>CM024688.1:35541637-36079494 GCA_014182735.1 Corymbia maculata | reverse complement strand
GGACTGATGGTGGAACATCTCTCTCTCATTATTGGAAACACATGCATAAGAAGGAAGTCAAGGCAATGGAGCATACATTCTGGTGTTAACAAAATTAAAGGGAATATGGAGAAAGACACTCCACAAAGCATAAAACCCCACACAACTAACTCCATGTACCGATTTGCAAACTAATCTAGAAGAACTACAGATATTTCCTTTCCATTAGAATCATGCATTGCCGGGGTCTTTCCAGACGCTTCTTTTTATTTCTTTCTTTGTATTTTCCCACTTATTCTCTGTTCAGTCCTCAACTCCTCATAATAAATGATTTGGCTGGACTAATGATTTTCAGATTCTGCTATCCAGAATCAAATGCTCATCAACCCTTTAAACAATAAGGACTGATCACCGTTAGCACGGTAACATTGGAAGCAAAAAGCTTCTGAAGCATTTACCTCAGTTAGAAGAACACCCATATTGAGCACCCTGGAGACAAGTCCCATTGCAGAGTCATGTGATATTTCATTGAGATTGATTTTATTTCTGCCACACATCAAAATGTTCAGGTCCCCCCTGTAGATAGCAGATTGCTATGAAAGAGAAGAAATAAATCATTTATATATGCCACTTACTTCCTTAGCATTTTAGATGAAAGCTCTCGTGGGTCTATGACATCAACAGCCCAGCCAATTGATTCATCAGCCTTTAGATTTTCAAATAATTCCTCCCTCTTCTCCTCTTTTAATGTCTTTGAATCTGCGGGTATACCAAAAAGAATTGTAAACCAGTTAAATTAAAAACCGTCATGGCAAAGAACTTTTTCGATTATTTGTGGCTAAGTAATTTCAGAAATGTATCGCAGGGTCAAGCAAGTGCATTCTTCCATGAGCTACTGGGTGATAAAGTATTCATGAGAAAACTGTTTTTAGAAGTTTTGTACAGGCACAGTCTCTCCACCAAATGTTGAAAATATATTTCATACCCAAAAGTTCATTCAGCCTGTACTCAACCATAAGGCAATAAAACGAAAAATAGAAAAATAGTTGAGAAGATCAACGAATGTGAAATCAGGAATTTTAACTATCAAAGTTAAGATGGTACATACAAAGACTTTTGGCATTGAAATGAACTCATAAGCTATACAGAAAGCAAAGCATGAAACACCTGCAACTAAATTGAGGAAAGTTGACCCCCAAAAAAAAGAGGAAACAAATATGTAAAATGTGTTCTTCATATTAAATGAAAATTCATTGTTATGGCAATGCCTAAACAATTTCAAACATCTATACGTCTTTCCATGGCAAGGAGTGACCTCATAGTCGTGTCTCTTTCTTATAATAGTCAAGTTCTCAACATTATTACGAAAATCTTCTCGATTAAGTCTTTCAGAAATCTCAACCAAATCCAACCTGATAACCCACGAACGATAGAACTCTCACATGTCAGAACAAAAAAGATCGAAAAGAGAAAATGCAGCAATGCTATTCACCTATGTGGGCTTTACTGAAAATCAATGAGTCGTCGAGTTACTTAGACTGAAGCTGACCACCTCAATTAACAAATTCGAAAAATCATGTCGTCCACTTTACCTATTTTGAACCAGATGATCGATTAATCCGACAAAAGGAGCACAAAAGGAGAGACTTTCACTCTCGCCAAGCCCATGTTTTTCAAAATATTCATAAAGAAATCAAAACAATCGTCTTTTCGGAGAAAAACAAACTCAACCCATATCACCCACTTCACATCACGGCACGACGCCTTCACCGGCAAAGCAGAAGAACAATGAAAAAAGGAAGCATTTTCAAGCGATCAAAATCACCTGCGAAGTTCAGAGTGGAAAGCGTCTTCTGATACGACCGAGCACAGTACAAGCACCCGTACACCATGGGACCTGTCGGCGCAACGCATCAGCACGAGACCATCGGGCACGGCATCGAACCAAAACCCCAGAAATTTACGGGAAAAGAACAAGAACGAGAGAAAGCGAACCAAGAACAGGGCCGCGACCCGCTTCGTCGATGCCCATGATGCAAGGCGTCGAAGCCCATTCCGGCAGCGGAGCTTCGGATCCCATGATCCCGCTTCCGGCGTCGCCTCCACCCTCCTCTTTCCCGCCAGAAACAAGCTGACGGCTTGTCGGAGAGCGCGACAATGGAACGACGAAGTTCACTCTTTTGCGGCTGTCGTGTTCCGCGATGGATCCGATTCGGCGATGAAACTACTGGGTCAGAAAATGGAGGATCCGTTCGGAATGGGTCAAGCCCATACCCGAAGAGGCCCAAAAGGTATTTACACGCGATGCCCCGCGATTTCGACCGATTTGCATTCCGCCCCACCCTCAAGTTCTCTCTTATCCAGATAACGGGATAAGGGCAAAACTATTTTAGATATTTTACCCAATAAACTATTCAGTTCGCCTTTTCGACCCTATCCATTCAGCCGAATTGACCAAAAACCCCGCGCCCCCCCCCCTCCCGAGAGCGAAACCGCCTCTCGAGGAGGGTAGTGTCGTACTTTCACGCACGCTCGCGGGATTCCCTGCAGCCCCGCCGCCGCCGCCAGGAACTTCGCTCCGGTTTCTGGAGAAATCGCTTTCAGTTGACGACCCGGATCCGACCCGGAACCCGAGAGGGAGAGTGATATAATAATGCGGCTTTCGGGAGAGTTCCACCTTGGGCAACACGCAGAGCAGAAGCTGAGAGGGAGTGGCTATATAAGAAGTATAAGAAGAGGAAGGAAAGCGAAGAAGATGGCGATGAGAGCGGCGGCGGGGAGGCGGGCGAGCTTGACTCGGTTCATGGACTCATCTCGGGAGCGGCTCGGTACATGAGCTCCGGCCAGGGAAGGATCCTGAGCGAGGAGGAACGCGCTGCCGAGAACGTCTACATCCAGGTCCTTTCCTCCCCCTTCTTCATATCTTGAGCTTGACTTGTCGCCGGTCGTGATCGATGAATGATAACGCCGCTAGCATTTGGGCTTGTGGGTCGTTCGTGGGTGTTCCGGCGGTTTTCTTTCTTGAATTCAAAATCTTTTCTTTTTGCGGGAAGCCTGACGTATGTGTTGCTCCGGCTTTGGCTCTGATGAATTTTTCTTGTGGTTGGTGTCTGAAGAAAATGGAGAGGGAGAGGATGGAGAAGCAGAGGAGGAAGGCGGAGAAAGAGAAGGCGGAGAAGGAGAAAGAGGCTGCTGAGCAGGTAACGTTAACATGCCTAAAACATCCTTGGCGCCTTCTATTCCACTGACACGCAAAATGAAGAAATAAAGATAAGGAGAAGAACAGAGAAAGAGTCAAATAGGGATTGTCCATTATACACAACCTGAATTTTCGCAACATCGCCGGAACTATGCAGACTGTGCGAATGATTCGTCCGGTGGGATTGAGATGCGTGTATCATGGTCAGTCGAGTGAAATATCAGATGGTGTCGTCTTTCTGTGGCTACTTGATGTTGGTGACCTGAAGCTGCTGATACTCCTCTGTATAGGAGGAGCTCGTCGCCTTATCGGTCTCAAAGCTTGGAGGTCCTTATTAGAATTTAGTCTAGACCCACGTCAAATTCACATCACGGGTCTCTATAGGTCATCCGGTCAGAGCGAGTTTCAGCTGTCTCGTCATAAATTTGGAATAGTTTGCCAATAGGATTCAGTAGATGGATTGTTGTTGATCACGAATTGGCCTAATACATGACCAGATTGAACACTTGCACAAAACTATCTACAATTTGAAGTCCATTAACTTAGTAGATGACTCAAATGGAATCATACAATTTGAACCTTGTACACGAAGCGAACCTGAACTCTGCTCTTATTGCTGACAGTGCTTTATGGTGCATGAAATGGTTTTTAAGGGATATTCAAGGATTATATATTCTCTCTTATCTGCCTATTCTTTTGCCCTTTTGCAGAAACCTGAAGGGGCTCAGACTGCTTGAGAGGTCGAGCTTTATCTACAGGTGAATCGAGCATGTTTGCAGGTGAATAATAAGTATGCCAAAATAAACTCCTCCCGGGAGACACTTCTTGTACAGAATAATCCTATTGTGAATATCTGATCCGGTCTCCTAACAGCGATGCTGTTTTTGTGAGCTTCTAATAGTTAAAGCTGGTTGTTAGTCGGTTCCCTCGTGCTTCTGTTGGAAAATCATACATCAGGAATCAGGATTACATCCCTTTTTTCATCTATGAATCAGAAGAGTTGATTTGTGATATGCTTCTTGCTTTCTCTTGGCTTGGGCTGACAGAACCGTGTTTGATTCAAATTTGTACTATTTCTCATTTCGTGTAAACCATTTTTCACTGTCTTCATCCCACTGATGTATGACCAGAGGCTCTCGAGCCATTTGTTGTGCGGGTGCAGTGCCTGAAATTCAGAAGACAGCCACCTTGACTATAACTGGGATCACGGATGAATGTTCCTCTGATTAATGCCTTCTGTTTGGTTGTGAAAAAATCATTCAGAACCAGCAATATCCAATACCAATACACACAACTCATAGGAGGAGGGTAGTGTTATGATTTTTCGTACCACCTGCTGTGTCGTTTATGCCGCAAGATGAACCTCTGACCTTCTAATTAAACGACTTCACCCCTGAAACATTTAGCTGGTAGGCCGAGTCCGGCTTTTGAGTTATAATGGCACGTGAGTACGTCTCAGCTTATCTTGCATCAAGCAGAGTATTCACTTTCTTCATTGCTTTTGCTTCCTCTGGTCATATTTTTCTGCAAGCATGGGATGAAGCTTGAACGAAAACGGTATGTAAAACAAGGTTCGCATTGCCGTCCAAGAGCACACCTCAGCTTTGGGAAGTTTACGAGGACATTGGAGCTTGCAAAAGACGATATAGCCGTCTCTCTGGCTTCGGATGTAGTTTACAATCACATCAATAGAACCCTATAAAACCATTCTCTCTTTTGACAGCCATAACACGAAAACTTTGCACTGCACATTCTAGTTTTGCCAATGGCCTCTCCGGCCTTCAAGCATGAGCTCTTCATTGCGTTAGTCCTGGCTCTGTCCGTCTTCCAAATGAAAAGCGCGGGCACTGGTGTCTTCCAAGTGTCCGTCTTCCCTCCGTAAACCCGAGCCTGGCAACAAATGACAAACAAATTTTCTTTTCGATGAAATGGTGCAACTTTTATCTTTGATTATAAGGATTTGGCCCAAAATCTAAAAGCGCCCTGTTCCCCAATAGAATTAAGAACTGGATTGAAACCAACCAATTTGAAATCGAACTAACTAAAAGAAAGGCAAAAAAAAAAAAAACACCTTAACACCCATTGAAAATCCAACTACAGTCTCCATGAAGAAACAACATAAAATGTACTTCTTAGTGAAATGGATTGGCTCAAAATCTATAATCATCCGTAATCGGACTGAAACCAACAATTCTAAAACCAACCTAACCAAATGCTGGTTCTAAGTTAAGAACAAGCTTACCCTGAAATCAATATCGGTAGCATACTAAAATCGCCGGTGTTTCGAATAGAAGTCTAATATTTCTTTCCCCACCGTACCTAACTGCAAAGTGGGCGGATGGTAGGGCATACTATATGCTTGTGTACTTAACAAATGATGGAGTTACGGTTGCATTGATGGCCTCTCATTGAATTTCTAAACATGTCGTGATTCACTTAGCCTCGAGCATTCCGACCATTGACAAGTAACTTCAAAAGGACCAACTTGAAATATTCCCTTCTTTTTTATACTTTCTTCACTGGCCTTACCATACATTAAAAAAGCGAAGCGAAAACACCACGATTCTACCAAAAAGAGACCAGTGCCCAGTTCGGGTCTTTTGTGACCAGGCTCAGGTTGACAGAGGGTGGACCTAGGTTCCTCAAGGTCATTGATGCCCAGCTTGGGTCCATTGAGGCCAAGCTTAGTTTCTTGGTGGCCGAGCTTGGCCCAAGTCCATCAAGACAAAGTCCAAGACTCCTATGCCCGTGCTCAAGTCTACATATGTCAGCTCTAGGTTCATTGAGGCTGAGCTCGAGAGTTCAATGCCTATGAACGAGTACATAGAGGTTTTGCTTGAGTCTCTTGAGACTTGGCCACCTTGGTGCCCGTGCTTGAGTCCGTTGAGACTGGTTTGTAAAGTCTCTGTTTTTTCAAGAATGAAAAATACTTTCGTGTGTATTAAGAGTCAAAGCATGGTCTTCAAAATGGAATAAAGAAACATGATCACTTGAATATATTTTATAACAAAATGGTGTAACTTTTATATTATATTATAAATATTTGATTTTTTACCAAAAACATAAAATGGATGAGTTTCCAGGTAGAATTGGGAACCAAACCAAAACCAACCAATTCTTGATTCTAAAGCCTCTTTGTTCTCCTTCATCAGTGCGACACTCATTCACGTCTCCACATTGCTCACATGCCACGCCAAGTCTTAGCTCACAACCTGACCTGAGCTCCCTCACCAACTCGGTGAGAAGGTTTAGGGGTCGCCCATTCCTCAGAGGCAACATTTTAAGGAAAAAAATTTACTAAGAATTGGAGTGTGGGTTGGGTCTTTGAGATGAGTCTCAATCTGTCAAGTATGTGTTTAATGTGTTGATTTAGGTTGGATTATTTTCGGCTCAACTCAAACCGAACTTAAACTTGACCCACCTGTTGGATCAGCCTACTGTCAAGTTACAATGGCATAAGAGTCAATCGCGGCTTATCTTACATCTAGCAAGTAGTTATCTTCATGCTTTTGCTTCCTCTGGTTAAATTATTCTCCAAGCCCGGCATTAAGCTTGAACAAAAACGGTATGTAAAACAAAGTTGGCATTGTTGTTCAATAAAACGACACACCTTTGGGAAGTTCACGAGGGTACTGGAGTCTGCAAAAAACAATATTGCCGTCTCTCCGGCTTCAGTTGTAGTTTACTATCGCATCCCGAATCAGCATTACAAGAACTCTATAAAACCATTCTCACTTCTGACATCCATAACACAAATAGTTTCCACTGCACCTTCAAGTTTTACCAATGGGCTCTCCTGCCTTCAAGCATGAGCTCTTCATTGCATTAGTCCTGGCTCTTTCCGTTTTCCAAATGACAAGCGCAGGCGACCCAGACATCACCAGCGACTTTGTCGTCCCACCGAATGTCACGGCAGTGGACGGGAACTTCTTCACCTTCACCGGTATGAGAGCTCTTATGTCGATGGATCTTCCTACGGCTTTCAAAGTGACCAAAGCGAGTACGGCGGAATTCCCGGCTCTTGTCGGCCAGAGTGTCTCGATGGCAGTTCTCGAGTTCTCAGCCGGTTCAGTCAACCCGCCACACACGCATCCCCGTGCTTCCGAGCTCCTCTTCCTCCTGTACGGTTCTCTCGAGGTCGGAGTCGTTGACACGACCAACAAGCTCTTCACACAGACGCTCCAATCCGGGGACATGTTCATATTTCCAAAAGCATTGGTTCACTACCAGTATAATACTAATCAGACGGACATTGCTGTAGCTTTTTCCGCATTTGGTAGCGCGAGCGCTGGAACCGTCTCACTTCCATCAAGTGTATTCACTACTGGCATCGACAGCGGGATCTTGGCCAAGTCATTCAAGACGAACGTCTCCACCATTGAAGCTCTCAAACTCGGGCTTACACCACCCAAGGCCTAAGGGAGGAGCACCAGAATAATAACGAAGTCGATTCATTATCTTCTGATTGAATGTTCCATTGGGTCAGTCTAAACTGACTTTTTTGTTGTTCACATTGCATTGCTTGATGTAGAATTTTCTGTCATTACCTTATTATACAAGCGATTTGAAGTTGATGAGGCCATCGAGCAGCAGTTTTGCACGATTCTGTGGTGTTCTATTGCTCCTGAACTTGAAATACAAAGAGCTTACCTCCCAAAGGAGACATGACGTCATCTTCTATTTACGAAGTAATGACTTAACTACACATTGATGTCAGGACTTTGAAGTGAAGCCTTCATGTACTGACGGAAATACACTTTGCACTCTACATAATCATCTCATTTCAAAGAGCTGCCCAGCTAAATTCTTGGCTTTCGGGTTGACTTCCCTTGTTCATGAATCGGCATTCTTGTCGAGCAGTTTTCAGCTCTCGAAGCTTACAGTGTTCTAGGATTTGAGTCGGTTGAGGAGTGATCTTCTGCAACACCGTGGCTTCTGTGTTTTATCCACTGATCAACTGTGCTATGTTAGGTTCTCAAAGTCTGGTTCTTCGAGGAAATTGATGAAGCACTGCATCGTTGGCCCTGGCAATATAGACACCGCGCACCTTAATATCTTTGTCACATGAATTACTCATCTGAATCATGTGCATCGTGCAAATGATTCATTAAGTGAGACCAGAACGAATATTTCGAGTTAGTTGATTCTATATAAAACCCTGCGGTTTATCTACACTTACATATTCACAAACAGGGTTTTGTGTCAATTGATCGGACTCGCACTAGAGGTACCGCCTTGTGTTTTCTTGGAAGCCTAGGGCCGTTTTTTCTGCTGTGCATTTCTCTACATCTTATGGGCTCCCTTCTTTGCACTGCACAAACTCAAAATAGAAAAATGAAAACTCAACGGCCCGTCTCCACGCCCGTGCCCCTAAATTATCAAAAAATTGAAGCTTAGGACCTCGTGTTGAATTGAATCTATACTCACTGCCAATTCAGCTTTCCAGTCTCTGTGATAAAATATTTAGACATGTTTGCTCGTTGTGTTGATCAGATGAAGTGCTGTTGGATATGGACCTCGCAAGACTTGTGAATGAACAGTGACTGAATTCACGAATTTCATACCTATCTAATTCACACCTTCAATTCTAGATGACTCGCCCCAATTGTCTATTGGATGATTTTAACAGCGATAAGGAGAACACCATCATGCTGTTCAGCTTGATGCAAAATGGAAATTTCTGTCCTATTTTATTCTTTTGGTAGACGGTGAGTTGCATATGAAGATCAGTGTTAAGGCATCTGAAATAGTCAGTTCGGTGCATCTGCTTCTGCTTTCGTCCTTCTGCAGCAGGCATGCGAAAAAGGATCATACCCTTATTCGGAATGCACAAACTCACATTACATGAACGAGAGAATTTGAGAGAGAGGCGGTCAAAGCAGCAAGAACTCGAATCAGTGGTCATTCTGCAACTACTGATGATAACCACTGACGAAACAGCGTCCTACTTGTCAAGGTTTCTAACATGTTCAAAGGGGTCATCTAGCTTTTCTAGCTTACGTAAAGGAGCTAAAGGAGCTTCCCATCGCTCTTGCCTTTGATTAATCCAACAGGGTCCACCCGCTATTAGAATACATGTACGAATTATGTTAGATGTCCCACATCAGAAAATTAATATGGTATAGAGCAAGTAATATATCATAATTAGTCCATAATTCATTGGTTTAAACTTTTGAGTAAAGATATGTTCAATTAGATATATTGATAGGCTCAAACTTGGGCTCTCTCTTAGCGATCTCCCCAGGTGTATTAGACTTTTGCTGCGCGCTCTCTTAGTGATCTCAGACTTCTGTTGTGCGCTCCCAACAAATAGTATCAAAATCGGTAGCAGTTTCAAGGTAGGTGAGTGTTGTGGCTAGTAATGCAGGCTCATAAGGATGAAATTCTGCACACTTCCAACAAATAGTATCAAAGTCGGTTGCCTTTCAAGGCAAGTGAGCGTAGTGTTGTGGCTAGCAATGCAGGCTTGTAAGGATGAAATTCTGTGCGCTCCCAACAAATAGTATCAAAGTTGGTTGCCTTTCAAGGCAGGTGAGCGTAGTGTTGTGGCTAGCAATGCAGGCTCATAAGGATGAAATTCTGCGCGCTCTCAACAAATAGTATCAAAGTCAGTTGCCTTTCAAAGTAGGTGAGCATGGTGGCTAGCAATGTAGGCTCGTAAAGATTAAATTTGTGAGTGTTGTGGCTAGCAATGTAGGCTCGTAAGGATGAAATTTGGCCAAAAGGATACCTAAATTAAGAGGGAGTAGACTTAACATTGGAGTTCACACTTGAGTGAAGTCACAAGATGAAATTGGGCCAAAATGATACCTAAAATAAATTAAAGGGGAGAGGACCTAACATTGGAGTTCACACTTGAGTGAAACCTTAAGATGAAATTGGGCCAAAATGATACCTAAATTAAGGGGGAGTAGACTTAACATTGGAGTTCACACTTGAGTGAAGCCCATGAGAATGAAGTTGGATCAAAAGGATATTTGAATTAAGGGAGAGCGGACCTAACATTCGAGGCGGGTGAGCGTTGTGGCTAGCAATGCAGGCTCGTAAGGATGAAATTGGGACAAAAAGATACCTAAATTTAGGGGGGTGAACCTAACATTGGAGCTCACATTGAGTGGAGCTAGCAATGCAAGCTCATAAGGATGAAATTGGGCCAAAATGATACCTAAATTAAGGGGAGTGGACCTTAACATTGGAGTTCACACTTGAGTGAAGTCACAAGAATGAAGTTGGATCAAAAAGATATTTGAATTAAGGGAGAGTGGACCTAACATTAAAGTTCACACTCAAGAGGGAGATTGTTAGGATATATGTGTAAATTGAAGGTGTTGGAATTCACACTCGAGGGGCTCAAAAGGATATCTGAATTAAGGAGGAATGAACCTAACATTAAAGTTCGCACTTAAGTGAATTGAAGGTGTTGGAGTTCACATTTAATGGGGAGATTGTTAAGATACACGTGTGAGTTGAAAGTGGATCCAACTAGATATATTGATGGACTCGGACTTAGGCTCTCTCTTGGCAAAGGGAGAGCAGACTTAACATTAAAGTTCACACTCGGGATGAGCGTTGTGGCTAGCAATGCAGGCTCGTAAAGATGAAATTGGGCCAAAAGGATGCCTAAATTAAGGAGGAGTGGATCTAACATTGGAGTTCACACTTAAGTGATTCTACAATAATGGAGTTGGACTAAAAGGATATATGAATTAAGGGGGAGTAGACCTGACATTAAAGTTCACACTCGAGAGGGAGATTGTTAGGATATATGTGTGAATTGAAGGTGTTGGAGTTCACACTTAAGGATGATATTATTAAGATACACGTGTGAGTTGAAGGGATATATGTGTAAAAGTGTTGGAGTTCACTTAAATGGGAGATTGTTAAGATATATATGTGAGTTGAAGGGCTTAAGGGGGAGATTTTTAAGATACATGTGTAAGTTGAAGGGATATACGTGTGAATTGAAAGTGTTGGAGTTCACACTTAAGGGGAAGATTGTTAAAATACACATGTGATTGAAGGTGGGTTTAACTGGATATATTGACAGGCTCGGACTTAAGCTCTCTCTTAGCAATCTCTCTTGGTTAAACTGCGTTAGTTGATTTATCTACATGTTAAATTTGCAATAGTCCACTCCTTTAGCATCCAGAAATGGAAGTTCTGAAGAGGTCACACGCTGACTAAACGGAAAGTAGATGCTGCGTTTCACTATTTGGTATTACATAATAGAGTGACTGAATTTAGGAGCCAAATAACAAGAACAATACTGCATGTTAACTTCAATCAGAAACACATTCTTAGTGCCGCTACTTGTTTTTCTATTATTTTTTTCCTGTCTGCCATGCGAAAATATGTCAGGGTTTAAGAGGCACAAAAAGCATCTAGGAAGAATAATATGTAGATAAACGGCATCTTCTGCGTGAGCAAGTAGGAATTCATAAGTTTCAGCTGACGTGAAGAAACAAGCCAAATCAATTTACATGGCTCGATTTTCTTTGGCCTCGTTCGCTATGATGGTTCAAATACCGCAGATGAAGTTTTATCAATTCCTACTGAGTTCTGTTTCAGATTAAGTAATATCAGCATAAGGGTAATTCTCAGGAAAATTTGCAAGACATGTGATTTCGTTATCGTCCTTATCGTCCCTCTGGTCATAGTAGGCTATTATACAAATATACTATCATTATGCTCTAGGGATATACGTGAACCAAACGATCTTGTGAAGTTCACAAGGGCATAGTTGTTTCCATAAGCAGTAGCCATCTCTCCAGCTTGATGCAGTTCACGGTCTCTTGTCCTCTCTCAGCTAACCCTATATAAAAAGATGCTCTAGGCTGAAATTCATCATTCAAGCTAACATATCAGAACAAATAGAACAGAAGCTCTATCTGCCGCCACCAGTTTTCTTACCATGGCCTCTCCAGTCCTCAAGCAAGGATTTTTCGTGGCATTTGTCCTCACTTTGTCTGTCTTCCAGATGGCAAGCGCTAGTGATCCGGACATCACAACTGATTTCATAGTCCCACAGAACTCTACTCCAGATGGAAACTTCTTCACATTTACCGGCATGAGAGCTGCTGTGCCGCCAGATGCTCCTACAGCTTTCAACGTAACGAAAGCAAGCCGAGCAGAGTTCCCGGCTCTTGATGGGCAGAGTGTCTCAATGGCAGTTCTTGAGTTCTCGGCCGGCTCAGTCAACCCGCCACACACGCATCCTCGTGCATCTGAGCTCCTGTTCCTTATTCATGGATCGCTGGAGGTAGGATTTGTTGACACCACCGATAAGCTCTTCACTCAGACCCTTCAGGCCGGTGACATGTTCATATTTCCGAAAGGACTGGTTCACTTCCAGTATAATGCTAATGCAACAGATTATGCAGTAGCCCTTTCTGCATTTGGCAGCGCAAACCCTGGAATTGTCTCTCTTCCTACAACTGTATTTGCCACCGGCATCAACAGCAGGATCTTGGCCAAGTCATTTAAGACGACGGTTTCCACCATTCACACTCTCAAGCGTGGGCTCATGCCACCCAAGGCCTAAGAGAGGAAGGAAAAAACACTAATGACTTCATTCTCTTGCTATTGAAAGTTTCACCAGATGATGTAATAAAACTTAAGCTATTTCATCTGATCAGTCTCAACTGTTTTTTTTTTTTTTTTTTTTTTTTCGCATTGGATTGATTAATGTAGAATTTTCTATGTAATCACCCCACTAAACAAGTGATTTGAAGTTTGTAAGGCCACATCAACAGTGTCTATTGTTCTTGAACTTGATAGCAAAAGACCTTAACTCCACATGGAGACATGATGTGATCTTTTAAATACAAAGTAATAGCTCGACAACACAAACTGTCAAAAAGTCAAGAAAAGTTTCATGTTCTTGCAGTATATATCATTTGAGATGAGGCCACAATAAAATGGCAGAAATGGACTTCACGAGCTAACCTGCCTTTTCCCCCAAAATAGCTGCCCAATAGTTTTCAACTCTTGAAGCCTGCAGCTTTCTGGATCGAGCCAGCAACGGAGTCGTCTCTATTCAACACCCTGTAGAATCTGTGTCCTACCTAATATCTACCAACTTGTAGTGCTTTCGTTGGATTTGAAAATCTGATTTATTTCGAGGAACCTGATTTATTTCATGGAATCTGTATTGGTGATTCTGGTTCAAATAAATCCCAAATTATGCATCCTAGTTACCATATAATCTATTTCACTGCACCAAGCTAAATCACGATATAAAGTCCTCAAGGCTTCAATGGATTAGGAATAGATGCTTAACAGAATGAGGTGGATCAGCATCTTCTTGTGAGCTTACAAGATATCTTAAGATATGTACATCCCGCCCAATGTCACTACCCTTGACAGGAACTTCTTCACATACATGGGCATGAGAGCTATCTTTCCGTCAGAAACACCAACAGCAATTAAAATAACAATAGTAGCCGCCACGGAATTCCTGGCTCTGAACGAGCAGAGCATTTGGCTGGCGGTGCGCGAATACTCGACCAGCTTTGTCAACCCTCCGCCCAGGCATCCCTGTCTGTCTGAGATCTTGTTCCTCGTTTATGTATCCCTCAAAGTCCAATGCATCGACATGACCAACAAGCTGTTCACTCAGACGCTCCAAGCAGGTGACATGTTCATATTCCCTGAAGGGCTAGATCACTTCCAGTACAATGCTAATGAGATGGAATTTGCAATAGCCAATTTCCGCATTCGTGAGCACGACTGCAGGAACTGTGTCAGTTCCCCTGAGTGTTTTACCACCGGTATCAAGACAGAATCTTAGGCACGTGGGTCAGTAATCCAATATTTACATCTCAATTCGAAAATATCCTGAGCAAGAAAAAAGTAAAATTGGGAGTGGAATTTCTATCTATAATTTCGTAGTGGTGGAGCAATCTAGATCGTATTTTCAGACAAACAACATGGGATCATCTTGACTATGTTAATGTTAGTGTCACATATAGTTTCACTTTATCGGATATATTGATTCGATTAATAAACCAGCAGAGAGGATTCTCAGAAACCTCCAATATGATGCATCTCGATCAACTGAAACTTAAAGTCCTGATTGACATTAATACCGATCGTCGTTAGAGAACAACAAAAAGCTGCACGACACGTGCATGCCGACATCGCTGCAGAAGAAAAAAAGTTAACTATGTGTGTATTTCAGTGCAATGTCTTTATATATTTAGAGTTTATGAGAAGCGAACTCTTGCCGTCGGTGAGCAAAAGCTTATGCAACATCTTGTCATCCTGAGGTCCTAAGGGTAGTCAAAAGCTAATCCGACATTTTGTCATCTTAAGCAAAAGCCGAAATTGTCCATTGGTGAAGAGAAAACCAATGAACTATTCCAGCTTACAAGATCACCTGGAAGTTTCATGGTTGAAGATAACGCATCGATAACCACAAGAAGGAAAGAGAAATGGGGGTTCAGCTATTCTTTAAGCTAGTTGCGTTCTTGTAGGATGCTGACTAAGGTAAATGGGATCGACGTGCGTTGAAGGGCGAGACCATCCTCTTTTTCGACGACCGGCCGTCTTCATTTTCAAGGACTTGAACTTGAAACCCAGATAAGTCAAAACGAGAAACAGACAACAGCTTAATAAGTTCGGGATGTGTCGCTTTTGGTCGATGATTAGCGCGTATAACAGAGCTGTAACACGTCCTCGTTGCGAATATCTCGGCATTATGCTCGAGCAAGACATAAGGAACGCATGGAACCAAGTTGATGTCATTACTCTTAATTATTTGACCATGTCTGGAAATCATCGAGGGCATTGTAATCTTCAGCAAGCAATATTTAGCTCTCTCTCTCTCTCTCTCTCTCTCTCTCTCTCTCTCAACCTACCTATAAAAACAAGGCCATGTTAGAAAGCTAGAACTCAAACCTGTATTCACACAAAGAACACTAAAGGAAGTCATTTTTTGTGAGCTTCAAGTCTCCACCATGGCCAAGTATGAGCTCGCCGTGGCATTCGTCCTTGGTTTGTCCCTTTTTGGCCTAACAAGTGCCGGCGATCCCGACATTCTCACCGACTTTGTGATCCCCCCGAACTTCACCGGCTCTATCAATGGTTCCTTCTTCACGTACACCGGCATGAGGTCTCTCATGGGGTCCAATCCCCGACCGCATTCAACGTGACCAAAGCAACCGTAAAGGAGTTCCCTGCTCTCGATGGGCAGAGCGTCTCGTATGCGGTCCTTGAATTCCCTGCCGGCTCGGTGAACCCCCCACACACGCACCCCCGCGGATCGGAGCTCCTGTTCCTCACATACGGGTCCCTCCAGGTCGGGCTCGTTGACACAAACAACACGCTCTACACTCAGACCCTTCTAACCGGTGACATGTTCATATTCCCCAAGGGGCTTGTCCACTTCCAGTACAATGCTAATCAGACCGGCTTCGCGGTCGCAGTCTCAGCGTTCGGGAGTGCAAGCGCAGGAACAGTGTCAGTCCCGGTGACCGTGTTCGGGACCGGCATCGACGACCAGATCCTGGCCGAATCTTTCAAGACTAACGTTAGCACCATTCAAGGACTGAAGAATGCCTTTCCACCCCCACCCCCAACGCATGAGAAAGAGAGAGCGAGGGAGACTGAGGGAGATCAACTCCTAATAAAACAATGTGATCTTTGTTTCTGCAATTTGTATTTCAAAAGCGTGGATGTGTTGAAAAACACTGAATAAAGGAAGCTTGGTGATGTACTGATCTACTCCCATTTATTTTGTATAAGATTTGACTTTGCCTTTGCCAACACAAATAGAAGAACCCCAAGTGGTATTTTCAAAGTCAATTGATTTATATTGGCATAGATGATTTATAAATTTGATTCAATGCGTAATATGATATCTAAACTTTAACCTAACGTATATTGTAGTTCTTCAGCATATATTTTGTTCTATTTGGTCCATGGATTTTTTATACATGTTCAATTTAATTCCTAAACTATAAAATATAATTAATTTGAATTAGTAAAATGACAATATTGAACATTTTTCTATAGTTCAATAACTAAGTTGAGTATGAATCAAAAGTCTAAAAAACACATTAAATAAACTAAAAGTTAAAAACAACATTACATACTAGGCCATAGTTCATGTATTACATTGAATAAATTAAAAGTTCAACGATCACATTATATATTAAACCAAAATTCAAGGATCATTTATATCATTTTCCAAAAGGAAATTTCTTTGCATCTTATTTCCCCTTACGGAAATATTGTATTATTTTTATTTTTATTTTTTGGATTGGCTTCTCAAGGAAATGCTTCATTAATGTCAACTAAGGTTTCGTTTATTTAACAGAAATTGAATGATTTAAAAAATATATTTTTCTAAATATAATCACTTATATCGCTTAAATATTTTATTTAGAAAATATTTTTATTAAAATATTTAATCAACTTGAAGTCCTTCGCTTTTCCAATTGCATTCTTCCCTTGAATCGTCGATTCCCTTGAACATTGGCGATTCTTCCGTCTTGATGTTGCTTGGTCTTCAACTTCTTCAATTGTCGGCTACATGGTTCTTGAATTCGATCTCTTTCCACAAGCAACTCCTTCTTCGGTTGGATCATTTTCATGTTGTTCGGCAAGTTCTCCACTTCCAAAAAAAGTACATGGATTGGCATCTCATTTTGAGTCGGCATAGGTTGCCCTAACTCCAACTTCGGTCCCTCCAAAGGTTGTGGCTTTACTTTCAACTCAACTACGAGTTCCTCAACCCTTGGCCTTTCCCCTTGGCCTTTTGTCCACGAGTCGAATCATGGAGATGCTCTTGGTCTCCATCAACCAAAAGATCATCGGTACCACTAATGAGTATTTTAGGTCATTGATAACAATTGATTTGGTTCTCATATCAATTATGACATTTACACTATCAAAAAAATTCCAATCCCAAAATAAGATCATATTCATCAAGCGAAATTATCTCAATAAGGAATTTGTTCTTCTAATCACTAGCGTGTAGTTCCATATTTTCAATAATGCCAACAGCTAGTATATCATCTGAGTTGATTGCCTTGGTCCAATGTCCCATTGGTTCCACTCGAAGTGTCAAATTCTTTGCTGCTTTGCTCAATTAGAACCTATTTAAGGCACCCGCGTCTACTAAGGCATAGAGTTCTATGTTATCAACATTGACTTCCACAAATGGCAAGCTTGTACTTGAAGCCTTCTTAGGCATAGATTGGGTCTTTACAGAATTGAGAATTTTTATGGTTTTGAGCCACACTTCTCTCATCTCTTTCTTTCTGTAACATCCTGAAAATCGACCCCATTTTAGGATTTTATAAAAGGGCAATATTAGTCGAAGGCCTGGTTAGTACAAATTTTCCGAACTGTGTGTTCGTGGGATAATGGATTACAGAGAGGCGTCGATAGGAAATGATTCGCGTACGACTCGCAATTTCGATCGGGAACGAACCCTTCGACCATGAGGACCTGGGCGGGAACGATATCCTCTAAGTACTAGACTATTAAGGAAACGGAAATAAATCGATTCGGCAGAAGTACGAAGTCGAACTGCGGGTGATTTCCGCACGACTTCGATACGAACTACGAACGACGTTAAACCGAATCCTTTTCATCGGTACTCGGGATTATCAATTGAGCCCCGGGATCACACGACAATCGAGGGACGTCCCCGACTCGTGAATTGGTGTAAACGTGGTTCAAAGAATGGTTGACCATGGGTCAAATGTGAGGAAAGTCCAAAAAGGGCGCCCGATAATCCAAATTGTACTACGGTCGCAGTCGAATCAATTTGGCCCCGATTTTTAATCCGATTTTGGGAACCGACTTCTCAGTGATGTCAGGACTATATATTTGGATGTCGCCTCATTTATTTTGGAATTTTCCGTTGGACACGGAAGTGTCGGAAAAAGGAAAAATTGGACCGGGGTTTCGGGCCCGCGGGTGGGCCGGCCCAAGACCGGCGGCCCAATGGGCCTTGCACCCATCTAGCCCAGCCCAAGAGGGGCCCAAGTTGGCCCAAGTTCCCCTCCATTTCCAGCCCATGGGCTTCTCCCTTGGCCTTTTGCTTTTGTGCCCAAGTGGGCTTTGTTTATGCTTGTTTTGCTTTGTTTTTTATTGGCTCTTCAAGCAAGTGGCTTGCCCACTTGCCTTGGCCTTATCCAAGCCTTCAGCAGCCTCTTCTCTCTCCTCTTTCTCCCCCAAAATTCGTGCACCAGCCCGGCCTTCCTCTCTCTCCCTTTTTCTCTTCATTTTCTCTTCCATTTCGGTGTTCCTTGCTGTCTTCACTGTTTTCCAGCCGGAAAACAGCCTTGCCGCCGTCACCGGAGCCGCCGCAACCGCCCAAAGTGTAGTCTTGGAAGTTAGGAAGCCAGCCGCGCACCCCTGGTCACCGCTGGTCGCCGTTAGCCGCCCGTTTCGGCCTTTTCCGCTCAGCCTGCACCGGTTCCGCGTGAACAGTGATTCCGGGCTGTTTTGGCCCGTTTCGGCCATCGTTTGTCATCCGTTGCCATCCCCGAGATTACCCCTCGTAGCCCTCGTTCCCCTCTACGCGCCGGTGTCGCGGATTTCCGATCCAAGTAAGTTAACTTCCTAATCCTTGTTTAGGGGTTAATCTTGCTTAGGGGTTAATTAGTTTAATTTTTGTGCTTGGTTAATTATGGGTTAGTTTGTTAATGGTGACTGAGTTGATTAAGCTGACTAGGGTTAGATTAATTGACCAGAGTTAGTTTTAAAAGTAACTAGGGTTAATTAATTAAAGTAACCATGGTTAGTTTTAAAAGTAACCAAGGTTAGAATTTAACTATGGTTAGGTTAGATTAACTAGGGTTGAGTTAATTTGTTAACCATGGTTAAGTTTATTTATTTTTATTTATTTATTTAATTTCGGACGAATTTACTGTTCACGGATTACTGTTCACGGGATCACTGTTCACGGATCACTGTTCACGGATTACTGTTCACAGCACTGTTCATACAGAAATAAATTTTGGTCTCAAATTGATGTGTTCTTGGTTGTTATGATTTATTGAAGTGCCGATTGTTAATTATATGCGTGAATAATGATGAAACGCATGATCGAAGACCGAGTGGAAGTGAAAGTATTTGACTTATTGAGTTATTCCCGAGAATTAGGGAATGTACATGATTGTTGATTGGTGGAATTTGGGATTTTGGAATTGTCGAGTGATACCGCATGACATATTGCGTGGGTTATCTGAAATGGCATGTCGCATGATCATGAGCGATATTGCATTCACGACAGAGCAAAGATATAAATGGATTGCTTGATAATGTGTTGCATGATCACATTAAATGAGAGGGAACCCGGCGTTGCGGAAGACCGCCAATCCCTATGGGGTTGTCAGGCGTGGCCGTGGGTCGCCCGACTTCGGTCGGATGCCCGACGAGGAGGGGGTTCTATGTGGGACCGCGGTATGGGGGCGGGTCCGGGCCTCCGTCGATTCGGGGCTGCGGTAGTGGGCGGGTCCTATGCTCCTTCGGGAATGCCGTCTTGGGAGTGAGCCCTTGACGTCGCCGTGCCTCGAGGTAAAAAGGACGAAGCTGGTTTAGCCAGGAACCGCCAACTAAAAGGTTGTGCCGTTTGCCCAGGAGGGGGCGTTAATAATCGGAGCATGCGTGAGTGTGAGACATGGGAAAGTTGTGTGAGATGCTCTGATTATTCGCATGCTCTTAATGTCGTGATGAGTTAAATGACAGTTTCTGCAGGTCACGTGTGCCAAGGCCAAGTAGGATCGCCTGTGGTTGTGTCTGTTTATTAAACTGTCTTCTGCTGTCTTTCTCTCTGAGGTGGTATTGTACTGATTGCTGTATTAGGTTGTATGTTAAACTCCCGAGGCGAGCGAAGTTCCTAACCGGGGCTTAGGACTTTAACTTGCTGAGTTTATCTCAACCCGTCGTGGTTAACATTTTCAGACCCTAGATGATGCAGTACCCGAGGATCGAAGAAAGCGATCCCTCTGAGGCCAGCGAGTAGACACTTGTACAGTGTTAGGTTAGCCAGGCCGGTCTCTTTTTGAGTAGGCCTTAGCTTGTCGCCTATAGTAAGATGTGTATGTATTTGCTGGTGTGCCGGCTAACCTTCAGATATATAAAAATGGTGTTGCCTTTCCTCTACTGCTGTTATTGCTATCCCTGTTGTTTGGTTTGGGAGTTGTTCGTTTCCGCATGTGCTTAATTACAAGATAAAATGAATTGGTCGACGACAGCACCTGGGACGTCGTATTTTAAGACCTCAAGTGAAATGGGATTGCCGCAAGCTCGAGAGTCGGGGCGTGACACTTTCTTTACTTTTTCCTTTTCCTTTATGGCAAGCAATGTCATGACACAATCGATGCCGATGTAAATAAGGGTGGCCCTTGCTAGAGGCTATGAGGGCTCGACACTCTTGCTAGAGGCTATAAGGGCTTGTCGGCCCTCACACATAGCCAACGAGGGCTCGCTGGCCGCAATGAAAATAAATAAAAGTAATCATAAAATCATAAAAAAATATTAAAAATTTTTAGAATTTGTCCACATAAGTGCCGGTCGTGCCAAATGGGATAGCCAACTCTATGCTAGCAATTTCGATATAAATTGGTCGATGAACTCAATTGGTATTAATGCAAAAAGATTTATAACTAAATTGATCCAATTAAAATGTTTAGAATTAAATTAGTATCAATGCAATATATATATATCTTTCCGTTAGATCCACCAACAGCAATTAAAATAACACTAGTGGCCGCCATGGAATTCCTGGCTCTGAACGAGCGGAGCATTTGGCTGGCAGTGCTCGAATACTCAACCAGCTTTGTCAACCCTCCGCCCAGGCATCCCTGTCTGTCTGAGATCTTGTTCCTCGTTTATGTATCCCTCAAAGTCCAATGCATCGACATGACCACCAAGCTGTTCACTCAGACGCTCCAAGCAGGTGACGTGTTCATATTCCCTGAAGGGCTAGATCACTTCCACTACAATGCTAATGAGATGGAATTTTCAATAGCCAATTTCCGCATTCGTGAGCACGACTGCAGGAACTGTGTCAGTTCCCCTGAGTGTTTTACCACCGGTATCAAGACAGGATCTTAGCAAAGTCATTCAAGATGAATGTCTCCACCATTCAAGCTCGCAAACTTGGGCTTACGCCACCAAAGACCTAAGAGAGGAAGACTCTGCTGAGCAAGCTGTTTGATTTTGTTGAACCACTGTTAACAACTTCATTTGATCAGTTTTTTTTTTTTTTGGTAAAGGACTTCATTTGATCAGTTATTCCTTACATTTTATCAACATTTCACTACTTTCTTCATATAGCTTCTCTTATATTTTACCGTATTGTTTACCATAATAGAATCAAATAGACCCTATTACCGTAATCAAATCAACTAGATAAAACGTGTGAGGCTTCTTGTCATTATTTTGATTCAAGATCACAAGCATACTCTCCTGGAGTACATCAGTTTAGAAAGACTACACATCACAAATATTCACCTTACTAATCTCTGGGAGCACTAATCATGAATCATTTCAGATGAGCCCATAAGTACATTGTGGCTGTGGTGATGATGAATCGTGCAGGACTACTATTCTCAAGCTAGGAAGTAGGAACTTATCATAAGCAATGCATTACGAAGAAATTTCTGTTTCGCAGGATAGGAGGAGAATTGCAGATAATTGTTGAATCTTAGAATTTTTAGGCACGTGGGTCAGTAATCAAATATTTACATCTCAATTCGAAAATATCCAGAGCAAGAAAAAAGTAAAATTGGGAGTGGAATTTCTATCTATAATTTCATAGTGGTGGAGCAGTCTGGATTGTATTTTCAGACAAACAACATGGGATCATCTTGATTTTGTTAATGTTACAATTGGAGTGTCACATGTAGTTTGGTTCCATCGGATATATCGATTTGATTGATAAACCATCTGAGAGGATTCTGAGAAACCTGCAATCTGATGCATCTTGATCAACTGAAATTTAAGTCATGATTGACATTAATACCTATCATCATTAGAGAACCACAAAAAACTGCACTACACATGCATGCCGACGTCACCGCAGAAGAAAAAAATTAACTATATGTGTATTTCAGTGCAATGTCTTTAAATATTTAGAGTTTGTGAGAAGCGAACTCTTGCCGCGGTGAGCAAAAGCTGATGCGACATCTTGTCATCCTGAGGTCCTACGGGTAGTCAAAAGCTAATCCGACATTTTGTCATCCTGAGCAAAAGCCGAAATTGTTCATTGGTGAAGAGAAAACCAATGAACTATTCCAGCTTACAAGATCACCTGGAAGTTTCATGGTTGAAGATAACGCATCGATAACCACAAGAAGGAAAGAGAAATGGGGATTCCGCTATTCTTTAATCCCATTGCGTTGTTGTGGAATGCTGACTAAGGTAAATGGGATCAACGAGATGATCTCCTTTTTCGACGATCGGCCATCTTCATTTTCAAGGACTTGAACTAGAATCCCAGATAAATCAAAACGAAAAACAGACAACAGCTTAATAAGTTCAGATGTGTCGCTTTTGATCGATGATTAGTGCGTATGACACAGCTGTAACACGACCTCGTTGTGAATATCTTGGCATTATGCTCGAGCAAGACATAAGGAACGCATGGAACCAAGTTGCTGTTGTTACTCTTAATTATTTGACCATGTCTGGAAATCATCGAGGACATTGTAATCTTCAGCAAGCAACATTTAGCTCTCTCTCGAAATCTTCCTATAAAAACAAGGTCATGTTAGAAAGCTAGAACTCAAACCTGTATTCACACAAAGAACACTAAAGGAAGTCATTTTTTGTGAGCTTCAAGTCTCCACCATGGCCAAGTATGAGCTCGCCGTGGCATTCGTCCTTGGTTTGTCCCTTTTTGGCCTAACAAGCGCCGGCGATCCCGACATTCTCACCGACTTTGTGATCCCCCCGAACTTCACCGGCTCTATCGATGGCTCCTTCTTCACGTACACCGGCATGAGGTCTCTCATGGGGTCCAATCCCCCGACCGCATTCAACGTGACCAAAGCAACCGTAAGGGAGTTCCCTGCTCTCGATGGGCAGAGCGTCTCGTATGCAGTCCTTGAATTCCCTGCCGGCTCGGTGAACCCACCACACACGCACCCCCGCGGATCGGAGCTCCTGTTCCTCGCATACGGGTCCCTCCAGGTCGGGCTCGTTGACACAAACAACACGCTCTACACTCAGACCCTTCAAACCGGTGACATGTTCATATTCCCCAAGGGGCTTGTCCACTTCCAGTACAATGCTAATCAGACCGGCTTCGCGGTCGCAGTCTCAGCGTTCGGGAGTGCAAGCGCAGGAACAGTGTCAGTCCCGGTGACCGTGTTCGGGACCGGCATCGACGACCAGATCCTGGCCGAATCTTTCAAGACTAACGTTAGCACTATTCAAGGACTGAAGAATGCCTTTCCACCCCCACCCCCAACGCATGAGAAAGAGAGAGCGAGGGAGACTGAGGGAGATCAACTCCTAATAAAACAATGTGATCTTTGTTTCTGCAATTTGTATTTCAAAAGCGTGGATGTGTTGAAAAACACTGAATAAAGGAAGCTTGGTGATGTACTGATCTACTCCCATTTATTTTGTATAAGATTTGACTTTGCCTTTGCCAACACAAATAGAAGAACCCCAAGTGGTATTTTCAAAGTCAATTGATTTATATTGGCATAGATGATTTCTAAATTTTGATTCAATGCCTAATATGATCTCTAAACTTTAACCTAACGTACATTGTAGTTCTTGAACATATATTTTGTTCTATTTGGTCCATGAATTTTTTATACATGTTCAATTTAATCCCCAAACTAGAAAAAAATAACCAATTGGAATTAATGAAATGACAGTATTGAACATTTTTCTATAGTTCAATAACTAAGGTGAGTATGTATCAAAAGTCTAAAAAACACATTAAATAAACTAAAGGTTAAAAACAACATTACATACTAGGCTATAGTTCATGCATTACATTGAATAAATTAAAAGTTCAGTGATTACATTATACATTAAACCAAAATTCAAGGATCATTTATATCATTTTCCCAAAGGAAATTTCTTTGAATCTTATTTCCCTTTCTTACAGAAACATTTATTATTTTTATTTTTTGGATTGGCTTCTCAAGGAAATGCTTCATTAATGTCAACTAAGGTTTCGTTTATTTAACAGAAATTGAATGATTTAAAAAAATATTTTTTGTAAATATAATCACTTATATCGCTTAAAATATTTAATCAATGAAAAATATTTTCTCATTGACAACAATATAGGTCTAGACATTTTTGTAGACAAAGAAAATATTTTTCATTTATTCAGTTTTTTAAATAATACAAACAATCACTTTTTGGAAAATATTTTATAAATCATTCATTTTCAATAAAAAAAAATGAAACTTAAAGTCACAATTAGTTTCTCCACTATTAAACTAATAACATTCCTTGCGTCACAGGCTAATGCTCAAAGTCGCAAACTGTGCAACAACTTGGGCTTCCTCTAGTTTGTTGGGATACCTAAGCAAAGCCTTTTTTCCAAGGATTGGTTGCTCGCTCAATAGCCCACTCAAATCGCGAAGAGAGAAAAGTGTTAAAAAAGAGAAGCACTAAGAGAAAAGGAATTTCTATAACTCAAATAGTAGGTGATACAAATAAGGGGGAAGTACTCTATTTATATTTGAGGCCTTCCAATTTTTACCGTTGATTGCCCATTGATCAAAGCGGTGGAGATCTACTCTTCCCAACTATCATCTATCCTATTAAATACAAGTAATATCTTGAATACAAATATACATTTCCCATACTGTTCTTAGGAGTATTCTAAAATTCTCATGAAAACTCTTGAGCTCAACACACTTGAAGTCTTGTCGATTATCCAGGCTATCTCTTTGATCAATTGAGTCGCAAAATCTCCAGTAAGTGACATTCTACCCACCCATTTGAGCGACAAACTCAACAATCTCAACTTGAAGTCCTTCGCTTTTCCAATTGCATTCTTCCCTTGAATCGTCGATTCCCTTGAACATTGGCGATTCTTCCGTCTTGATGTTGCTTGGTCTTCAACTTCTTCAATTGTCGGCTACATGGTTCTTGAATTTGATCTCTTTCCACAAGCAACTCCTTCTTCGATTTGATTATTTTCATGTTGTTCAGCAAGTTCTCCTCTTCCATGGTATCAGAGCCTAGTTTTGGCGAAATAGTAAGAGCGAATATGGACGAAGGAAATGTGAAGATTGATCGGTTCGATGGCAAGGATTTTGGTTTCTGGAAGATGCAGATCGAGGATATGTCTGATCGAAGAACTTGCATCAACCTCTCGTCCGGAGAGAAACCAGAATCTATGAAGCAAGCAGATCGGGAATTGTTAGATCGACAAGCTCTAGGTTTGATTCGTCTTACATTGACGCGGAATGTTGCTTTCAACATTGCCAATGAGGCGACAATGGTGGATTTGATGGCAGCGTTGTCTGACATGTACGAGAAGCCTTCTGCATCAAACAAGGTATATTTGATGCGTCGTCTTTTCAATCTGAAGATGGACGAAGGTGCTTCTATGACAGATCACATCAACGAATTCAACGTGATCACAACTCAGTTGAGTTCGGTGGATATCAAATTTGATGACGAGGTAAAGGCTTTAATTTTATTATCTTCTCTACCTGAAAGTTGAAGTGCAACCGTGATCTGCAGAAGCAGTTCGTTTGGTAAGAAAAAGTTGAAGCTTCAAGCAATCCGAGATTTGATTCTTAGCGAGGATATTCGCAGAAGAGAATCAGGTGAATTTTCAGGTGCTGCCTTAAATATTGAAGGCAGAGGGAGAAGCAATCAACGGGGACGAAACCAGTACCATGGTATATCAAAGTCCGAGGGAGAAGCAAATCGAGACCTCGTGGTGAAATTATTTGCTGGAATTGAAAAAAAAAAGGGACATCCGAAACGGGATTGTAGAGCTCCAAAGAAGAAAGTTCAATATCGAGATCGAAATCAAGAGGAAGAAAAATCCGTGAATGTAATTTTTGAAGAGACTCAAAATAGTGATGCCTTAATTTTGAGCATTGATAGTCCAATTGAGTCGTGGATTCTTGACTCAGGTGCGTCGTTTCACTCTACTTCATGCAAAGAATTAATACATAATTTTGTTGCTGGAAAATTTGGAAAGGTTTATCTTGCTGATGATGAACCTTTGGATATTATGGGAAATTGTGATATTTATATAAAATCTACTAACGGATATCAATGGAAGTTGCATGATGTCAACTATGTTCCAGGACTTAAGAGAAATCTAATATCTATAAGTCAACTAGACAGCACAGGTTACAGGACTATTTTTGGGGATGGCTCTTGAAAAATTGTTAAAGGTGCTATGGTTGTAGCACATGGAACAAAGTCAGGAACGCTCTACGTGACTGAAATCAATAGAGAAACTACAGCAATTATTGAATCAGAAATTGATTCTAAATTATGGCATCGCATGCTTGGACATATGAGCGAAAAAGGAATGAAGATATTAGCATCTAAGGGAAAATTGCCTAATTTAAAGTCCATAGATATTGGTCTATGTGAAGATTGTATTATGGGTAAGCATAAACGTGTTAGTTTTTGGAAGATTGGAAAAGAACGAAAGAAAGAAAAATTAGAGTTGGTGCATACAGATGTGTGGGGCCCAACTCCTGTGCAATCCCTTGGAGGCTCGCGCTATTATGTCACATTTATTTATGACTCCACCATAAAGGTATGGGTTTATTTTCTAAAAAATAAATCTGACGTGTTTGCTAATTTTAAAATATGGAAAGCTGAAGTGGAGAACGAAACTGGCCTGAAAATTAAATGTTTAAGGTCTGATAATGGCGGTGAATATGATAGCAAGGAATTCAAGCAATTTTGTGCAGAGAACGGAATCGAATGACAAGAATCTGTTCCCAATAGACCGCAACAAAACGGAGTTGCCTGAGAGGATGAATAGAACTCGAATGAGCGTGCAAGAAGTATGAGATTGCATGCAGGATTACCCAGGATGTTTTGGGCAGATGCAATTAATACAGCAGCATATCTAATTAATAGGGGACCTTCGGTTCCACTTGATTTTAAGTTACCAGAAGAAGAATGGAGTGGAAAGAAGATAAGTCTCTCACATCTGAAAGTCTTTGGTTGTGTTTCCTATGTCCACGTAGATTCTGAAAATAGAGATAAACTTGATGCAAAAGCTAAAAAGTGTTTTTTCATTGGATATGGTTCGATTATTTTGGCTATCGGTTCGGGATGAACAAAATAGAAAAATAATAAGAACTGCTGATGTCACGTTCAATGAGAATATATTGTACAAGGACAAATCCGTGACAAAATCTAGCGTGAAGGAAAATTTGGTGAAAAATACAGAGATTGAATTGGAAGAGAATTCTAAAAGTGTTCTGGTTGAAATTCCTAAAACTATTGCTGAACAAGAAGCACGTACACCGATCCCACTTTGAGAAGATTTAGTAGAACACCTAAACCTGTACAAAGATATTCTCCGTCATTGCATTATTTGCTTTTGACCGATGCTTTGGCGAACTAGAAAATTTTTCGGAAGCAGTGCAGGTTGAAGATTCTGTTAAGTGGGAGTTAGCAATGCAAGATGAGTTGGATTCACTCGAGAAAAACAAAACTTGGGTGTTAACTCGTTACGAGATGGGAAGAAAGCATTGCAGAACAAGTGGGTGTATCGGGTCAAAGAAGAACCTGATGGTAGTAAGAGGTACAAAGCAAGGTTAGTAGTAAAAGGGTTTCAGCAAAAAGAAAGAATTGATTATACGAAGATTTTTTCTCCAGTTGTGAAATTGACTACTGTTAGATCAGTATTGAGTATTGTTGCTGTAGAGAATTTACATCTAGAGCAGCTAAATGTTAAGACTGCATTCCTCCATAGTAATTTGGAGAAGGATATTTATATGATACAACCGGAAGGTTTTCAGAATCCTAGAAAAGAAAATTATGTCTGCAAATTGAAGAAAAGTCTTTATGGCTTGAAACAGGCTCCTCGACAGTGGTACAAAAAATTTGACACATTTATGTGTGGTAACGGATTCACTAGAAGTGACATAGATCACTATTGTTATTTCAAAAAAATTGATGACTGCTATATTATTTTGCTGTTGTATGTGGATGATATGCTCATTGCAGGATCTAGCATGAGAGAGATCAACATACTAAAGCAAAGCAATTGTCAAAAGAGTTTGAGATGAAGGACTTGGGCGCAACGAATCAGATTCTTGGGATGAGGATCACGCGGGATAGATCTAAAGGAATTCTAAAGTTATCTCAAGAAAAGTACATTGAAAAAATGCTTGACATATTCGGAATTCAGAATGCAAAGCCTAGAAGTACTCCTTTAGGAAGTCACTTCAAGCTCTCAAAGGAGCAGTCACCAAAGACGAATGAAGAGTGGGAGTATATGGCTAAAGTGCCTTATGCATCAGCTGTTGGTAGTTTAATGTACGTAATGGTGTGCACTAGACCAGACATAACTCATGTGGTGGGAGTTGTGAGCAGATACATGGCAAATCTAGGAATAAAACATTGGGAAGCTGTAAAGTGGTTGTTAAGATATCTGAAAGGCACTTCAAGTATGTCATTATGTTTTATGAAAAATAGTGCAACTTTACAAGGTTTTGTTGATGCAGATCTTGGTGGTGACTTGGATAATAGGAAAAGCACCTCAAGTTATGTTTTTACCTTAGGTGACACTGCAATCAGTTGGATGTCTAGACTTCAGACTTGTGTATCTCTTTCAACCACTGAAGCAGAGTATGTGACTATATCTGAAGCTGGTAAATAGATGATTTGGTTGAAAAAATTTCTGAAGGAGATACGCAAAGAGCAAGATAATAGTGTTCTTTTCAGTGATAGTCAAAGTGCTATTTGTCTTGCAAAGAATCCGGTATTTCACTCAAGGACAAAACACATTGAGTTAAAATATCATCAAATTCGTCAGTTGATAGATGACGGGACATTGTCATTAAAGAAGATTCTTTGTGCAGAAAATCCAGCAGATATGTTAACAAAGGTTGTCACCACTAAGAAACTGAGGGTGTGCATTGCCTCAGTTGGCCTCCATGGTAAGTGATGAGGAGGGCCGCCGCACTAGGACAATTTGGGTTGAAAAGATGAAGACTATAAAAGATTATTGCTGTTTTTTGAAGATCAGCCTCCAAGTGGGAGATTGATGGAATTGTGGAGTCTGATAGAGAAATATAATATCGTGGATAGACACTTCCTAGTAGGTAACCCATCCTGAGATATTAAAGGAAATAGAGTTTATATTACTATTAATAGCATATATGTAATTTCCTTTAATATGTATGCCCTAGACTCATATTATAAATAGGGCAATTTCTTTTATAGTTGTAACGCTAAAGTTTTGTAACCCTGAGCTTGTAACATTGATACTGATAGTGAAGAGATTGCCTAGTGCAGCACCATGGTTTTTCCCTTCTTGATTTTGGAAGGGTTTTCCATGTAAAAATTCCTGCTTGCCCTCCTTTTCTTCCCTGCTTTTATTCTTCACATATTCACGTCCCCCAACAAAAAGTACATGGATTGGCATCTCATTTTGAGTCGGCATAGGTTGCCCTAACTCCAACTTCGGTCCCTCCAAAGGTTGTGGCTTTACTTTCAACTCAACTACGAGTTCCTCAACCCTTGGCCTTTCCCCTTGGCCTTTCGTACACGAGTCAAATCATGGAGATGCTCTTGGTCTCCATCAACCAAAAGATCATCGGTACCACTAATGAGTATTTTAGATCATTGATAACAATTGATTCGGTTCTCATATCAATTATGACATTTACACTATCAAAAATTCCTATCCCAAAATAAGATCATATTCATCAAGCGAAATTATCTCAATAGGGAATTTGTTCTTCCAATCACTAGCGTGTAGTTCCACATTTTCAGCAATGCCAATAGCTAGTATATCATCTGAGTTGATTGCCTTGGTCCAATGTCCCATTGGTTCCACTCGAAGTGTCAAATTCTTTGCTGCTTTGCTCGATTAGAACCTATTTAAGGCACCCGTGTCCACTAAGGCATAGAGTTCTATGTTATTAACATTGACTTCCACAAATGGCAAGCTTGTACTTGAAGGCTTCTTAGGTATAGATTGAGTCTTTACGGAATTGAGAATTTTTATGGTTTTGAGCCGCATTTCACACGTCGGCTGTATAAGCTCTTGCTGTCCACCACCAGCTCGTATGACAGAGCTGGGACGAGTGCTCGATGCGAATATCTCGGCATCATGCCGGAGCAAAGACATAAAGAACGCATGGAACCAAGTTGCTGTCGTTACTTCTCAATCGTTTGACCGTGTCAAGAGAACATCGAGGGCATTGTAATCTTCAGCAAGCAACATTTACCTCTCTTCCCTCTCAAAAATCTTCCTATATAAACAAGGCCATGTTGGAAAGCTAGAACTCAAGCCTGTCTTCACGCAAAGAACGCAAAAAGGAAGTCAAATTTTTATGAGCTTCAGAGTGTCCATCATGGCCAAGTATGAGCTCGCCGTGGCATTAGTCCTTGGTTTGTCCCTTTTCGGCCTAACCACATGCCGGCGATCCCGACATTCTCACCCTGTGGAATCTGTGTCCTACCTAATATATACCAACTTTGAGTGCTTTCGTTGGGTTTGAAAATCTGATTTATTTCGTGGAACCTATTAGTAACTCTAAGTGTATTGGTGATTCTGGTTCCAACAAATCCCAAATTATGCACCTTACTTACCATATAATCTATTTCACAGCACCAAGCTAAATCACGAGATAAATTCCTCAAGGCTCCCCAATGGATGAGGAATAGATGCTTGACAAAATAAGGTGGATTAGCATCTTATTGTGAGCTTACAAGATGATCTTAAGATTTGTACATCCCGCCCAATGTCGCTACCCTTGACAGGAACTTCTTCACATACATGGGCATGAGAGCTATCTTTCCGTAAGATCCACCAACAGCAATTAAAATAACAATAGTGGCCGCCATGGAATTCCTGGCTCTGAACGAGCGGAGCATTTGGCTGGCAGTGCTCGAATACTCGGCCAGCTTTGTCAACCCTCCGCCCAGGCATCCCTGTCTGTCTGAGATCTTGTTCCTCGTTTATGTATCCCTCAAAGTCCAATGCATCGACATGACCACCAAGCTGTTCACTCAGACGCTCCAAGCAGGTGACGTGTTCATATTCCCTGAAGGGCTAGATCACTTCCACTACAATGCTAATGAGATGGAATTTTCAATAGCCAATTTCCGCATTCGTGAGCACGACTGCAGGAACTGTGTCAGTTCCCCTGAGTGTTTTACCACCGGTATCAAGACAGGATCTTAGCAAAGTCATTCAAGATGAATGTCTCCACCATTCAAGCTCGCAAACTTGGGCTTACGCCACCAAAGACCTAAGAGAGGAAGACTCTGCTGAGCAAGCTGTTTGATTTTGTTGAACCACTGTTAACAACTTCATTTGATCAGTTATTCCTTACATTTTATCAACATTTCACTACTTTCTTCATATAGCTTCTCTTATATTTTACCGTATTGTTTTACCATAATAGAATCAAATAGACCCTATTACCGTAATCAAATCAACTAGATAAAACGTGTGAGGCTTCTTGTCATTATTTTGATTCAAGATCACAAGCATACTCTCCTGGAGTACATCAGTTTAGAAAGACTACACATCACAAATATTCACCTTATTAATCTCTGGAAGCACTAATCATGAATCATTTCAGATGAGCCCATAAGTACATTGTGGCTGTGGTGATGATGAATCGTGCAGGACTACTATTCTCAAGCTAGGAAGTAGGAACTTATCATAAGCAATGCATTACGAAGAAATTTCTGTTTCGCAGGATAGGAGGGCAATTGCAGATAATTGTTGAATCTTAGAATTTTTAGGCACGTGGGTCAATAAAAATATTTACATCTCAATTCGAAAATATCCAGAGCAAGAAAAAAGTAAAATTGGGAGTGGAATTTCTATCTATAATTTCATAGTGGTGGAGCAGTATGGATTGTATTTTCAGACAAACAACATGGGATCATCTTGATTTTGTTAATGTTACAATTGGAGTGTCACATGTAGTTTGGTTCCATCGGATATATCGATTTGATTGATAAACCAGCTGAGAGGATTCTGAGAAACCTGCAATATGATGCATCTTGATCAACTGAAATTTAAGTCATGATTGACATTAATACCTATCATCATTAGAGAACCACAAAAAACTGCACTACACATGCATGCCGACGTCACCGCAGAAGAAAAAAGTTAACTATATGTGTATTTCAGTGCAATGTCTTTAAATATTTAGAGTTTATGAGAAGCGAACTCTTGCCGTCGGTGTGCAAAAGCTGATGCGACATCTTGTCATCCTGAGGTCCTACGGGTAGTCAAAAGCTAATCCGACATTTTGTCATCCTGAGCAAAAGCCGAAATTGTTCATTGGTGAAGAGAAAACCAATGAATTATTCCAGCTTACAAGATCACCTGGAAGTTTCATGGTTGAAGATAACGCATCGATAACCACAAGAAGGAAAGAGAAATGGGGATTCCGCTATTCTTTAATCCCATTGCGTTGTTGTGGAATGCTGACTAAGGTAAATGGGATCAACGAGATGATCTCCTTTTTCGACGATCGGCCATCTTCATTTTCAAGGACTTGAACTAGAATCCCAGATAAATCAAAACGAAAAACAGACAACAGCTTAATAAGTTCAGGATGTGTCGCTTTTGATCGATGATTAGTCCGTATGACAGAGCTGTAACACGACCTCGTTGTGAATATCTTGGCATTATGCTCGAGCAAGACATAAGGAACGCATGGAACCAAGTTGCTGTTGTTACTCTTAATTATTTGACCATGTCTGGAAATCATCGAGGACATTGTAATCTTCAGCAAGCAACATTTAGCTCTCTCTCGAAATCTTCCTATAAAAACATGGCCATGTTAGAAAGCTAGAACTCAAACCTGTATTCACACAAAGAACACTAAAGAAAGTCACTTTTTGTGGGCTTCAAGTCTCCACCATGGCCAAGTATGAGCTCGCCGTGGCATTCGTCCTTGGTTTGTCCCTTTTTGGCCTAACAAGCGCCGGCGATCCCGACATTCTCACCGACTTTGTGATCCCCCAGTACTTCACCGGCTCTATCGATGGCTCCTTCTTCACGTACACCGGCATGAGGTCTCTCATGGGGTCCAATCCCCCGACCGCATTCAACGTGACCAAAGCAACCGCAAAGGAGTTCCCTGCTCTCGATGGGCAGAGCGTCTCGTACGCGGTCCTTGAATTCCCTGCCGGCTCGGTGAACCCCCCCGCACACGCACCCCCGCGGATCGGAGCTCCTGTTCCTCACATACGGGTCTCTCCTGGTCGGGCTCGTTGACACAACCAACACGCTCTACACTCAGACCCTTCAAACCGGTGACATGTTCATATTCCCCAAGGGGCTTGTCCACTTCCAGTACAATGCTAATCAGACCGACTTCGCAGTGGCGGTCTCAGCGTTTGGGAGCGCAAGCGCAGGAACAGTGTCAGTCCCGGTGACCGTGTTCGGGACCGGCATCGACGACCAGATCCTGGCCGAATCTTTCAAGACTAACGTTAGCACCATTCAAGGACTGAAGAATGCCTTCCCACCCCCCACCCCCAACGCATGAGAAAGAGAGAGCGAGGGAGACTGAGGGAGATCAACTCCTAATGAAACAATGTGATCTTTGTCTCTGCAATTTATATTTCAAAAGCGTGGATTTGTTGAAAAACACTGAATAAAGGAAGCTTGGTGATGTACTGATCTACTCCCTTTAATTTGTATAAGATTTGACTTTGCCTTTGCCAACACAAATAGAAGAACCCCAAGTGGTATTTTCAAAGTCAATTGACTTATAATGGCATTGATAATTCTTAAACTTTGACTCAATGAGTAATGTGACCTCTAAACTTTAACCTAATATGCATTGTAGTTTTTGAATATTTATTTTGTTCAATTTGGTCCATGGATTTTTTTATATATGTTCAATTTAATCCCCGAACTATATAAAATAAGTAATTTAAATTAATAAAAAGACAACATTGAATATTTTCTTATAGTTCGAAGACTAAGTTGAGCATATATCAAAAGTCCAAAAATCACATTAAACAAACTAAAACTTGAAAACCATATTACATATTGAGTTATAGTTCATGCTCTACATTGAACAAATTAAAAGTTCAACGATCATATTGTACATTAGGTTAAAGTTCATATATCATTTGTATCATTTTTCCACAAGAGATTTCTCTGCGTCTTATTTCCTCTTCTTATGGGAACATTTTATTATTTTTATTTTTATTTTTTGGATTGGCTTCTCAAGGAAATGCTTCATTAATGTCAACTAATATTTCATTTATTTAGCGAAAATGGAATGATTTAAAAAATATTTTCTTAAATATAACTACTTATATCGCTTAAAATATTTAATCAATGAAAAATATTTTATCATCGACAACGATATAGGTCTAGACATTTTTGCAAACAAAGAAAATATATTTCATTCGTTTAGTTTTTTAAATAATACAAATGATCATTTTTTGGACAATATTTTCCAAATCATTCATTTTCAGTAAAACAAATGGATCTTAAAGTCACAATTAGTTTCTCAACTATTAAACTAATAAGATCCCTTGTGTCACAGGTCGATGCTCAATGTCACGAAGTGCGGCGACTTGGGCTTCCTTTAATTCTTTGGGATGCCTAAGCAAAGCCTTTTTTTTTTTCCAAGGATTGGTTGTTCGCTCAGTAGCCCACTCAAATCATAAAAAGAGAAAAGTGTTAAAAAAGAGAAACTCTAAGAGAAAATGAATTTCTATAACTCAAATATTAGATGGTACAAATGAGGGGGAAAGCATTCTATTTATATATGAGGCCTTACAATTTTTATCGTTGATCGCAAATTGATCAAAGGGGTGGAGATGTACTCTTCCCAATTACCATCTATCCTATTAAATACAAGTAATATCTTGAATACAAATATACATTTCCCATACTGTTCTTAGGAGTATTCTAAAATTCTCATGAAAACCCTTAGCCCAACACACTTGAAGTCTTGTTGATTATCCAAGCTATCTCTTTGATCAATCGAGTCACAAAATCTCCAGTAAGTGACATTCTACCCACCCATTTGAGCGACATACTCAACAATCTCAACTTGAAGTCCTTCGCTTTTCCAATCGCATTCTTCCCTTGAACATTGGCAATTCTTCCGTCTTTGATGTTTTGATCTTCAACTTCTTCAATTGTCGGCTACATGGTTCTTGAATTTGATCTCTTTCCACAAGCAACTCCTTCGGTTGGATCATTTTCATGTTGTTCGGCAAGTTCTCCACTTCCAAAAAAGTACATGGATTGGCATCTCATTTTGAGTCGGCATAGATTGCCCTAACTCCAACTTCGGTCCCTCCAAAGGTTGTGGCTTTACTTTCAACTCAACTACGAGTTCCTCAACCCTTGGCCTTTCGTCCACGAGTCGAATCATGGAGATGCTCTCAGTCTCCATCAACCAAAAGATCATCAGTACCACTAATGAGTATTTTAGGTCATTGATAACAATTGATTTGGTTCTCATATCAATTATGACATTTGCGCTATCAAAAAATTCCTATCCCAAAATAAGATCATATTCATCAAGCGAAATTATCTCAATAGGGAATTTGTTCTTCTAATCACTAGCATGTAGTTCCACATTTTCAGCAATGCCAATAGCTAGTATATCATCTGAGTTGATTGCCTTGGTCCAATGTCCCATTGGTTCCACTCGAAGTGTCAAATTCTTTGCTGCTTTGCTCGATTAGAACCTATTTAATGCACCCATGTCCATGAAGGCATAGAGTTCTATGTTATTAACATTGACTTCCACAAATGGCAAGCTTGTACTTGAAGGCTTCTTAGGTATAGATTGGGTCTTTACGGAATTGAGAATTTTTACGGTTTTGAGCTGCACTTCTCTCGTCTCTTGCTTTACTTTCTCCTTTTCCTTTATGGCAAGCAATGCCATGACACAATTGATGCTGACATGAATAAGGGTGGCCCTTGCTAGGGTCTATAAGGGCTTGTCAGCTCTCACACATAACCAACGAGGGCTCGCTGGCCGCAATGAAAAATAAATAAAAGTAATCAAAAAAGCATAAAAAAATATTAAAAAAATTTAGCATTTGTTCACATAAGTGCCAAGTGGGACAACCAGCTCTAAGCCAGCAATTTCTAATCTAAATTGACGGGATGGAATCAAATGGTATTAATACAAAAGGGTTTATAACTAAATTGGTCCAATTAAAATATTTAGAACTAAATTGATATTAATGTAGTATATTTATGAATTTTTTTGTACTTTTTCCGAAAGATATGACTCCTCGTCAACCATAATAAGGAAAGAGAAATGGGTATTCAGCTATTTATTAAGTCCACTGCCTTCTTGTAAATGATACTAAGGTAAATGTTGAATGGCAAGGTAATCCTCTTTTTCGACGACCGGCTGTCTTCATTTTCAAGGACTAATTGCCCTTGAAACCCAGAAAACTTAAAACGAGAAACAGGCAAAAAAGCTTAATAAGTTCAAGACACGTCGGCTGTATAAGCTCTTGCTGTCCACCACCAGCTCGTATGACAGCTGTGACGAGTGCTCGATGCGAATATCTCGGCATCATGCCGGAGCAAAGACATAAAGAACGCATGGAACCAAGTTGCTGTCGTTACTTCTCAATCGTTTGACCGTGTCAAGAGAACATCGAGGGCATTGTAATCTTCAGCAAGCAACATTTACCTCTCTTCCCTCTCAAAAATCTTCCTATATAAACAAGGCCATGTTGGAAAGCTAGAACTCAAGCCTGTCTTCACGCAAAGAACGCAAAAAGGAAGTCAAATTTTTATGAGCTTCAGAGCGTCCATTATGGCCAAGTATGAGCTCGCCGTGGCATTAGTCCTTGGTTTGTCCCTTTTCGGCCTAACAACATGCCGGCGACCCCGACATTCTCACCGACTTTGTGGTCCCCCTGAGCGTCAATGGCTCTAACCTTGATGGCACCTTCTTCACGTATACTGGCATGAGGTCTCTCAAGGGGTCCTTTCCCCCGACTGCATTCAACTTGACCAAAGCAACCGCGAAGGAGTTCCCTGCTCTCGACGGGCAGAGCGTCTCGTACACAGTCCGCCCACGCAACCCTGCGGGTCGGAGCTCCAGTTCCTCATGTACGGGTCCCTCCAGGTCGGGTTCGTCGACACGACCAACAAGCTCTACCCTCAGACCTTCCAGACTGGCTACATGTTCAGATTCCCCAAGGGGCTCGTCTACTTCCAGTACAATGCTAACCAGACCGACTTTGTGGTGACGGTCTGGGCGTTCGGGAGCACAAGCGCAGGGACGGTGTCAGTCCCTGTGACCGTGTTCGAGACGGGATCCTGGCTGAACCTTTCAAGACTAATGTTGCCACCATCCAAGCACTGAAGGCTGTCCTCGCACCCCACCCCCCTAAGCATGAGAAAGAGAGAGAGCAAGGGAGACTGAGCGAGGTCAACTCCTAATAAAACAATGTGATCTTTGATCCTGCAATTTATATTTCAAAAGTGTGAAGTGTTGAAAAGCATTGAATAATGCAAGCTTGGTGATGTACTGATCTTACTCCCATGTATTTTGTATAAGATTTGCCAACACAAATGTATGATTCCCCAGTGATACATTCAAAAGTAAAATCGACTCACTTTCTTTCTTTTCCCCTCTCAAGCTCAAGCACATGCACTTTCTTTTTCTCTGCATCTTATTTTCCCTTCACAAGGGAATGCTTCATCAATATCAACTAAAGTCGCCATTAGTTTTTCAACTGATTAAATTGACAAAATCCCCTAGTCTCGATGAAAGGTTTACATAAATATTTTCAGACCACCACATCCATCAGGGGTGCCTAAAGAGAGGGGGGAGATAAGGCCCAAAAGACACTAAAAAAAGGGACCAAACCGGCCCGATTTTTCAAGCCCGAGTATGACTAGGCTAGTCTCTGGCCGGATAAAATTTCCATTCGGGTTGGTTCGGGTTTTTTCACCCCGAAAACCCATTAAGAATAATAATATCTAATATTAGCAAATAAAGTAAAGTCAAACATTTGATAATAAGTCCTTCATTATTTTAAACCTCAATAAAGTCATAAGAATATGGAATTAACCATCGGAATTTCAAACTTCAAACTTCGAATGGGCCACAAAATTTATTTCGTGTTAAAGTTGAGAAGAATTTTAAGTAAATTTACTTTTATTTTTCGAGAACTGCATGACGGTTAATATTTTCACAAAAAGAAAAGAAAAGAAAAGTGTAGCCACCAAATCGAGCAATTTCGATTTGGACCTTTTCTATTTTGGGCCAGGCCTATAGATTGAGCCCAAAAAGTCAAGCCCGATTGTTCGAACCGTACCAAAAGGTCCCCTTAGGCTCGGCTCGCTGGCTCCGCTAGAGAGAAACCCTAGCGTCCCTCATATTTATAGACACCTCTCCCCACCAAAGCGCATTCTTCGTCGCAGTTGCCGAGTGCTCGAACGACCCCATTCCATCTTCATCTCTTCTCCAACAGGTAAGCATAGTCTATAGGAATCTTAATCATGTGGTTCTTTGGCTATTCTACTGCGACTTGTCGTGATAAAACTTGATTTGGGATGGTGGGTTTGGGGTCTATAGGAATCGTAATCTTGTGGTTCTTTGGCTATTCCACTGCGATTTGCGGCGATAAAACCTGATTTGGGATGGTGGGTTTGGGGTTTCTGTTCTTTTCTGCTGGTTTCTGATGTTAGAAATCACTGGCCTCGATTGCGCTTTGAAGTTCGATTTGTCTGTAGCCGTGTAGCCGTCGTTTGTAGTGTTTTTACTTGTAAAGCTACTGTTGTTCGAGTAGCTTTTATGGGATTGGAGGGTTATGAGTTCGGCGAGAGTTATTCGTGTTAAAATAATGTTCTTTTAGTTCAGCCTGGCCTTGGTATTGGATCTTGTTTGGGCGAAGTTGCATAGGGGATTCGAATTTCTGTTATAGATATTTGATTGTGGCATTCTTCTGATCGCGATGGAGTCCCATTTGTTATTCCCCTAAGGGGCTGATATTGTACCTGCTGTAGAAATTTGATGAGCTCTGTAATCTGATATGTAATTGCAAATGAGACAGGGCGACAGCTGTTCTGTTCTTGTGGCGTTTGCTTGTTTATTTTTTGTGGGTGTTAAGTGGTTTCGCCCATTGTGAACCTTGAATGTGGAAGCGAGGCATGTTTTTAGATTTGGTTGGATATGATTTCATTATTGGGGTTTCTCTAATGTTATGTAGGAAAAGGTAAGACATCATGGGTCGTGTCCGCACCAAGACTGTGAAGAAGTCCTCTCGCCAGGTTATCGAGAGGTACTACTCTCGCATGACCCTGGACTTCCACACGAACAAGAAGATCCTGGAGGAAGTCGCCATCATCCCGTCGAAGAGGCTCCGGAACAAGATCGCTGGGTTTTCCACCCACTTGATGAAGCGCATTCAGAAGGGACCCGTCCGCGGGATCTCATTGAAGCTGCAGGAGGAGGAGCGTGAGCGCCGCATGGACTTTGTGCCCGACGAGTCGGCCATCAAGACCAACGAGATCAAGGTTGACAAGGAGACCCTCGACATGCTTGCTTCTCTTGGCATGTCCGACATTCCTGGGCTCGTGGAGGTCGAGCCGCAGGTTATGATGCCTGCCCAGGCTTTCGGCCGCGGTGGACCAAGGAGGTACTGATTGAGGGCATGCAATTGTTGTGAGGAGAATGGAGAGCTTTTTGTGGTCTGATTTTTCTTTCAATAGTGGGTTAGTATTTGTTAAGGACTATGTTGAATTAAACTAGTCAGCTGGGTGTGTTGAAGATCGACTTTTAAGGATATGATATTTTGACTTTTGAGCTGCAATACAATTTCCTTTGGCATTCACCAAGCCCATATGTTGCTACGACTCTCTGCATGCTGAAGATGCATGCTGAAGATTTTGTTATTCTGTTTTGTGGAAATATGTAAACCTCATCCCTTAAAGTTTAGCTAGGGCAAGCGTATTTGCTCTTACATACCTTCTCCCTGCGACCGTCTAATTGCTACGGCAGAGGAGCTCATTTGGATTCCAAACATCTCTTTCCTTTATTTTTGTGGGGGTAAGACTGCCAACAAGGCAATTCTTTACACTGCAATGTAAATCACTTCTGTGGTCGACATTCACCGGAGGAACGCATGGAAGGAATCAAGAGAAAGGCAAAGGAATGTGAAGGTATATGGTAGACGATGCATAAAGGAGTGGACTTGACAGGTGAATGGTTTGAGTTTGAGGTTGTATATGGAATGTCTTTTGTAGTTGCGGATCTTAAAGGTTTCACTCAGTCAAATTGAAGCTATGAAGTGGCAAAATCGGCGCCTAAGCATTGCGCTTGGTTCGTTGACAAGTACTTTTACACCATCGCTTTTTCGAGTGTAGAGTGATCTGAGAAAGTATGAAACCTCACATGTTTTTGGTGAAAGAGGTCATGGTATGATATGGATCGGGAGAATTAGGTGCCTGTAACTATGTTATTCAACCAGTTGAAGGTGTCATTTGTTGGAAGTTGAACCCAGGAGGGATGCAAGTTCTTCTAATCATGGGAAGTCCCAAAAGATTATTGGCTTCTCTTCTAATCATAGAAGAGGAAGCAACATTTGAAGAAGGCGGTGAAGGAAGAAGCTTGCTTTTTTCACACAATGGAGATGGAAATTCTAGGGCTAAGTGTCTGGCTGTTGGAGTAAAATCTAGGAATGGAGATGGTTCTGTACATGATGAAAAATGGCGTCGTGGACGAGCTCCCAACTTCCCATGCGGTGCAATTCGCAAATTATTCTGGTAATGGGAGTATCAATGAAAGTATCCAGAGTGATCTTAACTTGATGCACGAAGATCAAGTATCTTGTGAGATATCCAAAAGCGGTCTCTATGGCTCCGTAGCTGCACTCATGTGTTGCTGGCATTTCATATGCCGAATGATTCATGCATATATGTCTATAGAAAGCAATTCACTGGTTTGTGATATAAAAATTAGCTTTAACACATGTGACATGGATGTACTGAATCTACTGATTTGGGGTAAATATGATACGAATATACCAGTTCAAGAGTTCTTGTGATACAAAAATTAATTTGGAAAAAATGTTAGTGGTATCAACCCTTTTTGAAATGTAATCTATTTGTACAAAAAATGCGCTACATTAGAAATAGCCAAAATACATTAGAGTCAAAATATAGTAAAAGTTACTTCCGTAAAGGACAATATTTATGGCGCCATACATCCATATTTATGGCGCCATACATCCGAATACTTATACTCACTGATTCCTTTAAGCATTTTCACGTGTTATTCATGTACATACGTTATATGATTCTTTCACGTTTTGGTAAAAATAAATTTACTGAGCATGCTTATCCAATAAGTATCGACTCGATACTATCGACCAACTTAAAAAATCCAAGAACGGACTGAGATTTTAGCATGCACAACGTTTTATCATGTTCGGGACATATCGTAACCACAATTTTGCCACGACCAGAGTAGTTATCTTAACCCACATTTGACGAAGTTCCTGATGACTCCAAACAGGAGAAAATTAAAAGAAATATCCTACCATTGCATCCCAAAATAATCCCCTGTATCAACTTCCTGCGATTGTATCCTAAGCTTGACTTAGCTGAATAGGGATAATAGGAAGCTATGTCTTAAGGCCGAAAATGCATAAAGATAAAAGACAGGTTGATTTGGAGTCTGCCATCACGCAAAACCAAAAACCAATCACTCAATCACTTTCGGCCATTCAATGAAATTTGTCAAGGACGCATGTAGAAACTTCATTTAATAAACAGGAGAAAAGTTCGAACTTTCAATGTCCAAATTACCGTCACATTATTTGGACCAACGAATTTTCTGAAATTTGAAAGTTTCGGAGCAGTGTCCTGTTGTGTTCTTGTGGACAAGAAGACTGAAATAATCACCACTATCAGCCGGTCAGACCTAAATGCTGCAACAGGCAAAGAACAGTGGCTAATTAAGGTAGTTACCAGAAAGCTATTTTGACACGCGGATTAAAATTCCATTCACCAAACAATCTTTCGAGACACAGTTTAGGCGAAAGAAGTTGATAGAACAACAATGAACCCAGGAAAAGCGGATGGCTTTTTTAGGGCCATTCCCCTCCACCATGATCGTGACTGTAAAAGCATCAACACAGCATTACAAACTATATATTGCATGTGGAAAAGCCCACATGCACCCTTGATTTCTATGTCATATTCAAAGCTAGAAATAGGTGCCTTCAGGAGGCTGGACGAGCTTCCTGTTGTGGGGGGCTGCCATTTCCTTCTTCAGCTGAGTCAGTATGTCCTCCATGGTGTACTCCCTCTGCCAGTTTGCAAGCAACCCAAATTTCTTTGGCTCGACCTGCAGAGACCAGCAGTCTTTAGGTCTTTCTATGTCAATGTCCAAATGTCATCAAACCTCATATTGGGTGACATCTAGACTTTTACGCAGAATATGAGAGTTTCAAGGATCACAGAAATGACATAACATTTAGTGGACTTTGGGAGAAAGAAATGCAAAAGCCAATCCTTCTCTTGAACAGGAACAAGTGATGGCTATATGAAGTCATGAACATGCTTCACTGATAGCATGAAGTTATGATCATGCACTATAGAAGCCACTACATTCCACAAGCATAGGAGCATGGGATCAATTACCACTCCAGTTTCATGGTTAACACATGTCATGTTGATGCGTGAATGAAAACGAACACTGGGTGGCTTTTCTGGGTAATCTTTGTCGCAGAACAGCTTCAACTGGTAGATCCGACCTTCATGTACAGTCTAGAAAAAAGAGCAAAATCTGCAAACGGTAAGCAATCTACACCACACAGTGGTTAACATGAACAGAAACGAATACAGTACTTTCACTGATGATGTCAAAAAGCAGTCCAAAAAATATACTCTTACAGCCAACATGGAACAAGAATTCAGCCTACATCTCATATTGCGTCAGGCAAATATGACCTCTGATCGGACAGATGAGAACTTCAAATTTCTTTATAAAGTGAACTGGGATGGTGATCAAAGTTAATATTTTGTGTTTCATTTAATATATTCCATGCTGTAAGCAACTACTGCCCTAGATAAGCATGGAAAACATTTCCAGTCGCATCTAAACAACATGAACACATTTTCAAGTCTTGAATATCCTATTGTTCTAACAGCAAAAGCATATGCATATGCTGACCACAAGCGTCATTTATCTATAAGTTGCCATTGGTAATGAAAAGTGCAGCAGTAACACAATGGGACCTGGTGTAGCTTTAAAATAACAATTAAAGTTTCCAAGATTGTAGTATCACGACCCTAATCAATACAATCTAATTCATCCTTTCAAAAGCCAAAGCATTTTTGTCTAGGAAACCAAATCTCAATACACAATACATTGAGAATTGCAACTCATATTCACAAATAAGAATGTTTAAGTACAAGTACTCTTTTCACAGGTTGCAAAACGTAATAGATTATTTATCACAGAAAACCGCACATTGTGAGGACCAATGATGGTGCCAGTCCAAGATCGCATGTAAATGTCATCTCCATCATCCATCCCATAGCTAACAGTGCCATCTCCAATTCCTTTTTCTCCACGCTCAAGTTCCTCCAATAATCTGAAATTTCGAGGAACTAAAGAAGACAGAAAAAGTTAGATGTTGTGAAAATTTTGCAAAGTTCGACATGTAAACAAACACCAAGCCACCATACAGGCAATCAAGAGGTTCCCAATCCAAGCATACAAGCTTCATCAGATACAAACATACATGCGTGCTAAAGGGAAAATGGTAATGAAGCACTCATTCCCACACAATGAACAAAATCTTCATGTTTTTGTCATATTTGTCTAAGGATATTTACAAATAAAGCTCCTTAAATACTTTGGTTGATTAAGCAAAAGTGATAGCATTTTTTTTTTTTTTATGAAATTCAGTTCAAGCATGTATTATGTAATGAGATAGCTACTCAAAATTGCCAGACTTTACTGACGCACATGCTCTAATATTTCGCTACACCATCCAAACGAATGCCTTTGATGACTTAACCATAAAAGAGTTCCCAAGCCTATGCAAAAATAAAAATATTCTACAGTTGGACAAGCAAGATTTCCCACAAGACAAGATCCAATGAATCATTACCTCACTCATCAATTCAGGATCTAATCTCAAACACTCCCCTAAATTCGATAGTTTAAATAATAAGAGTATGGCACCACCATTTCCTACGAAGATATAGGCTGCTTTTCTAGATGAGCAATAACAGTTGCTACGAAGAAAACACAACAAATGAAATTTTTGTGTACCACCAATTTAGACAAACAAACCTTCAGCTCAATTGCAATTGTAACAACCAACTGACCAAAGCTATTGAGGTCTAGTCACATCTAATATATGATTCACCCTTGTATCAAGTGAGTGCAGGAGCTCAAAAGGAAACTGATTTTGTAGAGGCACAACACAATAGGAAAATGAAACAATGTGCATGAGGCATCAAAACAGTTTTCCCTAAGCCATCTGTATCGATCTATGCATTTGCAAGTACTTCCCCAGTAAATCAAATCCTGGAACATCATTTCAAAATCTTGTGCAAGCCACCAAAAACCTCATACTAATCCAAAAAAATCCAGCGCATGAACACAGAAGCATTTTCCATAACACATCATATACATAAATCCGAAAGCCCAACAAGGAAGACTTAGCTCAGCATGACAGTCAAGTAAAAAAGGCATACATACAAAGATCGTGATCATCCTGCAAAGCATACATGCGGTAAGCATTCGAATTCGTCACCAAACAAACACTAACACACAAAAGGCCAGCCTATATCATCCAAAGCGCAAAATATCGCAGGCACTCCCCCTAAACACAACATCGCACCTAACTCAAGAGAGCAACATCGCCATTTCCTCGCCGAAGAGACGAAACCGCCATCGTCAAAGCCAAAAACAGACCTACGGACCACACCGGAACACGCTAACAGGGCACGCTCATCAATCCGCAGAAATCTCCGGATCGATGAAGCGCAAACGGAACCGAGCGAAAGCACATCCACGAAAGACACGACACTGAGAAGCCCGAAACTAGGTCGAATAACGACGTTGGGAAGGGTTTTTGAGAACTCACCGACGACTCCCGATCCTCCCGAGCCGAGCGTCATGGATGAGCGAGCCGAGCGAATCGGAGTTCCCGCGGCGAGAGCTACCGGAGATCCGATCGGAGGAGAGAGAAGGGAGGGGAAGAGAGAGAAAAGGATTGTTGCAGAGACGCACGAGAGAGACGAGAGATAGAGTCGAGAGAGGAGAATCTAGGGAAAGTAAACCAAAGCGAAGACGACGATGCCTTATAAAAGATTTAAAAATGATGGAGAAAAGAGGAATAATAAAAAGGACGGGCGAAAAATAAAAATGGTGGGGGCAATGAGCATTTTCTTCATTTTTTTCTGGAGCGGCGATAAAAGAAAGAACCTGGAAGAAAAAAAGGAAAAGGAAAAGAAAAAAAAAGAAGTAAAAACTTCCCTTTATTTAAAGGAAAATATACGCTGTGAAAATATTTTCAAAGATGGTTCCAAAAAAAAAAAAAAAGTATTTTCAAACGAACTTATTTTTAAGGAAAATAATAGCATTTTCTTATCTGCTACAAAGGTTGATTTTTTTTTTTTATGACCTACATTGTAGAAGTAGTTTCGAGTGTAATTTCAAGCCTCGAGCTTGGCCTCGGGGACTAGGCTCGAGTTTGAGAGACTTGAACCACCTTACTTAGGGAGTTGACCCCATCAGTGTGGGGTCTTTGGTATGGAAGCCGAAGGACTCGGGCTCGAGTGCTAGAGCCAAGGACCAAGCCTGACCTCAAAAGACACAAGCCCTCTATTGAGGTCTAAGGCTTAGGAGTTGGAATCCAAGCTTTAGTTCTCATATTGAGTAGAGGTGATTGGTTTACAATGGAACCAATCACTTATTTATTTTTTTCTTATTCACAATTGAGATCAACATGTACAACAAATAGTCCAAGTCATTTCTAACAATGGAGAGACTATAATAGGAATAAGCAAACTTCAAACTTGCAATAAAATTTACCTTATTTTGCATGTCATTATTTTCCAAAAAGGCATAACCAGCAAGGCAGAACCAACAAATGGAAAGATTTGTAATATCTCTTTGTGAAGGTTCATGGGGCAAGTAGTCTTCCCCGAAAGGGTACTATTCTCAATTTCTCATCTTCATCTTGGATTGAGGGACAATCGTGTGACCAAGGAAAAAATAAGTTTTTTTTTTTTTTTCTGAAATCGTATATATAGTTGGCCAGTCTGATTCTCACCCAAGAACCAACCGGTCATCAATTCCAAGAATAGATATCGGAACCACCTAGAATTGATCAGTTTGGGAGATTTTTTATTCAGACAGATCCAATTCCACGCCCCTAATAGTAAGAGAATTAAGTTCTACCCCAAGAAGCCTAGGTGTGGGAACTCCTAACCTAAGGCGCGAGAACTAGGTACTTGAGTTTGACCATCAAGGTCCTAGGCATGAGAGATGAGGTCCGATCCCAACCTTAGGAGCCTTAAGTTTGCTTTGGAGGAGTCAAGCACCATCACCATTCACGTGGGTGTAGGATCCAGGTTTCAAGCATGGGTATTGAGAACTCGACATGGTAGTCAAGGACCCAATACAAGCATTAAGGTTCTTGGTTCAATTAGCAATGCCTTGTTGTATTTTGTCAAATGGTTTGTGATTTTCAAAAGAATAACTCATCCCTTTAAATATAAGTACACATTTTTCATCGACTATAAAAATGATTTTTTCATCAACTTTTTTTTAAATTAAATATCGAAAAAAAATGAAAGAATTTTTTGACGGTTAATTTTGATCGACCAAACGACCAAGAAAAAAGAGAATAAGAATCAAAGGACAGTGTATGCTATTTTCGTTTTTTTTCTTTTGTTTGACTTGATTTTACACCTCTCTACAAGAATTATCAATAATTACAAAATAGAGGTCTCCATATCAAACCAGACGTGGTAATGGACGTGTTTATATTTTAATGGGGAGAATCTTTCCGAACCAACTTGTCGAGAATTATAGTTTAATTTATTTTTCGAGTACGGGCGAACGTCCAAAATTAAATGTTGCGCGAATACGAGCCGGCGATCTTTAAGAAAAAAAAAAAAGGAAAAATTAAGAGTCGAGATTGAAAAAAATATTTATTAAATATTTGATTTAAATTTTAACCCCACTTAAATTGAAAAGAAATAAAAAGGCAAAAAGCGAGAGGGGCCGGCCCGGCTGGGATTATGAGAATAAAGTGTAACTTTGTGGCTCTTTATATTAAGCAAATTTAATGATGAAAAGAAGAACCTTGCCCCCTCTGCCTCCGGAATAATTGATACGTTACTCCTAAATTATATTAATTTTATTCAATCTAATCCTTAAATTTTCAAGAATTTAATTGAAATAGTCAATCCATTGAAAGTTTGACACCATCAGCCGACATGACCTTGATTTCCACAAAACTCACGTGCCCCTTCCACGTCTTATATTTCTTCAGTTGTTGTAGCTTGAAAAGAAAGAAAAAACCGATTAACTGATTTGGGAAAATTGTGTATAATTATTTTGACCTGATAAACTCAAGTGATAGTCCACATTAAGAAAAAGTGCACATGATGTGACGGTAAATTTAATGGAAGGACTATATTATTTGATATATGAATGTTCAGGAATTGATTGAATAAAAAAAAGGATAAATACTACCAAAAATCCCCCAAATTAATGAGTTTGTAATAAATATTTTTGACAAATTTATCTTCCATTACATTATATTAATATAATGAAAAAGACCAAATTAATATGCTTATCAATTATTGCATGTAATCTAATTTGACAATTTGATGATTAATTATAATGAAAATTAATAGAGAAAAATTAGTCGGAAATAAATTTATTACAGATGTATTAATTTAAGATTTTTTCTGTATTTAATCCCGAAAGAGAAGTTACGGGGGATCACATCAGATAGTAACGGAAAGTTCAGGGGCCTATCCGTAATAATAGAAGGTTGAATAGGATGAGATGAGAGCTAGTCCGAGCTGAGCTCCATGCTGAGGACCGTTCGTCACTTTCCCTCCACTGGCAAATGCGATGATGGACGCGCTGTCGCTCCCGACCCACACCGCCCACCCGCCACCGCTCTCCTCCGCCGCCCTCGCCGCCGCGAAACGCCGCGCCTCCTCCGTCTCCTTCTCCCGGCGGCCGCGCCACGACCCTGAGCCCGAGCCCGAGCCCGGGGACTCCGCCTCCGGTCCCTCCACCTCAAACCCCCTCCGGCGACCCCGCGTCCTGAAGACGCCCCCTCCCTCGTCTTCCTCAGCTAAGCCGAGCGTCAAAGTCTCCAGAAACCCGCTGAAGAGCCTCGTAAATCCCTCTCATCGCCCCGATTCCGCCTCCGTCACCACCACCGCCACCAGCACTGCAACGACCACTTCTCTCTCCAACAAGCTCTGGCTCTCCAGCAAGCTCGCAACGCCCCCTCCGCCGCCGCCACCGCCGCCGCCCGAACTCCGTGAAAATGACGTTCGAGAGGGTGGAAGTCAAGCGTCTGGGGATTCGGATTCGGACGATGCTCCGGCGGCTATTGATTACCGTCAATTAGCCAAGATTTTCGTTGGCAATTTGCCTAACTGGATTAAGAAGAACGAGGTAGAGGAGTTTTTCCGCCAGTTCGGGCCGATCAGGAATGTGGTCCTCATTAAGGGGCACAATGAGACCGAGAGAAATGCTGGCTTCGGATTTGTTATCTACAGCGGTCAGACTGCGGCCAAGTCTGCAATGAAGGCAGTGGAGTTCGACGGAGTGGAGTTCCATGGAAGGGTTTTGACGGTAAAGCTGGATGATGGGAGGAGGCTGAAGGCGAAATCGGAGGAGAGATTGCGGTATGTGGAGGGGAATGGTGCGGTGGATTTTAGGACCAAGTGGCATGAAGAGAGGGAGATGTCGAGAAATGCGTTTAGGAGGGTTTTGGAAACGGAGCCAGAGAATTGGCAAGCAGTTGTTAAGGCGTTTGAGCGGATAAAGAAGGTATAAGATTGTGGATGTTTTGAATTGTTTGCATTGCTTGTTGAAATACTTTTAATATGCTTTGTCTTGTTTGTTTCACTGGATGATGTTAATGACTCCATGAAATATTCAGTGGAAAAGTGAGATTGGTGTAAAATTTATTGCGGGTTAAACTCGTTAGAGGTCACAATTATCTGTTGTAGAAGTGTAACTTGCAGGAATGGGTGATCACGGTTGTAATAACTAGAAAATGGAGTAATTCGTATGTACCCTTTATTAGTTCTTGGAGGACGTATAAGAAATTCTGGATCAAATTTATGTAACTTGTGTGATAATTGTGATGCTCTCCAATTTGTGTCGCCTTTTACAGTCAAAGATTTGCACTTAGCGGAAGTTTTGACTGCTAAAGTATGCTTCATTCCACCTTGGTTCATTGAGGTAGTTCTTATATCATAGCTCCAAATGATTGCCCTTCCTGGAGCACCTCCTACTCTGGGCCCTGTATTCTTTCACTGTGATATTACCTGATTTAATCAGAATAAGACTCTTCTTATTACTCCTCAATATGGTAATTGCCTGTTGACGCTTCTCAACTTATCTTTGTCATTTATCTGAAGACCTAATTCTTACAGTGAAATGACAATTTTACTCAGTGAGAGGTTCCAACTTTGTCTTATGAGTACCTCGTTTTGCTTATGCTATTCTTCTTGCTAGCCGTCCAGAAGAGAGTTTGGCCTGATGGTAAACTATTATGCAAGAAGAGGTGATATGCACCGAGCACGAGAAACATTTGAGAGCATGCGAGCAAGGGGAATAGAGCCTACCTCACATGTTTACACCAAGTAATAACTTCTGCTTTTGTCTCCAGCTCACTAGAACTCACGTGACTGCTCTGCTTAGCTTGATATGTTATTGCATGTTCTATTAGGTACACTTGAGCCTAGTGCAATGGTTCCTCGTGTTTCTAATAAGTGAAAAGTTCAACTTGACATGACAGCACAGTTGTTATCATGCATGACCTGTCTTGTGCATCTTTGTCGAGGGTAGAACTCTTTCAGCGAGTTATATTCTATGTTCAACCTTTTGAATAAAAGATCGACCATCTATGCTCACCTGATGTCTTTGGCCATACTCAAATAGATATACATGTGTATCCCTGCTTTTTTTCCATATTGAAGAGTTATATTTAGGTATCCTTTTTCGTTAACTCACCAAGGTTTGTATACATTATGCAGTCTTATTCATGCTTATGCTGTTGGTAGAGATATGGAAGAAGCATTATCTTGTGTAAGAAAGATGAAGGAAGAAGGCATCGAGATGAGCTTGGTGACCTATAGCATACTTGTGGGAGGATTTGCAAAAATCGGCAATGCTGAGTAAGTAAACCATACACTCGATCAGTTACTTGAGAATTTAAATCCGTCATCATAAAATCAGTCATTCTCTTTGGTGGTGAAATACAAAAGGTGCATAATAATTATTAGTTTCTGTTGAAGAGATGATTAGTCCACCTATATTTTGCTTTGGACAAGAATACTTTGGCTGCCTTTTTTGATAAACAGACATGCATGAGAAGTCACTTCAGTGCTTGCGCCACTTATTTCTTCAATCCGTTCTAAGTCGTATCCACACTTCCACTAATTTGATATCTCTATCCAACTTACTTTTTTATTGAAGAGGTAAATTTGTGTTCCTATATCCTCACACTTCTTATTACTGTTTTGGAAGAGCTGCAGAATACTGGTTCAAGGAGGCTAGGGAGACTCATGCAACGATAAATGCAAGAGTTTACGGCAATATTATATATGCTCACTGGTGAGTATCTGTAATTTCTACTGTGGGTGAAGAATTTAAGCAATAAAGAAATTTAATATTTTTTCCTGGGAGGACGAAAATCATAGATCATGCACACACTTGCCCTTAGGTCTATATTCCTTTGGATTCGCATGTCTTATTTATATGGAAATAATAGTCTGTGTCCTATCCCTCTTCGATTTTGGTAAATTAAATGGATTCTTCTTTTATGTGAAAAATCATTTAATTTGCTTCCATTTTTGCTTCTAACATTTTCTTCCTATATATATTTTGATATGTATTCTACCAGGTGAAAATGTTGTACTTACAAAGTTTTAATCTTTTTTGGTCCTTTTTCCATCTATTAGCCAAACATGCAACATGGATCGAGCTGAAGCATTGGTAAGAGAGATGGAAGAAGAAGGAATTGATGCTCCCATTGACATCTATCACACCATGATGGATGGCTACACAATGGTGGGCAATGAGAATAAATGCCTTGTTGTTTTTGAAAGACTTAAGGTATGTTTTTAGCGCTTTAGTCTTTGCTAAATTAGTCCCAGTTTGATTTTTCAGATTTTGTTGCCAGTTGCAGAACAAGGAACTCTTCTCAACTTTGTAATATTTTTGTCTGATGAATAGTACTATCGTAGCAAAAATTTACCTTTATATACAAGATTCGACTTTTCTTCATGTTCTGGCCAAGTATCAGAGGTGTTATTTATCTAGCTTTGTGTATCTCTTCAATGGATAGGAACATCAGAAACATTGACTTCTGCAACGAGTAGCATGACTTATGGATCATATGGATATTTCTTTATCCTTTTGTGTTCTCATGAATATTTTTACCCCGAAGAACGCAAATTGAAGCATTTTTCTGTGTATTTTCTTTACATCTTAACATTTGTCTTCTGAAGTCATTAAACACAGCAATTGTATCAGAAAGGTACCTGAATGTTTTCTCCTTTGATAGGAATGTGGCTTCACACCTTCAGTAGTTACTTATGGATGTCTGATCAATCTCTACACCAAGGTGACGCATTCTTTGCCTTTCTTTCTATATTATTAATTGCTCTTTATATTGCACACCTCTGAACTTGAAGCATTAATCATGTTCTTTACTTAAATATGACGTGTCTTTCCTCTTAACTGATTTACTTACTTCTGGTTGCTTATTCTATCAGTCTTGAATACAGTGCTGGAGTGTGCGTGCTACTTTTGGATAACATCACACTTTGTAATGGTTTGTGGATCTGTAACTACTAAAGGCATGCACATGTTGAGAAAACTAATAGCAAGCATTTTTTCATGGGTAGTACCCTACATATACGTTATCCCGTATGCTTTGTACAAGATAGGCATTTCTGTTTTTAAACTGGTTAAACTCTGCAGTTCAGCAATGGTGTGTTCTTTTAACTCATATATGTATGCATCTTCATTATCCTCAGAGTTGGTTGCTTTTGTTGGTTCTGTTTCTTTCACCCAGTCATGGGGCTAATTTTCTACCAAGAAGTAGTGTATGACCTACAGCAGCAAGTTCCTTTCATAGCTCTGCTAGCTTTCACTTTTTGGTGGTTAGTTAGATTGTCTAGGTTCACAATAGAAAATGCGGCACGTCGTGGTGTATGACTGTACCTACCTGTTATATTTTTTCTTATATGATATGCCTTGTGCACTGCATGAAGATAATGTTTGCTTCATATTGGATGGAAATTTTTTATGCATTGATCCATGCGGGAGAGACAAATGAAGTTCTTCTTGTTTGTCATCTCAGATTGGAAAGGTTTCAAAGGCATTGGAGATCAGCAAAATGATGGAAGAGGCAGGCATAAAGCATAACATGAAGACCTATTCAATGTTGATCAATGGATTCCTAAAACTAAAGGATTGGGCTAATGCATTTGCAGTTTTTGAGGATGTAATCAGAAGTGGTTTGAAGCCTGATGTAGTGCTGTACAATAATATCGTCAGAGCATTTTGTGGGATGGGAAACATTGATCGTGCAATCAGCACTGTAAAGCAAATGCAGAAGGAGAGGCATAGACCTACCTCACGTACATTTATGCCCATCATACATGGTCTTGCAAGAGCTGGGGAGATCAGAAGAGCTCTAGAGATGTTTGATATGATGAGGCGGAGTGGATGCATTCCTACCGTGCACACTTACAATGCTCTGATTCTTGGTCTTGTGGAGAAGCGTCAGGTATATTGTTCTTAAGGAAAAACAATATGTAATAACTTTCCATAATGGGGAAAAAGAATTGGCTGTGAGTGCAAACAATTTACCATGACCTTGCTGGTATTACTTGGATTCCTTTCATTTTCATCTTTTTACCCTTTTAGGCAAAGGTTTGGCTCAATGGATTAAAGATTGTCTGGCAAGGTCCAAGGCCTTCTTTTGAATTTATGCTTGATTCATGGGCTTGACTGTACCCATACAGGATTGCTTATTGAGTGGCTTTTAACTATAATGCTAGTTCAGTTTATTCTTGGCTGTTCATGGTTTTGGTCTTAGTTTCTGTGAAGATGCATGTTCATCATGTATGTTACTATAGCTATTTACTTCATAAATTGACTGCTTGACACTGCTAATATCCTATCTGATGCAGATGGAGAAGGCTGTTGAAATATTGAATGAAATGATCCTGGGAGGCATAAGTCCAAATGAACATACATACACAACCATCATGCATGGTTATGCATCACTTGGTGACACAGGAAAAGCTTTTGAATATTTTACTATTATGAGAAACGAGGGCCTGGAACTTGACGTGTATACATATGAGGCATTATTGAAGGCATGTTGTAAGGCAGGGAGGATGCAAAGTGCGCTGGCTGTTACTAGGGAAATGAGTATGCAAAGGATTCCCAGAAACACATTTGTCTACAACATATTGATTGACGGGTATGAATGCTGCAATTTGTGTTAGCATAATATTGCTAGGCTCAATGAGATGTCGAGTTTTCCACAAGAAAGATGGGGGGTTTCATATATGTCGATCTTCATAAAAAAATTGTGCCAAGTGCCAACTCTGTTCTTTTTCTTTATCTCTTTTTTGAACTCATTTTCAGATTGAATCTTTACTTTAGCTATTCTTTTCATTTGTGAATACAAATATATGCTTTTATCCCTTTTGAGAAGCTCTATATTGTTGTGTAGATGGGCTCGAAGAGGTGATGTCTGGGAGGCTGCTGACCTAATGCAACAAATGACAAAGGAAGGAGTTAAACCTGATATCCACACCTACACATCCTTCATCAATGCTTGTTGCAAGGCTGAGACCTGGCGGTACCTTCTCTTTCTTGGGATTAAAATAACTTTGTCTTTTTCTTGTGCTGTACATAGTAAATTGTGGTGTTGTGGTCATGTGGAAGATCTCCCTACATTTAGGTTATATGTTCATTGTTGTATGGACTAATCATAGAGAAATCCATCTTCTGTGGTAGCTCTTTTATCATGTTACTTGGAAATTGGAATCCATCCTTCTCCTAATTCATATTATTGCTACTGATGACTGTGTCCTAGGGTAACCTAATGCTGCACATATGAACCTAAAAACAATTGCCTGTCTTAAATATTAGTAGTTTTCTGCTTTACACTGCTCTCCCTGATTTTGGACTTCGTCTCTTTCTATGACTTTTTTCTTCTCAGAAAGCATCAAAGACGATGGAAGAAATGGAAGCGTTGGGGGTTAAACCAAATGTCAAAACCTACACGACCTTAATACATGGGTGGGCACGTGCATCTCATCCAGAGAAGGCCTTGAAATGCTTTGAAGAGATGAAGCAGGTCGGTTTGAAGCCAGACAAAGCCGTGTATCACTGTTTGATGACATCGTTGTTATCAAGGGCAACTGTTGCAGAAGCTTATGTGTACTCTGGAGTTTTATCTATATGCAGAGAGATGATAGACTTTGGGCTCACTGTTGACATGGGGACTGCTGTTCATTGGTCAAAGTCTTTGCGCAAGATTGAGAGGACCGGTGGGGAGCTCACAGAAGCGTTACAGAAGACTTTTCCTCCCGACTGGAATTCAATGCATGTGCTTGATAATAATATGGATAGTGAGAGTGACAAGGAATCTGATGTTAGCAATAGTGACTTTGTTTATGCTGCTGCAACTGATGACGACAGTGATGACGAAGACGATGATGACAATCTTAGTCCGAGATTATGGTAGTGATCTGGTATATGTCCATGTCATTATGCAAGAGTCTATGGATCCCTCAAAGCTCATCGGATTCAATTCGAAGAAGAGGTCCCATGAGTTTTCCCTGATGATCGAATGGTTGTTGTGAACTTCTGTTCTAGTTGTAGGGACCATATGGGGACACCGACTCAGTTCAGAAAGGGGGATAGAGAGAGAGATGTTGCTTTTCTACCCTATTTGTCCATTTTTGTAGTTCTTTTGCAATATGTACTTCACAATGTATTCATAGACGAGACGAGTAAATAAATGGATGGCCTTCTTTCTACTCGTCAAATAAATAAAACGATTCACTGTTTCTTTTTCTGTGTTGCTTCGGAACGGACTTTTGCCATATGATGCAGCCTCTCAACACCTTTTGTTTTGTTTCTATGAATTGCTCTAAATACGCTCCTGCTGTCTACTGCATGAAGTGAATGGTAATAGATGGAACTGACGCCCAAAGCATTTGCAACTTCTTCGTGACAGCAGCAGAAAATAACAAACGGATTCACGTGAGAGCACAAGCTGCTTTTGAGTTTGGAAATCTGTTCCTTTTTTCCCTCCTGTCTCGTTGTTGCAGCGGTTACCATAAGTGCACGTTCTGCGCGTTACCCACACTGTTCCTCGTCATTCATCCTTTTTCCATGTACAGATTTTGTTAACTAGTGCCTTTAAGCACTTGTTAAGTGAGTAATTAAATGCGGTCTTCAATGTATTAGCATTTCTAGTAGAGCGTGCAATAATTATCCGGCATGCTTAACAAGTGTACTAAAACACTCGACATCGAAGCTTTAAAACGCACACACATATACACACATATAAATATATAATTTTAGTCCTTTTCCTCCTCCCATGATTATTATGCCCCCAAATTTTCATAGACAATTGCATATTTTCCCACAGAAAGCAGAAAACCCAAAAAGAAAAGAAAAAACTTGTGCTACTGTTTTCCTGATTTTCCTCTGCAAATTCCAACCACTGCTCATGATAATCTACAATTCAGTGCTCTGAGAACACTTAAATTTTTGTATCGGACCTCCTATGTCTATTGTTGATTATTTATTACCCAACCCGGGTTCAAAAAATCGAAATTTAAAGTCGGGAAGATCGCAAGATAATGTCTGGATTAATTATCTATATGACCATTCAAGATAATCTTTTTTTCCCCTTCGTCTCTATTTGGAGATACAGTAAATGAGCACGACAAGAGATTTACAATGAACCCACCCCAACTTTTTACATCCCACAAGCTGCCACCGAATTTTAAATACAAGCATGAAAGATCACGTTTCTGGGCTCAACTGCTACCGGGCTATATATACATGTCCAGGATGAAGATAAAAAGTTTAAACTCTGTTTTCCTGTAAATGGCTCATGAGTGTATTAATGCAGGCACTACTAATAACTTCATTGTATCTAACAATAATGAGGGTGATGAAGATGTTAAGCAAGAAGAAGAGAGTGCACAACCACAGCAACTCAATAGTGATTTTGATGTTAATTTTCAAATGAACAATCCAATTTTGACTCCATCTGAGCAAGGTGACCTTCCCCAGTCGCACTTGGGAAGTTTGCATTCTTCATCTGAGGTGAATTATTGTTTTCATTATTATCCTTTTTATTCCTCAATGATCAAGATGGTTTCTTCTATTTTCTTTTTTCGGTTCTTGCAGGGAAGTTGTCAAATTGTTCATATTCCTCCATTCTATTGATGTCTTTTTGTAGGATGGAGTGACGCCAGTGATAAGAAGCTGCACTGGAGAAACATGTCATGAAGAGTCAAGGAGGCAAAGAGCAAAGCCTACTGTGAGTAATGTGGACTTGACTCTAAAACTGTCACCACCAGGCAGTGTTGTTCAAGAAGATCACATTCTTCATGCCCCATCAGTTCAATTAGAAGAGCCATCCCCAATCTCATCTCAGCATTCATGTATGTCGCTGGATCTTAATTTGAATGGGGTTTTCGATATTGATCGTTATCAACTGGAGGGACCATCATTGGTCTTGATGGGTTGTAGAGACTGTCACTTGTATGTCATGGTGTCTGAGATCAATCCAAGTTGCCCTAGATGCAAGAGCTGCGAATTCTTGTTGGATGTTTACAGAGGAAATCTGCCTAAGAAAATGATGAAGGGCTAAATAGAGTTTTCTTTTCTTTCCAAGGCATCGTTGGCCTTTCTTTTGTTATATTTGTAGTCGAGCATTGTCGGACATGTTGATTGAAGCAATTACCATTGTGCGTTATCAGTCAAAGTTCTTTACATGTCAAGTCCAGAAAACTTTGTGACTCGCATTCAGTTGATATTATGCTTGAACAGTTACATGTTTGAAATTCAGAAAAACAGACGGATCTGCTTTTATTATATCCTTCAATTGGAGTCCTTCATCAGTAGATTTCATATGTCCAATCATCAGGCAAATGCATGATTTGGGTTGAAATCAGAGGAGACTCTGGCACTTGCTTTTGCAAATTTTCCTTCTTGGTCATTCCATTGCCTTGATAGCTTGGCCTATTTCTCTCACCTAGGGAGGAGAATCGAAAATGAAATCATGTAGCACAAGTAAGTCTGTAGGGCATATTGTGTAAGCAAACCTTTCACAGAATTTGGCTACGCAACCCTGAATTTCATCTAGATAAGTGTCTGACAACCGGTTGAAATCATGTAGCGCAAGTAAGTCTGTAGAGCATATTGTGTAAGCAAACCTCTCACAGATTTTGGCTACACAATCCTGAATTTCATCTTGATAAGTGTCTTGACAACCGGTTATCTCACGGTGACTTTGCACAGCATTAAACAAGAATTGCTTATCAAAAGATCAAGTCAGTCAATGATTTTTAATATTCATCCAGCACGCAGAACGGGTACAGAGTTTTTTTAATCTCTGAGGGGCATAAATAAGTCAGACATAATTAAGGAAGCAAAACAATAGCAATGTCTCCCCATGTCCGTTTTAAATATAGAATTTTACTTTTGCCCCATTTCATTTTAGGGGAAAATGACTCTTTTAATGTACTCCAAATTACTACTGCGTTTTCAGAAGATGGACTTTAATGTACTCAAAAGTACTACTGCATTTTCAGGAGACGGAAAATAAATAATCTCCCAAGACACCTATTTACACCTATTTTCACCAGTTTCTGTCAGGGAAAAAGTTTTTCAATCACAAGATTTACGGAGAAGACAAAGCTTATATTGAAGGGAAAAAGAAGAGAACGATAAAAGACCACAGTATCAGCTGAGGCCCAGAGGCAAACCTGCTGGTAATGGAAACGATCTAAAAACTTGTTGACTGAAGGAAACATGAGCACCTTTCATAATCCTACCATCCGATTCCTTCCAAGGTTCGGTTGGTTTAGGGATAAAGACACCGGTGCCTCGATATTTGCCAGTGGAGTTGTTCATTAGTCCTCTGTTCACCCACAATCCAGGATAGTATGCCCACCCTCTTAAGTCCCTCAATCCGCTTTCCTACATTGCTCAAAGCAAGCTTAAGCATGATTATCAGAGTGAAATTATTTAGAAAGACTGAACTCCACTGGTAGTGTCGTAATTTAGATTGAAATAGACAAACACGATTCACTTATTAGGAAATTCCTAGAAAGCAAAGAGGAACAACCTTGAAATTGATAGCAAAGTTGGGGAAAGAATCGGCAGCACATATCCTCGGACCAACAACAGCACGCACAGGATGACTGTGAGCATTATTAAAGGCATAATTTGACCTGTTCTCATGACGAGTATTTGTTGATTGAATCTCATGAAAAACATCAGATGGTAGCCAGAACTCTCCATCCTCTAGGTTTGGAGGAAATTCAGACATTTTCGCAGGAACTCAGAATGGATTAGTCCTGTGTACATAACCATACTATTGTTTATGTATTGATTGATGCAGTGACTGTCCCCATTTATCCATGTCTTTGGATCATTAATGGGTGGAGATTAATTGAGAGGCTTCACTTTCACTCATAACTCGTGACAGAGTAGCTTATGGTGAGTTCATAAGTGCTCTTTGTATCTTTCTGCACTTTCGCTTGCATCTTAAGAGGGCATGACACAAGATGACAAGAACTTGGGAAAACGGCAGGTCAAGCTACGGCACATTTGGTATGTACCAAGTGCATAAGCCTTGGATAGCTCATTACCTTCCTTTTCTTTTATTCAGTGCTAATCCAACGGTCGAGACACCCTGATATATGGTACACTAAGTGTACCTCAGCCTTACTTGAGAAATACAAGTTATGGCCTAATAAATGAGCATAACCAAACCTAGAACAAATGGATTATTTAATGTTTTTCCTAATTTAAACTCTTCCCTATTAGCTGTAGCGAGGGTTAGAAAACGTGTCCTGTTTTGGAATCTGTGTCCTAACACATGACTATTCAATTGTGATGTGGACGTATTCAGAACTTTGAACAGATGATAAAACATCTGTTTGTTTTTGCAGTCAATTTGTTACTGTTGGTAGTCGCAATCTCAAAATAGCATGGCGTATTTTAAAGCCGTGCTGGCATGAGTGAGTTGTGACCAAAGCAAATGATGTTGTGCTGGTAGTAGACCCTGGCAAGGCCACCTGCATATCTTAATCCTAAAATTCCCTAGGTAATATGTTCTAAAGGAGAAGCCTGGAATTTCTTTGCCCAGACAAACAGATGCCAAAATCTAAATTACATGTTCATAAGTTTCCGGAGACCAAGCCTCTCAAACTATTGAAAGCTAGCCACGATTACTGAACTCAGTAAAAGGAATTAACCACCAGATGCTAACTTTTGGCCTCTCCTTTCTGGCCACATTACTAAATCCGAGGATATATGTTCCAGACTGAAAATATAAATACACATGATCTCAGCACATGTCTGTCATCTCATCATGTTATGATGCACAATTTCTTCATGCAACAGTTTACATCCATAAGATTAGCAGAAGGGAAGAATTGGCTACCTGTAAGTTGCCACCTCAAGTCATTCAGCTGAATAAGCAGATTCACAATGCTACCAGTTTTACAACACGAATACAAAAGAATATAAACAATACCTCTCTGCAGGTGTGAAATGTTAGCACACTCAAGCTGTTTTCTCCAGTATATGTTCCAAATGATCAGCTACAATCTCCACCATGATTTCTATAGCAAACCTATGCCTCATGTCTTCCCCAGCTTTTCTTTGATTTGCCTTACCATCTGCAGGATTACTCACCACATGCCTCATTAGCATCCTAAGCTTATTCACTCAAGGTGCCCAAAGATGCCCCTTGAATGGGTTTTCCAGCATTTTGCTCATTCCCTCAACGGGCAAATGGTAGCTATTCTCGTCTGTCAAGCTAGCCATGATTACCAAACTCAGTGAAAGGAAAACTCCACCAGATGCTAACTGTTGGCCTCTCTTTTCTGGCATTTCATTCTCAACATTACAAAATCAGAGGATGCATTGTCCAGAACGATATTATAAGTAACGGTTAGCTTTCACCAATTATACACAATATCAGCACATGCCTGTCACCTGATCAAGTTATGATGCAAAATTTCTTCATGCAACAGTTTACATCCATAAGCAATATCTTTGCAGTTGAGAAATGTCACAACCCGAAAACTACAAGGGATGACATGGCTGTCCTTCCATGAAATGATTTCATCATTACATTCAAGGGCTGATCTAGTTCCTTCCCACAACAAATAGCTTCGCCTTCCAAGTATCTAGTGACAAAGTTGACTTTTGATCATCATGAACATTCTCATCTCTAAAAATCCACTCCATGTTTCTAATCCAACCGTCAGCCTTGAGAGGATGCAATTTCGTGTCAAACTCAGGAGGGTCCACCTTTCAGAATTGGATGAAGGTGCATGAGCTAGCTACTCCATCTTCACTTAATTCTTTCGCATGACGATACCATCAAATCATTGCTTGCTCTAAATCAGTCGGAGAAAACTGCTCTTGGGACTGCTTCACGCGAGTCAGGACTTCTATCAAATCAATCCTCTACTCTCCTCCTCAAAGCTGCACCTCAAGAAGCTTGAGGCATATCTTTGGTGTCGGGCAGCGACACGCTTGTCTTTGCTACTGCTACGAAGTGAGGCAAGCGTCTCTAAGTTGGAAAGCATGATAACCTGTATCCAAAGCAAAACACAACCTTAGCACCTAAAAGAGTAGCGTGTTAAAACTATCACACAATCTTACAACGTCCCACAAAATCTATGCCAAAAATCATTACTTAAGCTTTGATACCAGATTGGTTTAAGGAGATCAATTTGATAGAAGTCCCAACTCACATGAAGCCAGGCAAGAGTCCCAAGAGCCATTTCTTCCGACTAAGTTCGAGTAGGCAATGATCCGTTGTTAAATTAAAAGAAGTAAGTGAAGATGGAGTAACTAGCCCATGGACCTTTGCCTAATTCCAAAAGGCGGACCCACCTAAGCTTGACAGGGAGTTGGATACTCTCAAGGCCAACGGTTGGATTAGAAACCTGGAGGGGATTTTTAGAGCCGGGAATGTTTGTGATGACCAAAAGGTCAACTTAATCAGTAAATACTTGGAAGGCAAAGCTATTTGATGGTAGGAAGGATGCCTCAGAGATAATGATGCAATTGTTTCATGGAAGGATGGCCATGTCATCTTCTTTCTTTGTAGTTATCAGGGTGTGACATGAAATATTTGCACGCTCAAGTTATTTTCTCTAGTATATGTTCCAAGTGATCAGCTACAATCTCCGCCACGATTTCTGGAGCAAACCTATGCCTCATGTCTTCCCTGGCTTGTCTTCCTTTTGCCTTACCATCTGCAGGATTACTCACCACGTGCCTCATTAGCATCCTAAGCTTATTCACTGAAGGTTCGGCCCACAGATGCCCCTTGAATGGCCCTTCCATCACTTCGCTCATTTGTTCAACGGGCAAAGGGTAGCTATTCTCGTCTGTCAAGTACTCAGTGGGCCCTGACCAGTTTGTTGCAATCACAGGTAATGACATTGCCATGGCCTCCACGAGAGGCCTCCCCCATCCTTCCCCTCTCGATGGAAGCACAAATGCATCAGCTGCTTTATACATTCTTGGTAAATCCACTTGAGCAATGTGGGTGTCGATCACATATATTGGAGGCCAACCCTCGTTTGGTTCTTCTATTTTAGAGGCTTTCACATAATCAACAATCCTGTTGCCAAAGTTTCTGTCTGTGTGATATGGGTTTGTCAGTAAGTACAGAGAAACCCCATCAATTCTAGAAAACTCATTTAAATATGCCTTCAACAACACATCCCAGCCTTTCCTATACTCCCACTTAAAGATACTCAGGAACACGAAGTCCTTTTTTTCCAAACCAAGAAGACCTTTTTGTTCTTCACCGAAGACCAAATTTCCAATAGAACCAATATCGAGTGGCTCATACTTGGCCTGATTGAAAAACTCCACATCTATGGGCTGCACAACCTTAACTACCTTGGATGGATCAACCCCACTATCGACAAAGGTACCCACATGGAATTCAGTAGGAACCCACACCTGATCCATCCTATTACATCTCTTGGAATGCTCAGGGTTGACTCTGTCAGACTCAAACATGGTCCTCCCAATCACAAACAAGTACTCACCATAACCAGATGGCGGACAAGGCAGGGTCTGAAACAATGGTGGGTACCAAGCACCGGGCTCACTGTGACACACCACAATGGTGTCGCTCACTGCACATTCTGTCTGGTGAAGCTCGATGGCCAGTCTCTGCATCTTCTCTGGCAAGCCCTTCCAGAACTCCAGGGACTGAAGATCACCATGTTGCTCAATGGCCAACCTGAATTTGGGGCTTTTCACGTGCTCCTGGAGGGACAAAATGTAGGACCAGGCCTCTGAGCTGTACCCACCACCGGAGAGGAAAGGAGCCATCCATAGGACACAGTATGGCGGCGCTGGGTCCGAGTCCGGGATCGGTTCTTGTTTGGGTATTCGGATCTGAAGGAGAAAGTTGGAAACTTTATGGACGACTGATCTTGGGTTTAGCGAAAGGAGCGCTTTCAAGTGCTGGGTTCTGGAGAAGCTCGAGCCAGGGAGAGTGATCAAGATGGCCAGTGAGAGGATTAGGATTGCCGGTACGTAGAACAGGAAAGTCTTGGATTTTGAGGTAGCTCGGTTGGGATGCGTTTGGGAATCCATGAGCTAATGGTGAATGGGTGGGAGAGAGACAGAGACGGGGACAGAGACTTCTCGCTTGTAGCTTGAGCTTCGCAGAGGAGATGGATCAAGAAATGAGAATCGAGCAAGATGCCACTGACCTCTCACTTTTTTACTTTCACCAGAGCCGTTGACTTCCGTTGACTTCATCTAAATTGGAAAAACGAAAAAACGAACGACAGTTACCTTGTCAAAACGCTGAGGTTTTTTAAGATTTTTCCAGTTGAGAAAATGAGAATCGTCTCTGGCTTTCATTTGGATAAATGAAAAATAAAAATTAATCTTTTTTTTCCATTCCTTGCAAAAGAAGGCCGCAGATCTGTTCCCTGAGGTAAAGGGTGACGTTCTTCTCCCCCTCACAAATGAAAACCGGCCGACATTCGCGGTCAGATGAAGCCGGGTCAATTCGTTGACCATGCGAGGAGCAAACCCAAGATGGGCAGAAAACGTCACTGCCTACGAAGCTCCAATCTCACGATCTGAATTCAATACTTATACTAATCCAACCTCGTTGAAACACGTCCCAAGAAAGAACGAAGAAACAGTACGCAATCTTTTCGATGCCGAATTGAGTTACCAGATATTTTTCTAGAATCTTCCTTTTGAGTATAATTGCATTGTCTTCACTTTGAGTGCGAAATCGAGATCTTGAAATTGTCGGAATCAGAGAGAGAGAGAGAGAGAGAGAGAGAGAACTTTGAAGTGAGTTGAATTCAAGTTCGAAAGCAATGGAGGCGAAAGAAGGAGCTAAAGCAGAGAAGAAGAAGGTGGTGGTGGTTGGCGGTGGCGTTGGTGGCTCTCTCGTAGCTAAATCCTTGCAGTTCATTGCTGAAGTCGTTCTTATCGACTCGTAAGCCACAAATTTTCCCCTGCTGTTCTTTTTTCAAGAGAATACTGATTCATCATTCCTGGACTGAGAAGTAAACATGATGAAGATGACTGATGGCAAAATGGCATTTTCTTCTTATTTTCTTGGTGAATCCCATCTTGAGTACAGAAAGCAAAGTACTGAGCCATTAACATTGTGAACGTGACAGTTATGTCAGTTACTGAGGATCAGATTGGCAGTGACTCGCTCGATCTCGTTTTCGAAAACCCTTTATACTGTGTTGCATGAGAAGTGTTTCCTTTGCATGTATAGAGAGTTTGAGTGATCATCACTAGTTACCGAAGGCAGAATGTAACTTCCTCTTTTCCTTCCCAACACGGTGTGATCCTGTTTGCGTAGACCACTATATCAGATGATGCTTGTTCATAGTGTGCATAATGTGCTGATGCCCAGGCTGTTTTAGCACCTCGAAAATTGATAAGTGGCCCTTCTTGATTTCGAAATGTCAACAGGAAAGAGTACTTCGAGATCCCCTGGGCAGCCTTAAGGGCGATGGTTGAGCCCTCTGTCGCTGAAAGATCCGTGATTTATCACAGAGACTACTTCACCGATGGGCACATCATCACGTCTGCGGCGGTGGACGTCACAGAAAGCGGAGTCTTGACTGCAGATGGCTATTTGTATCCGTACGATTACCTTGTTATCGCCACCGGACACAATGATTCGGTCCCAAGAGATAGAGGCGAGAGGCTCGTCCACTACAAGGCCGGTGAGTAAAATGCTCACGAGACAACAAGGAAATCCTAATAAGGAATTTCAGTATCACGAAAAATAACGATGTTTTGGACATGTTTCGATGATAAAATGTGTTTCTGTGGTTTGTTATCTGCAGAATATGACAAGATTAAATCTGTGAATTCGATCCTTATCATTGGAGGAGGTCCTACGGGTGTTGAACTTGCTGGTGAGATCGCCGTCGACTTTCCAGAGAAGAAGGTGACCCTGGTGCACAGAGGTTCCAGATTGCTGGAATTCATAAGTCCCAAGGCTTCCAAAAAGACACTGGATTGGTTGGTTTTGAAGAAAGTCGAAGTGATCTTGGGCCAATCGGTCGATCTGGATTCTATGTTGGACGGCACTTACCGCACATCCCGGGGCGAAACTATCCAGGCCGACTGTCACTTTGTCTGTGTCGGGAAGCCAATCGGCTCGTCCTGGCTTCAACAGACTTTCCTGAAGGACAGCTTGGACAGCCACGGGAGATTGATGGTCGACAAGCACCTGAGGATCAAGGGCTGCGAGAATGCCTTCGCGATTGGCGATATCACCGACATTGAAGTAAGTAGAATCCGACGCCTGTCGTGTACCTTAACTCGATTCTCTCGAGCACTCCTGGCCAATCCTTCTCTCCGCGCCTTATCTTTAGTTATCATACAGGAAATCGATCGTGAAAATTCAAGTCCTAATGAATGATGATGTTTTTTGCTGTGGCTAATTATGCAGGAACTCAAACAAGGCTATGCAGCCCATTCGCACGCTGCGATCGCCGTGAAAAACCTGAAGATGTTGATGAGCGGAGGACCGGCGAGCAAAATGTCCGCTTACAAGCCTGGACCGGCGCTCGCAATTGTTTCCCTTGGAAGAAAAGAGGCCGTCGCGCAGTTCCCATTCATGACGGCTATCGGATGGTTTCCCGGAAAGATCAAATCCGGCGATCTCTTCGTGGGGCGGACGAGGAAACAGCTCGGGCTGAAACCGCCATCTGCGAAACCAAAGTCGCCGTCGACCGGGAAATGAGAGAACGTGAAGGGTCTAGAGGTGTTGCTGGGCATTTTCCTTGGTGTTGTATGAACTGTATTGAAACATATGGGGTGGAGTTTGTCTGTGAATTTGCAGTGTGTGCTTGTTAAAGTTTGAATTTTGCTGTTCAGTGAATTACTTAATTTGTTTTTGTGGAGTTGCAATTTTTTGTTCACTTCTGTAAAGTCATGTGATTTAAGAAATTAATAATTTTTCTTGATTTTTAAAAGGACGAATTAATCCGGATCCTCGAAGACATGGTTAGAAATTTATGTAAAGCGACACATTTTCTTTGAAAAATTTTCTTTTTATCGGTATTTTCTTAGCAATTGAAAAGGTGTATTTGCACGTACAACTGGTTTATATCTTTTACACGTATTTAGCAGCTTTTAATGATAAAAACATCATCATTAGTAAATTAATTTTCTCTGAACATCTTAAGAAGTCAAAGTCATGCAAGAGATAAGAGCAGCCCTAAATTCGACACGCTACGATGTCTTGGAATCTCCAATGAACAGGGCCATTAGAGAAGCAATAGATTTAGATTTAACTTCACCATCTCGATTTTATTTTTCGAGTCAATATCCCAAACCTATATCTATGACCTAAAGTTAATTTATGTTATATCTCAATAATCGTTTTTAGCGTAATATTTGACGATTTTATATCATCGATTAAGAATAAATTATGATGGAATATATTTTTGGGTCGCTGATATAAGTCAGGAGATATTGATAGATGAGACAGGAAAAGAAATTCGAGGATCAACGTTCTATGAAAAAGGAATCATTATAATATTTACAAAACTATGATATTTGAAAAATTATTTACCAATCGATATCAAAAAGAGTATCTCCTCCTATCACCTCAAAATCAAGAAACGATGCTGCATACGATTAAATTTGCCATAATTGTCAATGATTTGACTTTGGCACATGAGGTCGAGATGCCATGATTCTAATCTAATCAATTCATCACGCTTTTTTATTTTTTATTTTTTATTTTGTGGATTTCTTTTTATGTTCATTTGTGGAAATTGAATCGGTGTGGAAATCTGCGGTGGCTTTCACTTTCCTCTTTCATGGCGCTGCTCGTGGAATAATTACCCCACTTGGTCTCATCTCCTACTTCGCTCCGCTTCTCTCTCGGTCCTCGCCGTTCTCCGCCGCTTTTCTTCCCGGATTTTCCTCCGGCCGGCGTCGGAAGCCTCCGTTCTCTGCTCCGACCACCGCGAACGCAGCAAGAGGTTCCTCCGGTTTCGGTCCCAAAGGAAGGAGGAGGAGATGGAGAGAGCATTCAGCGCCAAGAAGGAGAAGGAGCCTGCTTCCTCGGTCCAGGACGCCTCCGATCGGGTCTCTCTCTCTCTCTCTCTCCTCTCTCTCTAACACACGCGGAATCACTGACATAGGAGTGCTCGCGCACTCATGCACTGATCGTATTTGAGTGCTGTATCGAATCGGGAACTCCGTGTTCGCTTTTTGGTTAGAGTTTCTGCGGTTTCCGATTTCCTTTTCTCGCTATTCCTCCGATTCGGAAGTTTAGCTCCTGCTGCTGTTCGTATCGCTGTGATGGTGTTCTCGCGGAACTTCGCCGCTTGCTTTCCGTCTGATCTTTGAATGCGCGCTGTGTGTGTTCGGACGTGGAGTGCGACAGTAAAGTGGTTATGCTTCGCGCTCTGACATGCGGCTGAAGTATAATCGCAGACATGCTCATGTTAAAATCGGATGACCGACTCGTGACTCGACTTTTCTGTCGTCCAGATGACTAGAAGAGGGGAAACGATAGACGATAAGATCAAGAAGCTTGACGCCGAGCTGAGTAGATATAAAGAACAAATCAAGAAAATGCGGCCTGGGCCAGCGCAGGAAGCTAAAAAGGCTCGAGCAATGAGGATTCTCAAACAAAAACGAACGTATGACCTTTTTGCAAGTCATCTGACTTTAGTTTCTATTGTTTTATGGATAATTTGCTGCTTAACTTCATTCCACTGAGGTCTGGTATCTTATCCTTATATGAGATAAATGTGGAACGCCTTAAGTATTATCAGCCCTGTGATTTATATGATAATTGAGGATGCTTGAGATGCGACAGTCCAGATCTTTGGGAGAACTACCTGTTATGCTTGCAAAAGAATGTCGAAATCTGACACTTACATTGGCCCCTGTTTTTATTTTTATCCTATATATATATATATTTAAATTGAGCTTGAATGAACGTATTATCTTACTTCCAGATGATGTAAATTGAGACTGATCTTTTTGCTTTGCTTTGGTTACATTTTGAAAGATTTAGATGGAAATTTTTCACGATTCTTCTCCTTCCATTGAACTTAAATGGAAACTTTAGCCGAAAAAAAAAAAAGGAAAGAAAACTCAAACTGAAACTTCTACATGCCTTAAGTAACTTGTGTCATCGCATTCACACCCAACCATTTTCTCTTTCCGGCTTAAGTTTGGGCTGATCCGAGGTCCACACTGCCACTGTTATTGGTCCATCTTAGGTTAACATGTTACACCGAAGGGCTCGGGTGACGTAGCGTCTGGGACTATAGATTAACAGTACTAGTTTTTATCACCCTAAGCTACTGCATTCTTATCATATTCGGACCATGTCTAGCTTGGCCACAAGTAATTTGTCTTTTGTCTTGAAAAGTGAGTCCTGCTTATGTTAATGTGGAGTTGATAATAATTGCTTACTGTATATGGACTTGGTCCTGAAGAAAAGATACGTCTTCCTATCTTGCAACTTGTAAAGAATGGGCATCATACTGTGCACATGGATTGATGCATCTATTTTCCAGAGATTTATTTTATTTTATTTTATTTTAGACCAGAATATATTTTATGTTTGGGTTTTGACAAGTTGATACTTTAGACGGAGATATGTTTAATGATTTTGACAAATTGGAGCAACTTGGCTTTTTGTAGTCCCAAATTGCTGCTATGTGTTTTCTTAGTTGAGAAAAGAGCATATTATGAGATCCCTGAACTTTTTCATATAAGTTCTCTTATCATTAAAGTCTGTGAACAGGTATGAAGGACAACGTGACATGCTATGCAGTGAGAGTTTCAAACTTGATCAAGTTGCTTTTGCTGTGGAGGGTATCAAAGACAAAGATGCTCAACAGAACGTATGTGCTACAATTCCCACTATTCTAAAATTTGCAATCTACCACCTACCTCACGTAAATGGCAATATGAGGATGATGTATCTGAAGCGTTGATGTATGATAATCTTTTTAATTGTTTTTGTTCCCTTGAAATTTTAATCAGAAAGCTGTGTTAATAATTTGTTTGAGTTTCTTTTGAAGGGACTAGGTTGTCTATACACGAATTTGTATCTAGCCTAAAAGAATCCTATCTCTTGACTAACATATCTAATTATCTGCGTAGATAATGCACTGGAACAGGCATTTTGGAAAAAAGCAATTGGAATAGACTTCCCATCCCTCAAAATTTTAAAAATTTCCCAAAATTTTTCCAATGTAAGACATTCTGAAAGTACAATGGTCAAGGTTTCCTATTTGAGGTTCTGATCAGAAAATTTTGAGATGACTTTCAAAGCCAGCGTGAGATTTCAATAACTTGATATAGTGTCTCCAAGAACAGTTATTTTATTAGTGCTAATTTTCTGATTGGCTAGGTTAGGCTGGGGCTATCTGTTTGGCTGTTCTTTTGTACTGGAGGCTTGTCCAGTATCAAGAAAATGTGTATGCTTAGCCAGTGTTGCTGGCGTGGCATAACAATCCTTGTAATATTCACAGCCAGGGTTTTGCTTGTCGGAAGTGTCCTTCTGTGTGCATGATCTAACAGTTACGAGTCCCAGCTTTCAGCGAAATTATGTTATTCATTAAATTACGGTCTCATTTCTCTGCAGGTCAATAGTGTATCTAATTAAATTAAACTCTTAACTTATCTTTTTCCAAAACCATAATTGCTGAATCGTGTCGGTAGGTGAACCTGAGTTTAATTAATGTCCATTGTAAGATTCAATTCATGCTGCATCACATCTGGTTTTATTTATTTATTACAGTTCTAAAGTTACTATTCATATTTGTTTTGGTAGCGCCAGAAGACGCATAATTCAAGACAGTGCAACCGAAGCTTTATGGGTACCCTGTTTGGAACATGCTTGCCTACCTCTTGAGAGGTAGGGATGAGCCATTTGCCGCTAGCAAGGGATTTCTAAGTGATATACATTAATAATCTTTGCCGTTACATTACTTTGTTTTTGCTTTTCTTCAAGTCATTATTGGCTTGGTCAAATTTTGTTTTGTTTTTTAGGATCTTACATAATTTGCATTATACTGCATGTACTAAGACTTTACTAAGAATTTCTTAAGAAATGACATAGTGGCCTATGTGTCATGCGCCATGTCGTTAAATAAGTGTTAAATCATCACACAAAATAAGGTTAGTAAAAAAGGGAAAAACATTAATGGGGCACGAGAAATTAAAGGAAATTTAGTTCCTCATTTCACCATAATTTCTTCCAAAATTGCACAAAAGTTGTTTCAAGAAGGGGTGAGCGTTTTGAGGTTCTATGCCCTACTCACTAGAACAGATTCCTTATTTTTTGGAATCCAGAACCTAACTTGCATTCCTTGGAATTTGGAACCTATCCCCGCACAAGTTCTTTCAAGTTGTACCCAAATTCCACCTACATTATTAATTGAACGATTGTAGTAAATCATTACATTTAATGACTACCATTTGCTGTTATAATCCATTGACCATATGAATAATATGAAACATTAAAAAAGTAAAAGTTTTAGTTATAAAATGAAAGCTCAGATAGTGGTTCTAGGTTATACACTCATCATTGGATGCCATGAAAATTGCAGGATTATACAAAAACATAGACTAAGAAAAACACAAAAATTTGTTTCAAATTTAAAGTTTAAAGTTCCAAGTTCCACTAGAACCTAAAATCTACCTGTCATAACGGGTTTCCCAATTTTTAGACCTGGAACTTGCCTAGCATATCTTGGAACCTGAAATCAGACAGATTCCTACTTGTTCGGTTCTTCAATTCCATGTTCTACCTTGGAACGATGCTCACCCTACTTTCAAGCATTATACAACCACCACTGAAGTCTACCCAAACAATCTTTGAAGCTCTTGAAATGGTTTATAACTTGTCTTATGGAAAAGTGATCGTAATTATGCTTTTTTAGCATTGGTATTATTATTATTACTTCTCCAATAGTTAATCGATGCTATTAATTGCAATGTTACCAGAGTTAATAAAACGTTAAAAAATGGAGGTATGTCAAGTAAAATCATTTCAAAAGGCAACTTCTAGTGATATTTCAAAAGATTTTACTAGAAGTAATATAGGAATTTTGGACTGTGCTCCATTGTGCCTGGAAAACTGAATCTTTTTTTTTTTTCTGTTTAATCAATGGAACTGAAAGCATGACTTGAGATGTAGGGACAATCCTTTGCTGATGTAGCCAAGAAAACTGAATATTTTTTCTAATCAATGAAACTAAAAGCATGCTTTAAGTGGGATCTATTCTTTATTTACAAAAACTAATTCAAATTGAGAAGGGATCAACTCCCTTTAATTCGGAAGCTTAATAGATTGTGTTGGACACCATCTAATGGGTGCATTGACATACATATGGAAGCCAACCCCATGAATCTTTTAGTGATTGTATGTAGATTGTCTTCTTCGATAGTGCAGCTATAGCCTTTATAGCCGTACAAGGAATCAATTTCCTTTACTTGTTGTGCCTGAATTCAAAAGATGTGAAGAGCTTCAAACATTGTTGAGCACACCCCAGTGGCAAAAATGCTTGAGAGTAGATTTGTTGTAACTTTGGAAGAAAGGATAATGGAATAAGAAACTAAATTTTCTTTGATTGTTCTTGCCCTAGATATATTTTTTTGTCTCCTTTTCTACAACACAATCTTTATTTTGATTGCTGATCGCGCACCTATTAGGACACATACTGGATAGGCTGTTGTATCATTTAGTAAGTAATTTTTAGTAAAGATACACTGCGTGTAGCTTTACTTCTTGTATTATCTATTTGTTTCACTTGATACTGAATCTGTTAGTCTTCTGTTTCCAGCTGGTGTCTCTGAAGTATGCCAATAAGGATTTCAAAGGCGTGGTTAAACTTATGAAGATCCATGGCATTGATGGCTGTGATTTCTCCTTTACTCTTTTATTTCCGTCTTGATGCTGACTACTTTTGGATCGCTGTTTCTTTGGTGGGTTTTATGGAGCTTGCATTTGCAAGATGAGATGATGGACTTAATGGACGTAACTGATGATTAGTGAGATACCAGAAACCTTTGGTGGGAGCTACAATGAACCTGATGACTTTAATGAAGAACTCATAGTTGGTGAGCATTTATTCAGTTTTCATCATAAATGCACGTGCCTCCTGTGACAAGGGGTACTCTTAATATTGGCAATTGCTGAAACACTGTTATTCATGCGTTTATCTCACTACTGCACATGGTTTTGACCACTTTGAAAGTCCTCTGAAAAGTAGCCTTTGAAATTTATTTGGAAGTTGATTGTCTGATTTTTTTTTTTTTGGGGGGGTGGGGTATTTTGGGAGCTTGGCCCCAGAGTTGACACGATTGGATCAAGTCAAATGAAATGAGTGGCACAAATCAAGAGAAAACTTGTATTGTAAGTCTTGGCGTTTGAGAAAGATATATTTAAAGTTGTAGGTCCAGAAATAAGGTAGAAGAATATGTGGATCTTACTTCAAAGCCCTTTTCTTTCAGCTTCTTTTCTGGCCTCTTATGCAAGCAAATGTACTCCAAAGAAGCAGAACGTAACATTAGCTGAGGCACCATACTATCTGACTTTTGTTTATAGAACAAAATGCTTTGGAAGCAGACATGGGCAAACAGAGACCAGAGGGCCTGCGTATCTCCAATTGGATGAGGGGCTTGGCTTGCTTCAGCGCCAGCATCCAGAAGGACATGCTGCTGAACCTGCTGTAGATCCAATGCCAGGTAAAAATTATTGTGCTTTTGCATTTTGGTGGCGGCAACCACTAGACGCGCTGTAAAATCCTTCTAAAACCTGTTGCCCACATTTGTTTGAGAAAAAACTTTGATCATAAATTTTCCATATCACCCCTCCAATCTATATCCTGTGTTCCCTATTGCTCTTGGCTTTTCTGTCATGCTTCAGCGGTACATATTCTGCAGACAAGCAAGCTGCTTCTTTGGGATGGTCACATCATTGAATTATAGGATTCTTGATGTTTCTTGTCTCGTTTGTATTGGCTCCTTGTTACATCTTAAGCAGAGTCAATTGCGATAAGTTAAGAGCAACAAATCTCATGGTACTTCTCTTCTGTTATCAGGCAGACGATGAACTGGGTCTACCTGCCGTCCCTCATGCAAAAGAAGTTACCCGCCTTCTTTCCTGATCATGTATCGGTGCCAAGGAAGTAGATGGAGACGCCTGCTGTAGAAGCGTGGTGATGCATCTTTGTTTTACTTCTTTCCGCAGTGATAAGGATTCTTTCAACAAACTAATAACGGCGAGGGAGTCGATAAATTACTTGCCGAGTTTTTGAGTTTGTGAAGGGGAATGAAATATGATCACATTGTGGAATTGCCAATTGGTCTGCACTCTACTTTCAAATCAGTGGTGATTCTGGTGGGAATGAGTTTGCTTTCCTCAATAGCTCGATGCTCTTTTTGAGAAAACCTAGTGGGAATACATGGTGGGCAATGCTAGCTTGCCATGCCCGTTAAATAGGATTTAGGCTTTATTTTTTTTGGGGAAAACGAACTATTTAAAAATATATTGACAATAATTTATGTATAAGTATTTCCATAAGCCATAAAAACGATTATTTTTAAAAATGTTTATATTTCTAATAATTTATTTTCTGTGAAACAAAGGTATCCTTAACAAAGTAAAAATATATAGAAAATTTAGTTTATTTGAAAATAATCTAATTTTATTTTGTGGGTTTTTGTTCCAAAACTTATCACGGTCACTTCCATCTTTCCATTATAAAAAGTATTTTCAAAGTATTATTTTTGTATAACGAAAAGTGAATATTATAAAAATTATTTTCAAAAATCACTTTTTTACTTATATTATTTGAAATAATTAATAAAAAATATTTTAATTATCGATAATAATTTATATTTAAGTGTTTTAAAGAAAGATAAGAGATATTTTTCTATTCCTTCACTTTTGTAACAAGTGATAAATGTGATATTTTTAAAAGTTATTTTCATTTTTTGTCAAATAACATGGAGTATTTTATAGTGTGTTTGGTAATATTTTTACTTTTGGGAATAATTTCTTTTGAGAAATAATATTTTTTTAGTTTTACTTTTTAGAATCATTTTTGAGTAAAATAAGACGTTTAGTAATTATTAAAATTTATTATTCTTGTAATAAAAAAAATAGAAATATGTTTGGTATTGATAAAATATTTTTATTTTTATTTTCCCCAATAGTAGTGCTGATCATCACCTGCAACCCATCGGTTGCTGGTCGTTGTTGTCGATTGTCGCTCGCCGGTCACCGTCATTGCCAGTCTCTAGGTCGTTGTCGATTGCACCAGTCGTCGTCGTCATCGGTTGCCTCTAGTCACATTGGGTCGCTAGTCGTTGGGTGAGGGGCGACGACAATAGGCCGACGACTAGTGGTCAGTGGGTGGCAAGTGGGCGAGGGCGGCGGCGATCGGCGGTTGGTGGCAAGTGGGTGGGGGTTGACGACGATCGACGATCGACGCATCCGGCGACGGGCAATGGTTGGTGGGCGACAATGTGTCATAGGTGGCGAATAATCCTTAAGAAATAAGTTTCTAGAAATTATTTTCAAAAACAAAAATTACTTTTTTCTACTTTTTATTTTTACTCTAAATCTATTTACGGTAACAATTTTCTATTATGGGGAATCGAAAAATTAATTGGTATTATAAAATAGATTTCTATTTTTTTATTTCAGAAAAGAAAAGAAATTTTTTTGAGGAATAAAATGTTGCATGCATAGCCTAACTTCAAAGTTAAACGTTATATGAATTCCTCGAACATGATTGTTCAGACAACCGACTTTAAGCCCGACCAAATTTTAAAAGATATCGTCTCTATTTTGGAAAACAAATTGAGCTGAATTTTCAAAGTTGTTATTTAGAATTTTTCTTTTCATTTTTTAAATTCCTCGAAATAACTCGAAGCACTCCGTTTTTCACTAGGCCCGCTCCGCTCCTCTCCTCGTCTCTCCTTTCAGAGCGCCCTTTCATGCTTCCGCTCGACTCCGCGCGTTAAAGCTTTTAGCTGACGGATCGAGGCATTCGTTGCCGCTCGCCTGTGTAGAATTCGGAGCAGTTCATCTCGATCTGCTCTCGAAACAAGCTCCGTCGGAAATCTCCGATCGATAAGTCGGCGACTGAATCGATTCCTAATTGCTTTGTTTGTGATCGGAGATCGATTGAAGATCTCAAGCGTTTTCGCTTTTTACTTTTATTTTTTCCCTCTTCAATTTGACCGGAGATCAGTGGGTTCCGGTGCCGTCGTCGGCGCTAAGCCAGGAGCGGATATGCGGGGATGAAGCGTGATGAAGGATTGCGGAGCGAAGGAAAGCAGGAAGTGAAGTGATTTCCGCGCGTCGTGGGTGTTCCCACCGAGGTTGGCTGGTCGAACTGGAGACGGAGGACCTGCGTTCGCGATCAATTCGTGGCGCGATGGACAAGTCGAGTACCTTGGAGTACATCAACCAGATGTTCCCTACAGGTCCCTCTTTCTCGGGTTGAGCATTTCTCTTTTGATGCGATTGTTTGCTGCTCTGGTGTGTTAACACGGCGAAAGACGCTTTATTTGTTCCAGAGGCTTCGTTATCCGGCGTCGAGCCCTTGATGCAGAAGATACACAGTGAGATTCGTCGTATTGATGCGGAAATCTTGGCAGCCGTTCGCCAGCAGGTCGTTCTTTTTCATCTTTCTTCTCGAGTCCTCTTAGTCATATTGTGCAATTGATTCGATCGCGCATTGTCGAACTCGTTATGTCCCCAAAGAATTTGTCAACGAAGTTGCATGTAGTTTTCCAGCACATTGGGCAGAGATTAGTTGGTAGGCTGCAGATTCTTCTGGACAAGATGGTGCGTCAGTGCTGTAGCATCATGAGTTTTTGCTCTTCACGACGCTGAAATCGCAAGAGTGGAAGAAGCCGCACTGTTAATTTTTTTTTTTTTTTTTTTTTGTGTCTAATTTTGCCATTGAGTCATTGGCTTTCCTTTTGATTCTTAATGGATAAGTATCTGATTTATGATGTTTTTTGTAAGGCGAAAATTTTTTGGATGCATTTGAGAGAGGTTACATAGAGTACTTCACTGCCAAGTTTTGGATCTTTAAGGTGCTTGTAAAGGTCTCTTACTTATTTCAAAGTGGTTGCATAATAGCAATTCTCTGCAAGACTGGAAACAGAAGCTTACATAGATGTTGTTCAGCTGTCTTTGCTGTTACACCATCACTTGATTCTACATTAGATGTGGGGAGGAAACAAGATGTCAAAATCATTTGGAATGTTAATCATAATCTCATACTTATTATGAAATCCTGGTATGGTTCATTTTTTCTATTTAAGCTTTTGACAACTTCTCTCTGGCCCATTTCTACAGAGTAATTCAGGGACAAAAGCTAAGGAAGATCTTGCGGCTGCTACACATGCTGTTGAGGTCTGTTAACCTTAAGTTCTGTTCATCTATGATGCCATCTTGCAGAAAGGGAACCTCAACAGTGTTGAACACCACCTGTCAGTCTACTATTTTTATGTTCATATGTTTTCCTTTCAAGCAGGAACTTACGTACAAGATTCGTGAAATAAAAACCAAAGCTGAGCAAAGTGAGACAATGGTTCAGGAAATTTGTCGTGATATAAAAAAAGTTGGATTTTGCCAAGAAGCATATAACAACAACGATCACTGCTCTTCACCGTCTTACCATGCTTGGTTAGTGTCTTTGCGGTTTGCATTATATCATTTTGGTATCATGCATGCCACTTATTTTGCTCTACATGGTTGTGGATTCATTGTGGGTCATAATCATTCTCTGCATTTTTAATTCATATCAGGAAAATAAGGATTTGTTTCTTCATCAAACATGTTTACTTTTAGTGTTGTGGCTTTATTTGGGAGAATAAATGAATTGTCAATTTGTTCGAAATGCTGATATTCATGTCTGAATAATCAATATTACATATACAGTATACTTTTTCTGAATGGAGACATTATTATCTTGAATATGATGGCAGATTCTTTTGAGCATTAGCATGTGTGCTTCTTGTCGCTTGGCAAATACACATCGCAAGATAATTGAACTATGATAAGACAAAAATCATTTCCTAGTTTCGTTTTGTTTCTTCCCCCATTTTCACCAGGGGTATGTTATTGCTTGCTTGAAAACTGATTTGTGCTGCCCTAGGTATCCGCTTTACTATTTTGAAGAAAATTTTGTACATATGGACCTCTAGATTTTGTTTTATACAAATAGGGGTTTGCTATGTGCTGTAACTTGTGACAATATATCTGGCATATTTCATTGAAGTGAATAATAATTTTGGCATGATCAACTTAATTTTGCAATACCATTTGAGATGCTGCACATCTAACTTGTGATGCTCTTTCTTCTATCACAGTCTCAGCCATCGAGCAACTCCAGATAATGGCTTCTAAAAGACAATATAAAGAGGCAGCTGCACAGTTGGAGGTACTGAGATTGCTCATGAGTCATAACTTGTTAGATTAAACATTATATTTAGGGTTGGCTTGACTTTATTGATAGAATTTCTTGCTATAAGCCTCTTATGATGTTCACTCTGCATAAGTAGTCCATGAAGGTGGTCAGTGCTTGATTCCTGCTAATTTATAGCTGTTTAGGTTACTCATTACCGAAGAAGGTTCTGGGCTTATGTTGCTCTATGGAATTCATGATTATTTTGCATTACACTATATCTATGTGAAATATAGAGTGACATCCAAGTGCAATTGCCTTACCTGTAGGATTTCATGATTGCATTATTCAAGATTGTGCTTTTTCCTGCATGGACTTCTTAGATGACCTGGTTCCTGCTTCAGTCATGCCATGGAAGGCCTCCTTATGCTTTAACTTGATTTGTCATTCAGATCTTATCTCTGGGAAAATCTAGATTTTAAGGTGCATAGTCCTGTAAAAAAGCATTGATCGAGTTATTTTCTGCCGATGCATTTCAGGCTGTGAACCAGCTGTGCAGTCATTTTGAAGCCTACAGGGATATTCCCAAAATAACAGAGCTTAGGGAGAAGTTTAAGAATATCAAACAAATACTCAAGTCACATGTGTTCTCTGATTTTTCGAGGTACATTTTTCTTTGAATGCATGAGTTCCTGTCAGTCATGAATAGTCTGTTCTATGTATGCACATGGTTTGTCCTCTTTGATTATTCTTCACCATTGCGGCTGCAGTATTAAGTGTCTGTATGAGCTTCAAGATGCACCCATGTGAAACTCAAAAGGATAGACTAATGCAACTCTTCCTTTTTGTATCTTTCTTATTGCTCCCTGACTAAAGTTGAAAAACTGATATGGCGGTTCTTTTGGTTAGCAATTTAGATTTATCGCTGGAGACATTTTTCATGTTTTGGATAATCTAGATGGCATACTTGACTGGCCCCTTATTTCAGCTTAGGTACAGGAAAAGAGAGCGAAGAGACAAATCTGCTGCAACACTTATCCGATGCTTGCTTAGTAGTTGATGCATTGGAGCCTTCTGTGAGGGAGGAGCTGGTGAATACATTTTGCAGCAGGGAGCTCACGTCATATGAACAGATATTTGAAGGAGCTGGTCTGCCATTTTTCCTACTCTGTATTGTGCATGTGATAATATTCTATGAAGAGACTTGCCAATTGCTTTTTTTGAGTATTCAAGCTGATGTGTTTTTGTTTTCATAGAACTTGCTAAGCTGGATAAAACAGAACGGAGATATGCCTGGATTAAGCGTCGAATGAGAACTAATGAAGAGATATGGAAGATCTTTCCTTCTTCCTGGCACGTTCCGTATCGGCTTTGCATCCTATTCTGTAAGAAGACAAGGTATTTCTTAACTTACCTGCAAAGTATACCGTTTCTTGTGTTGAAAGAGTGTTCTCATGACCATCTCTAGCTATTAAATGGTGAGTCAAGTAAGTCAAGTATTTGACACCCCACAACCCCCCCCAAAAAAGTGCGTTGAGTTATCACAGTGAGACTCTTTTATTGTTACTGCTGTGGAATCTCTTTAAGTTTGCTGTTATTAACTAAAACATTTAACAAATTAGTGATCAGGGTGGAACTAATTCAGATGAGCTTGTAATGTAAAAGTGACAAAGAATTGGCTGGCCTCATAAACTTGGTCTGTCAATTTTGTGCCAAATATTTCTTATAAGCTCATCCCGAGGAACTTTATGATTTTCTTTGAGCATGAGTTATTTTTTAGCAACAGGTTTTTTCCCCTTAGACTTGTCATTCCAACAGAGGTGGAGTCCTTAATATGTGTTTCATCAGTACTCTAGAGAAATTTTCATACTTTTGAATATACGGGCAATAAACAAGATCTTAGAAAGCTGACATTTGGGACATGGTCATTGCACTGCCGTACATATGCTAAGCATTCAGGGGCAATAAAAGCCTTGTTTAGTTTGTGAGGGCTTGCAGTTTGCCCTCTCAATCTTGGTCTTGCAAGTATTGCAGAAGTTTCTCTGAAGTAGTATGAAGCAAAAAGATGTGACTTGTCTGCTTCTTTGATATCTTCAGGAAACAACTTGAAGAGATCCTTATCAATTTGAAGGAAAAGCCAGATGTCGGTACTTTGTTATTGGTAAGTTTATCCCTCATGGACCTTTCATTTCTGCTGCATTCACTATGTCTGTGGCATGGCTCATAGATTTTTAGTAAGGCTGTGTTTCCAGGATGTCACATCACATTGGTGTGAGAATCTATGTAGGTCTTCCCTATGTAAATACTTATCCATGTATGTAATCTTTGAATTAGTTTTCAGAATGTCTTAAAGTGGGCTTCTGAGATGCTAACGCCTCAATATTCTCCATAAGATGATTGTGCATTAATTAGTAATCTATTGAGGAGTCTTCATGGTTGAGTCAAATCAAGAAGTCCCCCAAAGCATTTTGTCATCACCAGTTTGTAGAGATAATCGAAGTTTTTAGCTTGATTATGAATATTGATGTGATAGTATCTATTCTGCTAGCCTGTCTGAATTTTTTTCCTGGGTAGTGTCAACTTGGCTAGACTTTGTCATGTGCATGTGCTATACCATTGTGTTTTCAGTATCACTTCTACATGTTGAGATCCTAATACAGGATCTTCCCTAATCCCTGCTAAAGATGCAGGTGTAAGAGAGGGTAAAAAGGTCCTTGTGGCCCACATAACTCATATTCACAATTATGCCCTTGTTATTCATAGGCCTGTATCTTTTCATTGTTACTTATGCAGGATCCTCTAAGTGGAAACCTCACTGAACTTAATCTCATTTGGTCGCTTGATCTCATTGAATTTGAACATTTGGAAAGCTTTTCGTAGCCTCTCACAGAACGTTATTTGTCCTGAATAATTAACTTCAGGCACTTCAACGAACCCTGGAATTTGAGGATGAATTGGCAGAGAAATTTGGAGGAGGAGCTAGGAGCAAGGAGATCATAAGTGAAGATGACATTGATAAGGGTGAAAATAACAGTCAAATTGTTTCTGATATACGAAAGAAATATGAACGGAAACTGGCTGCGCATCAAGGAACTGAGGATGAGGTAAATCTATGACAGTGGTTTAAGCAATTTCTAGTCCATAATGTGAAGTTCTGCAAGATTGCCTTTTCACCCTTCTGCCAATTCTTCTGATTTCAATCAACAGGAGAAGGATGGAAACAAGGATATATCAGTGCCTGGTGCTGGGGTAATTTTTTGATCTTGTGTAGAAAGCAAGAAATGAAGTTGGTACTTGTGTTGGTGCTTCTGAGATATATTATCTGTTGCATGAATTACCTTGTCTTGTGTGGAGATTTTATCTGATTTGTCGTCACAGGATTAAAATTCCCGCTTAAAGTTTGCATTTGATGGAATAAGAATTGTATTCTAAAAATTCTTTATGACTTAAACATTAGGATGGCATTGGACTATTATTTCTGTGAAATTTTTTTTCTAAGGGGGAAATCTATTCGTGCAATGACTATTCTTAGGTGGGCCAGGGTCAACAAGTCTTGAGGATTTGGATGCAGGAATTAGAGTGCTTGATCTAGGAATAAGGAATGAAATCTGTGGATTCATTGTTGATGTTTTGTTGTCCTGGCGTGCTTGCTGTATCCCTTTAATTAAAGATTGTGAACAGTATGTATTAACATCTTTCGACTTAAACAATTCAGGACAACTAATTCCGTTCATTGATTACAGTTCAACTTCCGTGGAATCATTTCATCTTGCTTCGAACCTCATTTAACGGTATATATAGAGCTAGAAGAGAAAACACTGATGGAAAGTCTGGAAAAACTTGTCCAGGTAGTTTCAGCTCTTTCTTATTGGACTTTCGCTCTCCATATTTTTCATTCAATGATTTATGACTGACATTGCCCACTTATGATGTCCTCTTCTAGGAGGAAACATGGGATATTGAGGAGGGGAGTCAGAACAATGTTTTAACCAGTAGCATGCAGGTCAGCAACTGAAATGTTGATTTTGGTTATGGATGCAAGTATTTGATGCATCTTCTTAGTTTGGATTTATCAATCAAATATAGCTCTAGACTTTTGTAGATGGTGATAGTGATTCAATTAACTGTAAATTCGACTCATGTATATTTTGGTGGAGTGAGAAATTTAGCGACTGCTCTTTTGGTTCTGCTGTCTTGACTCTGAACAATGATCCTGATGAATTTGCTAATTTTGTGAATATATAGATTTTCTTGTGAATGCTCAAGGGAATATTATGTGTGCTTCCTGTGGTAGTATTCCAATTACCATCTGTATAGAGAGATGCAGGCCTAACCCTATCCAGTATATTTGATTGTAGCATGGTAAGCTTTTGAGCATTTGTGCTGACAGATCCTCCTTTTTATGTTGTTTTAGCTGTTTCTTATCATCAAGAGAAGCTTAAAGCGTTGCAGTGCTCTGACAAAGAACCAGACGCTATTCAATTTGTTGAAGGTGTGTTGATCGAATTCAATGGTTTCAATACCTTCCTTCATATTGGAATTGGTAATGACACTTGTAAAGATTTGCTCAAGCTAGAGTTCCTATGAACTGGGCAGATAACAGAATGCCTCCATTGGAGTGATCAACTGTAGTTATGATGGGTCTAGTGACTGATCCATGGGGCCCAACGAAAATAAGTTCATAGCTACATCGTTCACTCTTTAAGTTAAGCAAAGTTTGGTGCAAGTTAGGTGGCATAAGCTGTAAAAAAGGAATGTGTTGTTACATAGAGTGTGTGCTGTAGAGGATAGGTGGCTTTCCCCACTTTTTTGCATTGTGGGGGCAGCTGTTTAGACACTTACGTTTTTTGAGTTTCAAATAGTCTTTGGATATGGATATTGAAAGTGGCCACAGTAGGGATTAAGCCTTCAGTTACCATTCAAATCTCTCTCTCTCTAGGTATGAATATCTCTTACCTGAACATATTATCTTTGGATCATCAATGTTGCAGTTCATTTTGCATGTTATATGTTTAGTCATGCTATATTTGAATCCATATCTGTAGTAAAATCTCAAGATCTCATCCAGTTCACCATCACAAATTAAGATTTGGAAACCTGATAGACCTTGGCTTTCAAACTATGATCAGGTATTTCAAAGAGTTCTTAAAGCATACGCCACAAAACTTTTTGCAAAACTACCTAAAGGTGGTATGGGGCTTGTTGCAGCGGCCACAGGTATAGATGGACAGATAAAGGTAGTCTATTTTATAACTTTTTCTGGCTCTTCTTTAAAGTTCTTATATGTTTGCTTTTTTGACCAATTATTGTAATTATGCAGACTTCAGACAGAGATGAAAGAGTGATCTGTTACATAGTGAATTCAGCTGAATACTGCCATCAAACGGTTAGTTATCAAATACTTATTGTTTCCTTAAGGATTATCGTGACTGCTGGGTTATTTTATCTTGTCATATTGTTAAGACTATGGAAGAACAGTTTTAAGCAACATGGAAAGTTTTAGGCTATGTGCACTTAATAGGAGGCTGTTGTGTTACATGTTATTCTTCTTGGAAGAACTTAGAAAGATCACTGCTGAAATTATAGCAATGTCCCACTGTAAGGTTCTTTGGACTGTTGTGCTTTACTCGAGAGTATATGACCAATTGAATGCCATTTTTAAAACTTCAACCTTTGTAGTGAACTATTCACAAGAAACTTTCAAATGCCATCATTAGCGACCGAAGTTCAAGGGTTTAAAATCAAATATTTGGTTCTTGAGAGTGGTATGGCAAGATTTTATTCTAAATGTTGTCAATGCTAAATCTCCGAATTTCAGAGTCGACTTTGCTATTGCCTTTACTGTTTTAGGTGACAGAATGCAGTTAAGGAATGCTTTTTATAATACTAGAGAAAATTTTTCCAAAAGGGCATCATTAATATGAGAAATTGTTTGATGAGAGTTGAGACAATATTAGCTGGTTACAGAATATTTGATTTTTGAATTCTAGCCTGATTGGATAAAATTGGTGTAAGTTTATCATAACTGCAGTTTGACCTTTTATAGTCTGGCGAACTGGCTGAAAGCGTATCAAAGATAATCGATTCCCAATATGCTGATGGTGTGGATATGTCAGAAGTACAGGTATAGTTTGACATCAAATTGCATGCACTTGTGAGTTACTTATGTAAAGTTCTCTGTCACTAGTTGCTAACTTATAAGCAGTATTGCAGGATGAATTTTCTGCAGTCATAACAAAAGCACTCGTGACTCTAGTGCATGGCCTAGAAACGAAATTTGATATAGAAATGGCCGCCATGACACGCATCCCATGGAACACTCTAGAAAGTGTCGGTGACCAGTCAGGGTGAGATGATTTCTCCATATCCAGAACGCATGTGATGGAGATTATGATTCGCTTGTATGACCACTTTTTTCTTGCAGGTATGTCAACAACATAAATCTGATGCTGAATAATAGTATTCCTGTGCTTGGAAGCCTTCTGTCTCCTATTTATTTCCAGTTCTTCTTGGACAAGGTAAGCTGAAGGATTTTTCTATTCCCTGATATTATGCATTAGCCTACATATTTTGTAATTTAGCTACAAAAAGAAATAAACTGAGGCACAACACTTCCTATGGATCTTTTGCCATTAGTATTTCTTATGTTGCAGAACAATGGCATATCTTCTCTGGAGCCTCTTTCCACAGTTATGCTAATCTATAATCATTGTCAGCTGTAGAATAAGGCAGGTCTCAGTTTAGCCATCTTTCTGCTAGGCAAACGTTTTTACAAGCCAAAGTAGTGCCCATGCATTTTGTTGCATTAACTTCCAGCAGAGATCTACTTTCTTTAGTCCTTTTTTTTCTCAACCTTGATAACTTCGTTCTTGCAGCTTGCATCATCTCTTGGTCCCCGCTTCTACGTCAACATATTTAAATGCAAACAGATATCTGAAACTGGAGCCCAACAAGTAATTGCTGCTTCTTTTTATTGTGTGTCATCATTCTGAAGCATCTCACTATTTGGAAAGGTTTAATATTTTTACATTTGAGGCTTATGTGCTAAGACAGACTTTGAAGCAATACCTGGTCAATTGACATATTGGAATCATATTGAAGCATCTCACTATTCCGATTATGCCGTAAATTCTTTGCACCTGAGCAAGAACCATATTGGAATTTCTTTTTGAATGGAAATGTCATCTTGACTTATCTAAATGGCTACACCAGGATCTAAGTGCTTTGATTTTGGAGCCACTGCATGGCATGAGAGAACTCTACTTCCCACAGTGATAACACTTAGTTTCTTTTAGATTATTGATGTAATTTTAATTAGAAGGTTCAATGTCTCTCATGTCTCGTATCTTTATACTTTTGAATGGTTTATTGTCAAAAAAGTGAAACATGTATTACTTTTGGCGTGTATCTCTTGATGCATGCCTGTTGTTTTTCTCTTAAATGAATGGCCAGAGGACACATTCAACACCCTATATTGGCATGATATGTTTACTTTTGCAATGGCTAGTATCATAAAAACTATAGCTGAAATAACAATGTTCAATTTGGAGAGATATTTTCTTCTGTGGTTTCATTGATTGAACTTTCAATGAAAAGGACCTTGTTTATTGTTGTCACTGCTTTGAGTAGAAATTACCTTTCTAGTTTGCAGAATCAATTTGATATCCCGGAATTATTTCAACTGAATCATACTTTTGCAGATGCTGTTGGATACTCAAGCCATAAAGACAATCCTCCTAGATATTCCTTCCCTAGGCCGACAAGTGAGTTAGTGCATTTATTATAATTTTATTACTTCAGTGACATCCAAGTACAGGGTCTTGAATTTCCCTTTTTCACTTTTATCCTATTGTTGAAGAAACATCTGAATGTGCGAGTTACCTAGCTCTTTTCTTTTTGCATTTTGTGGATGTGGTTAATCTATGATGTCAGATTGTATATTTTGCTGACACTGGAACAAGTGAGATTGACTTTCAAGTACAGCCAACAATTAACCGAGCTCATATCTCTCTATTGATTGCGGTGCTTGCACCTTCAAGCAGTCATTCATCTCAACCTATTTTTTGGACTATAAGTTCCTGCTTCTGGTCATCCATGACTTGTTTTTTCGTGTGCTTATCCAATTTTGATTTAGATTATGTTTCTTGCTTGGTTTTTATGATACCTTTTGCAACCGACAAATTCATTCAGCTACTATATACTCTGCAATAGCTCTACAAAGGAACTTGCAAAGTTATGTCGCTAGTCATAGCTGGTCTAGATAAAATGGCAGAGAATTATCGTGGGCCTAGAATGTCCCAGCTGTCTCAGTTGACTGGAGAAGCAATTGTAACTAGGGAGGTCCCAATTAAGCTGTTGTGGTGCAATTGCAAGGGATTTGGAGATCACAATGTTTGGTGGCAAAGGGACTGGCAATCAGCTTCCTGTAATACAAGAATAAAAGCTTATGCTTTTAGGCAAGCACAGATAAGCAGGCTGAACTGTTTGGCTCACCTTTTTGCTTTGATCTAGAGTCGGACGATCCTGTATCTGCAAATTTTGCTGGAACTTACTTTAATTTACATTGATGCAGTTACATATTGCACGTTTGATTGGAAATCTTGGTCAATCCCCTTTTTTTTTAAGAGATTCTTTCGTCGTTTCCTCCATTTGACAAACAAGCTCATGCAACCATTTTGTAACCTGTTTCTTTGGTGCAGACATCAACTGCTGCCAGCTATTCTAAGTTTGTAAGCCGAGAGATGAGCAAAGCTGAAGCACTTCTAAAGGTTCTCTTCTTTACTTAATGCAGGTTACTCTCAAGAAATGTCCTTTTCTGTCGCACTCATAATTTGTTTTCCCATCACAGGTCATTCTGTCCCCAGTTGATTCTGTGGCAGATACATATCGTGCATTGTTACCAGAAGGAACACCAATGGAGTTTCAGCGTGTTCTGGAGCTCAAGGTACCTGACAGAATATTGATCTCTCAGGCAAATTTTGATAGAAAAGGAAAAAGGAATGATATTATTTAAGTGACATGGCAAATTGGTTGGAGAACATTGTCTTTTCTTGTAGTAAAGAAAAAACAGTGGTGATCTCTTTCTAAATGGAAAATAAATCAGCAAGCATCTTCATCTCTTTATGAGTTCTTTCACATTGTATCTATTTTGTCTAGAGTTTTGCTGTTATGGTAGTTGTGACGTGGAATTGGCATGTGCAGGGGCTCAAGAAGGCTGATCAGCAAACTATATTGGATGACTTCAACAAGCTTGGACCTGGGATCACGCAACCTCCTGTAGTGCTGCCTGTCGTTCCTGCTGCCCCAGCTCCCACAATAGCTCCTGCAATGCCCAACATTGCCTCAGTCAGCTTGATCGCTTCTGGGGAGGATGTGCTCACAAGAGCTGCTGCACTCGGGCGAGGTGCCGCCTCAACAGGTTTCAAGAGGTTTCTTGCTCTCACGGAAGCAGCTAAGGACAGGAAGGACGGACCTTTTAGGAAGCTCTTCAATGCTTGATCATATGAATCCTCATCTTTGTGAATTCTCATTTTTGAATATGATTCCATTTTTTGTAATTCCGTATAGTTCATGCTCCATTTGTAACTCCTCTAAGATTAAACGAGAACGGAAAAAAGAAGAGCTTTTCTTGAAGGAAGATGCTCTATTCTTCTGAGAACAGCAGCAAGTTGACAGTGCAAAGCGAGACGTACATTTGTAAGGAGGTGAAAAACTATAGCACATATATTTTCGATTCTTCCGGACCTCGGGGATGGAGATCTATCGTTGGTCAATTAGGAATTTGTCGTTCGCAGGAATAGTGTTGCACATTGTTCCAACTCCTTGAACCAATGAAACGAGTATGATGCTTCAACTAATAAAGAGCAGGGAAAGCTGTGCATTTGCTTTCAAAATTTGTAACTTTTGTGCCTTTTTGACCTTTTTGTCTGGACAAAAAGTTGAATAATAAGAAGAAGAGAAACGAAAAAAGTGGAAATCCACAATTAAAGAGAGAGAGAGAGAGATTAGATGCCCATTATTCCGTAAATATAGGTAGTAGAATATCCTTGTGTCCAGGCATCGACTATTAAAAGGTGGCAACCTCAGAAAGGGAATTTGATTATGATCCCCTTCTTACTAGATGTTATGTTGTGTTCATGGTTTAATATAGGCAATGGATTGATTAATGGAACGAACCATTTACATCAAATTTGATAGAAATTACTCAATAAATTTGACCATTAATGTATGAATGTAATAGTGGATTAAATTAGTATTTTTCATTTGTAAACAACTTTGTTAAAACGAAAAAAACTCATTTGATTTGATATGTATATTATATTTGGGAGTTCTTTTAGGTCTGATATATCTTGAATTTGGATTATGAGTATATAACATTGTTTTTAATATATGCATAGTAGATGCTTGCTTTGTTGTATTAATTGGGCTGTGGTTGCTTATACCATTCATTTTAGATATTTTTAAGGCTTTTTGGTTAGTGATGAATAAAACGAGAGAGCTCACATTATCGCTAGGGTTTTTTGATAGAGAAATTTTTTGAGCATAAGCTTTGCTAATTGTATATTTTTGAGCTGTATATGACTGAATTGAGTTTATTGGATTTAGTTGATAGTCAGAAATCTACAAATTCGGAGACTCTTCGGATTGAAAGAGGACTCTTGTCTTTGCGCCTTTTTTGTCGGACTTGGAATATAACACTGATTTGTGCTGTAAAGTGTTCCAACTGATAAAGAACAGAATAGACTACAAAAGCTGTGCATTTGCTTTCGCGGTAGGCACTAAAAAGCGATCCATCTCGGGACAAGAACCTTGAATCAGTGCCTTCGGCATAAGCATCAGCTGCTCTTTCTAAAAGATCCTTCTCAATCTATCAGCACCAACGGACTTGCATAATACGCACCAATTGATCTCAGCCTGGTTCCTATGCCTAAATTTCCTCATGTGACAGCCGAAGCAGAAAAAGTGCTCTCATGGAAGTAACACCACGCCACAAAACACTAGCCGGAGCTACCGCGAATGTTGACGTCGCAAAACCGAGAGCCATGGGTTGCTCTGCGCCTGCGGAAGAAGAAGAATCCATATCGCTCGACCATCTCCCGAAACAGTTGTTCTGGGAGACACGGGAACTCTACTGCTGGAACGGCTTCTGGTACCGCCCCCACCATCTCATGGCCGCCCTGGCTTTCCGTTCACGGTTCCGGCCGCGAGACGATGACGTCCTCTTGGCATCTGCCATGAAAACGGCAAGCACGTGGCTCAAAGCGCTCTGTGTCTGCATCTTGACGAGCAAGAAACGCAAACAGAGTCAAGAGAACGGTAACATCACAGTCCGCACGGAACAAGATGATCAGTTGGAAGACCCCCTCGCGGTTGAGCACCCCGCGCTTTGCGTGAAGACCTTGGAGGCCCGGGTATTTACGGAGAACCCGCCTCCGGACCTCTCAGTCATGGAGTCTCCGAGGTTGTTCCACACCCACTTGCCCTACAGTGCGCTTCCCGAATCCGTCAAGGCCTCTCCATGCAAAGTAGGTATTTTTAAGGTTCTCGTGCCGTTTCTACGCCGTGATCATTCGGTTTCTACCTCATCGTCATAGAACCAGTCCGCAATTGCATGATATGATTTTTCTTCCTCTTCGTGAAAGATTGTCTACATCACGCGCAACCCGAAAGACACCGTCGTCTCCCTGTGGCATTTCTTAAATCACCGCCGGAGTGACGAAGAGGGTCCCTTCCCGTTCGAGCGCGCCTTCGAGAGCTTCTGCGACGGGGTCTGCTCGTTCGGGCCTTTCTTCGAGCACGTGCTCGAGTACTACAGAACGAGCTTAGAGATGCCGAAGAAGGTGCTCTTCTTGAAGTACGAGGACCTGAAGAGAGACCCGAGAGGACAAGTGAAGAGGCTGAGTTCATTTCTTGGGTGGCGATTGGAGGAGGAGGAAGAGGAGGTGGAGGACATCGTTTGGAGATGCAGCCTGGAGAGGCTCAAGAGCTTGGAGGTGAACAAGAACGGGGTCGATCCGTGGCTGAAATTTCCATACGCCTACTTCAGAAACGGCGTTGTTGGGGACTGGAAGAGCTTGTTCACGGCGGAGATGGCCCAGCGTCTCAACGAGATTGCAAAGACGAAGCTCGAAGGGTTGGGACTCGACCTCAGCATCGATGCGTGATGGAGGTGGTTCCCGTAGAAGAAGAATTGTGCGACCTGGGCATCATACCAGTATGCTAGACATATTGTTAATATAATCAAAATAATATGTTCACATACAAGCCTAATAGATGAAAGCAAGATTATTTGAATCCATATGAGCTGGAGTCCAATAACTTGTATATATATAAACTCTAGGGTTCCCTTATGTTGAAGGTAATACGGTGTGGATTTTAACTCAATTCTAAAAATTTTAATTTTTTCAATTGAGTCATGAATTTTAACGTGAACAATATAGTCTTTCCAATCACTTTTTGTTAAAAATTATTGACGTAATAGTCTAGTCATTATTGGCTATACTACTCGACACGCAATCATGTCATCGATTTCTGATGAAAATTGTCGGGAAAGACTACATTAAAATTCTGTAGAAATGTTTAAAATTGACTTGACAAAATTGAATAGGTTTAGGACGAAATTAGCATCCATAACAATACGATTAGGATTAATTGGAAAATTTCCACTCATGACCACTACGCCACTCCATTATAATCATGTACCGACACTAATTTCAAATTATAAGGAGAATCCGCAATACTAAAATCCTACGCCTTTGACACCAATCCCCCCCCCCGGCGACGTATGTGCTAGAGGTGCTGTTTCGATCCTACCTTCAAATGTTAAGTTCAAATTCTCCTTCAATCACTTAGTTTGGACTTGGTCGATGTTTAAGGTGGAGGCCCTTTTAGCGCTACATGAGAGTTTTGCTTGCCGTGATTGACATAAGTAAGAACGGCGCAAACTCTCCTCGCAGTCATTAAAAGGGAAAAAAGAAGAAGTTGCAATCGGGACATGAAAACGTCCATACACAACCCAAGTAAAGCAATCAAGAGATCCCACAATAGCTCCAGCAATGTCCAACATTGCTTCGGCCGGCTTGATCGCTTCCAGGGAGGATGTGCTCACAAGAGCCACCGCACTCCGGCAAGGTGCCGCCTCAGCCGGGTTCAAGAGGTTTCTTGCTCTCACGGAAGCAGCTAAGGATAGGAAGGACGGACCTTTTAGGAGGCTCTTCAATGCTTGATCATACGAATCCTCATCTTTGTGAATTCTCATTTTTGAATATGATTCCATCTTTAGGTAATTCCGTATAGCTCATGCATCATTTGTAATTCCTCCTCTAAGATTAAACGAAAACAAAACAAGAAGAGCTTTTCTTGAAGGAACATGGTCTATCATTTTGAGAATAGCAGCAAGCTGACAGCACATATTTTTTCGATTTTTACAATTAGAGAGAAAGAGAGAGAGAGAGAGAGAGAGAGGGGCTGTGCATTTGCTTTCACAATTTGTAATATATGTGCCTTTGACAAAATAAAAATAAAAGAAAAGAAAAAAATGGACATCCATTTGGTGCTAATTATTTCGACTAGGGGTTTTTGGGCATCCATATCAGTTGTAGGCTATCTATCTAGGTCAAGCCATCGGTTGATAAACAGGTAGAGACCTTGTCAAGGGGATGATTGCCTTGCTACAAGTGCTATGTAGTGACCATGATTTAATATTGAGCAATAAATTGATAAAATGAATGAACTAGTTATACGTAATTTGATAGAAATTGATCAATAAACTTGTTCGTTAATGTCTAAATTGTGATGATGGATCAAATGAATATTTTTTGGCAAAAGAACAATCCAAGGACCAAAACTTGGCACAAGGACACTTAAGTGTCATTTTAAAAAAAAATTTAATCACTTTAGTGCCAATTCTGACAATCCCTTTTGGAAATCCTACGTAGCAATTTTTTAATAATTTATAATGCCTACGTGGTTTACTGGAATTTCACATCAGCTTACTTTCATCCAAAACGACGCCGTTTTGGCATAAGTTTAATTTTTTATATAAATATTAATTAAAAAAAAAAAAAAAAAGAAAGTAGCGGTAGCATAGGCGGGAGGGGCTCCCCGCCCGTGGCCGCTACCCTATCACCAATGGAGTGGCAATGTTGGATGGCGAAGGTTGTTGACACTTGGGCGAGAGTCAGCAACCCTTACCAAACATCGAGAGAGGGCGACGATCCTCTCTCAAATCTAGGTGAGGGTTACCTGCCTTCAACCTGGCTTGGAAGAGGGTCACTGGCCCTCACATAGGTGCCAATAGTCCTCGCCCAATGCCACTGAACCTCGCCTCAGGTCTAGCGGTGTTGGGCAAGGGCCACCGGCACTTGCGCTAAGACAGGCGACGCTCACTAGGCACTAGCAACCTTCGAGACTAGCGCCATCACCCCACCAGCAATGGGGGTGGTAGCTACATGTGAGGGAGCCCCTCCCACCTATATTGCTACTGTTGCTACTCTTTTTCTTTTTTTTTTTAATTTTCGTTTTTAATATTATTTAATTAATATTTACATAAAAATCTAATTAAGGCCAAAACGGCATTGTTTTAGGTTGATCTAGTTATGTCATCGCTTGAAACAACATCGTTTTGGGCTTATTTGGCCATGTTAATGCCAAAAACGATATTGTTTAGATCTTAACTCGCTAGAAAAGTGCCATGTCGCATTCTGGTCAAATTTTTTCACTATTGGTACTTAACTGATACTTTTTGTTTCAATTTTAACACTCAAATGTCCTTCCGTGCCAAGTTTTGGCATTTCAGGGGTCCGCACGTCAATATTTTTTATTTGTATAAAACTCCGTTGAAATGAAAAGACTCATTTGATTTGATATGTATATTATATTAGGGTTTTTTCGGTGGAATATATCTTGAATTTTGATTATTAATTTATGGTATTGATTTTAATATATGCATAGTGGATTTGTCATACTAACTGGATTGCGGTTTCTTATACCATTCATTTTAAATATTTTTAATGTTTTTCTAATAGCGATAAATATAATGAGATAGTCTGGGTTATCTTGAGGGCTTTTTGATAGAGAGATTTTTTGGTAGAAGCTTTGCTAGTTGTATATTTCTAAGCTACATACGACTGAAATGAGTTTGCTAGGTTTAGTCATTAGTTAGAAATGTACAAATTCAGAAACTCTTCGGATTGAAAGACAGTCGTGTCTTTCCACCTGTCTCGTTGGAATTGGGGTGCGACACTGATCTGTGCTGTAAAGTGATCCCACTGATAAAGAACAGGATAAACTACAAAAGCTGGAGGAGTATGGAACTCACCCAATATCTTCTCACAAAAGCTGTGCATTTGCTTTTCCAGTGGGTGCTAAAAAGAGATCCATGTCGGGACAAGAATCTTCACTCAGTGCCTTCGGCATCATTTTCTAAAAGGTACTTTACGATCTGTCGGCACCAGTGGACTCAACAATATGCACCAATTGATCTCAGCCTGGTTCTTATGCCTAAATTTCCTCCGGTGACAGCTGAAGCAGAAAAAGTGCTCTCATGGAAGTAACACCACGCCACAAAACATTAGCGGGAGCAACCGCGAATGTCGATGTCGAAAAGCCGAGAGTCACAGGTTGCTCTGCTCCTACGGAAGAAGAAGAAACCATATCGCTCGACAAGCTCCCGAAACGGTTGTTATGGGACGTTTGGGAACTTTACTGCTGGAACGGCTTCTGGTACCGCCCCGACCATCTCATGGCCGCCCTGGCTGTTCGTTCACGGTTCCGGCCACGAGATGACGACGTCCTCTTGGCATCTTCCATGAAAACTGGAAGCACGTGGCTCAAAGCGCTCTGTCACTGCATCTTGATGAGCAAGAAGCGCAAACAGAGTCTAAAGAACAGCGACATCGCAGTTGGTGCCGAACAAGAGGATCAGCCGGAAGACCCCCTCACGGTTAAGCACCCCGCGCATTATGCGAAGACCTTGGAGATCCGCATATATACGGAGAACCCGCCTCCGGACCTCTCAGTCATGGAGTCTCCGAGGTTGTTCCACACCCACTTGCCTCACAGTGCGCTTCCCGAATCCATCAAGGCCTCTCCGTGCAAAGTAGGTATTTTTAAGGTTCTCATGCTGTTTCTACACCCTGATCATTCGGTTTCTACTTCATCGTCATAGAACCAGTCTGCAATTGCAAGATATAATTTTTCTTCCTCTTGGTGCAAGATTGTCTACATCACGCGCAACCCGAAAGACACCCTCGTCTCCCTGTGGCACTTCTTAAATCACCGCCGGAGTGACGAAGAGGGTCCCTTCCCGTTCGAGCGCGCCTTCGAGAGCTTCTGCGACGGGGTCTCTGCGTTCGGGCCTTTCTTCGAGCACGTGCTCGAGTACTACAGAGCGAGCTTAGAGACGCCAGAGAAGGTGCTCTTCTTGAAGTACGAGGACCTGAAGAGAGACCCGAGAGGACAAGTGAAGAGGCTGAGCTCGTTTCTCGGGCGGCGGTTGGAGGAGGAGGAAGAGGAGGTGGAGGACATCGTTTGGAGGAGCAGCTTGGAGAGGCTCAAGAGCTTGGAGGTGAACAAGAACGGGGTCGATCCGTGGGTGAAATTTCCATACAGCGCCTACTTCAGAAAAGGCGTTGTTGGGGACTGGAAGAGCTTGTTCACGGCGGAGATGGCCCGGCGTCTCGACGAGATCACAAGGACGAAGCTCGAAGGGTCGGGACTCGACCTCGGTATCGACGAGTGATGGAGGAGGCTCGTGTAGAAGAAGAATCATGCGACGTGGGTATCATAACGATATGCATCGAAAACGAAACAGAAAACTCCTGACATTCTCTATTTTCTTGTCATCGCTATGTACTTCATGCAGTAAAGACACGCTCGTGTCTTGATCTGCTGAAATTGTTGAATAAAATCTGTTTTTTTTTTTGGTCAGAATTGTTGAATAAATTGAGTTGCGGTTTTTTCTCCAATAGAATGTTTACTAATGATGCTTAAATTAGCTATTTTCTTCGATACTTTTATTAGCCTTTGACGAGCTGAGCCGTCCCTTAAAGCCAAAAAGGCCGTCTCTCATTTTCACCAGCGACGGCTTGTTGCCCATCATTGTCGGATCCTTTACATTGGCCAAGAGAGAACATTAGGAATGCCATAAGTTATATACGGCACTGCACTTATTTTAGCACCAAAATTTTTTGCCAATTCACTTAAGTATTAAATGAGAAAAAAAAATCACTTAAGTGCCTACAGTGAGAAATTTCTAGTGAAAAAAATTACGTGGTTTTTATATTAAATTTTTTATTCGGGATGGCATTTTTTTGACATTAAAGTGATCACATTTTAATAATGATTGGTATTAAAGTGATCATTTTTTAATTTGTTACATGATGTCATTTATGGTTTATATGCTAACTAGGCATGCCAATGAGCCTTGTAAGATTGAAAAATTATTAAAATAAGGCCACGTCTAATTTCCAGTAACTTTAATTTGATGGGAATTGACACTTAAATGATCATTTTTTTTAATGGCACTTTAGTAAACCAAAAAAAAAATAAAATTTTTGCCCTAAATTGAGTGCCATACACAATTTTTTGTGAGTCTAGTGTCATTCTCCGTAGCGGCCGCTAAAGGAAATGGGCTACTACTGCCCATCGCAGGTGCTTTATGGATGGATTTATGTCATCTCTAAAGAAGCGGTGTAGGGACGGGCCGTAGAAAATATTGGGTACACTAGTTGTGCCCATTAAGGCAAAAAAACGAGTCCATTGGTTGATCGACAAGTGTTTAAGTGAAGCCCACATTTCAGATTTTTCAAAAATTCATTTCTCAATCAATTTATTTCTTCCATAAACGCCCTCCCTCTCTCTCTCTCTCCGTCTCTTTCCTTGAGAAACAAAGGTAAGATATCTTGGGAGTTCATAGTAGTCGGTCTTTCTTGGCCTCCGTTGACAGGGTGGCGACGGAGTAGTCGACAGAGGCCAAGTTCTTTGTGCGGGGGAGAAAGGCGGCGATATGGTGGAGCTTGTCGAGCTCGGCTTCTATGATGCCGCCATGCCAACGTCCCTGACCCTGATGGGCGATGACGGCGATCATGGCGTTTTGGATGGCCTTGAAGTAAGGCTTGGGCCAGGTCCAAGCCATCGGGGCTGAGGTAGGAAGAAGAAAGAGGATCGCAGATGAGTGTTGTTCGAATTTGAGGGTTGGACGGCGATCTTTGTGCATCGGCTATATTGAATTTGAGGGTCGAGAGAGAGGATCCACGGATGACTAGAGATGGAGGAAGAAGAAGAAAGAGGGAGAGCGGCGTTTGTGGAAATTAAAAAAGATGAGTAAAGAAAAAAGATTTTTTGAAAAATCTAAAATGTAGGCTCCAATGGGCACTGACCGATCAACTAATAGACTCGTTTTTTGCCGCCTGGGTATAAAAGAATAGTCTGGGGGAAGGGACAGTCCGTCCCCGATCGTTCCTGACAGCACTCCTCTCCCAGTTTAATTATGGAGAGTACCACCTGCCATTGTCACACTATCATGTGGGCAACCGAAATGAAATGATCATCTACAGTATAATTGAGAAGACAAAGTGCAGTCACTTTCATTTTACCTTTTTTCTTTGTTATGCACCATTTTTACATACGGAAAAACTATCCAATCAATGTTAAACTTACAATACAGATTCTAATTCAATCTTAAGATTTCTAATTTGTCAATTGAGTCTTGAATTTTTTGAATGAAATTTTAATATAGTTCTTCCAATCACTTTTTGTTATAAATGGTGACATGATGGTCCAGTCATTATTAGCTATCCTACGTGGCACGCCATTATGTCAGTAATTTTTGTCGAAATATGTCACGAAAGACTATATTGAAATTTTATACAAAGAGTTTAAGATTGAATCGATAAAATTTAATAGGTTTAGGATGAAATTAGCATCTATATAATAAGATTAGATTTGATTAGACAATTTTCACTCATCACCACTACGCCACCCCCATTATAATCATGCATGATGTACCGTCACTAATTTCAAATTCTGGTGGGAATCTGCAATATTAAAATTCTCCGCCTTTGAACCAACTCCCTCCCCCTCCCCTTCCGAAATCGGCGTATGTGCTAGAGGTTCAGTTTCGATCCTACCTTCAAATGCTAAATTCAAATTCTCCTTCAATCGCTTTGTCTAGACTTTGACCGATGCTTGAGGTGGAGGCCCTTTTAACGCTACATGAGAATTTAGCTTGCCGTAATTGACACAAGTAAGAACGGTGCAAATCCTCCTCGCAGTCATTAAAGAATTTTTTTTTTTGCAATCGGGATATGAAAACGTCCATATACAACCCAAGTAAAGCAATCAAGAGATCCCACAATAGCTCCAGCAATGTCCAACATCGCTTCGGCCAGCTTGATCGCTTCCGAGGAGGATGTGCTCACAAGAGCCGCTGCACTCGGGCAAGGTGCCGCCTCGGCGGGTTCAAGCGGTTTCTTGCTCTCACGGAAACAGCTAAGGATAGGAAGGACGGACCTTTCAGGATGCTCATCAATGCTTGATCATATGAATCCTCATCTTTGTGAATTCTCATTTTTTTAATATGATTCCATTTTTAGGTAATTCCGTATAGCTCATGCATCATTTGTAATTCCTCCTCTAAGATTAAACGAAAACTAAAAAAGAAGAGCTTTTCTTGCAGGAACATGGTCTATTCTTTTGAGAACAGCAGCAAGCTGACAGCGTAAAGAGAGATGTAATTTTCTGAGGAGGTAAGAAACTTTAACGTTACGGTATAGCACATTTTTTTTTCGATTCTCACAATTGTAGAGAGAGAGGGGCTGTGCATTTGCTTTCAAATTTGTAACATTTGTGCCTTTTTGACCTTTTTGACTGGACAAAAAGTTGAATAAGAAGAAGAAGAAGAAGAAAAAAGTGGACATCCACAGTTACAGAGGGAGAAAGATTTTACGGTGATTATTCCGATTAAGGCTTTTTGAGCGTATGTAGGCATGAGCATAGTTTTTGGGTAAAATCAGAAATTAGAGAACCAAACCAGTGGGTTCGATTCTGTTCCCGATTCTAGGTAAAGAGGTTCTGGATCCCGATTCCTCTTTTTTCAGAGTGACAATTCCTGGTTTGGTTCTTGGTTCTTATAGGAACTGAAACTGAAACCAAAACCGAGACTGAAATTGGAACCGAATTAGAATTGGATCGGGATTTTTAAACCTAGAATCCCTAATTTCTTCAATGCGTTTTGGTACTTTTGCCTTTTGCTTTTCTTTTTGCCTATTACCAATACGTTTTCGTTCTTACGGGATTTCCTTCATCGAATTCATGAAACATAACGCTAATGGACCCATCCATTTGTTTAATTGAGTTGTGCACATTTGTGGGTCAATTTAGTGAGCTCTTTGCAAAGACAAGCAAGAGATGAATTCGAGTTCATTTCCAATAATCTGTTATGTAATTTAGTGAGACACCCATGGGGTTAAGGAGTAAAATTTGTTTTATATTCCCGTTGCTTTGTCATTCTTCCCCGGGTAAGTATTTTCCAAATAAGATATTTGGATAGTCTACAAGGACCTTGATTCTTCTTCGTTCTCTTTCTTTTGCTTTTTTCATGATTGTGGCTGCAGCCTACTTATGATTTGTCTTAAAAGAATGTGGGATGAATGAAATACCCATGGAGAAATCATGGATGAATGATCATCCAAATGCTAGAAAAATTTGAAGTTGACAGTCAATAGAGTTTCTATATGTTCCTTTTTAAGTTCTTTTGCTGCTCTTCCATCATTTTTAAGAAGCCAAACATGTCTACGCTTGTTTATTGTTGTTGCATTCATATTTGTTTTGCTTAACTAAAAATGAAAAAAAAAAACCTGTTAGACCCGTAATCAACCTTGGAACCTATGATAGGATAGGTTTCGAGTTTCAGGTTCCAGATTTTGACGAGTATATTTCAGGTTCCAAATAATGAGGAATCTATACCCGATGGTAGATTTCAGGTTCCAAGTAGAACCTGTAAGATACCTAAAACTGCTCACCCCTAGGCATACATATCGATTGTAGGATATTCTTTTGGGTCAAGTCATTGGTTGATGAAAAGGTCATGACCTTGCCAAGGGGATGATTGCCTTGTTACTAAATGTAATATCGTGACCATGCTTTGATATTGAACAATAGATTGAACAATGGTATAAACCATTTGCATGTAATTTGATAGAAATCAATCAATAAACTTGATCATTAATGTTTGAATTGTAATAATGGATTGAATGAATATTTTTCATATGTATAAAACTTTGTTGAAATGAAAAAACTCATTTGATTTGACAAGTATATTATATCTTCTTTTTTTAATATATCTTGAGTTTAGATTATGAGTTTATGATATTAATTTTAATATATGCATAGTGAAGGCTCGATTTGTCATACTAATTGGGTTGTGGCTACTTATACCATTCATATTAAATGTTTTTAAGTTTTTTGAATAGCAATAAATAGAATGAGAGAGTTCGCATTATCATTAGGGCTTTTTGGTAGAGAAATTTTTTGGGTATAAGCTTTGCTAATCGCGTATTTCTAATATGTGTATCACTTAATTGAGTTTGTTGGATTTGTTAGTTAGAAATCTACAAATTTCAGAAACTCTTCAGATTGAAAGACGGCCGTGTCTTTCCGCCTTTCTAGTGGGACTTGGGGTGTGATTCTGATTCGTGCTGTAAAGTGATCCAACTGATAAAGAACGGAATAAACTACAAAAGAGCGATCCATCTCGGGACAAGAACCTTGAATCAGTGCCTTCGGCATAAGCATCAGCTGCTCTTTCTAAAAGATCCTTTTCAATCTGTCAGCACCAACGGACTTGCATAATACGCACCAATTGATCTCAGCCTGGTTCCTATGCCTAAATTTCCTCAGGTGACAGCCGAAGCAGAAAAAGTGCTCTCATGGAAGTAACACCACGCCACAAAACACTAGCCGGAGCTACCGCGAATGTTGACATCGCAAAGCCGAGAGCCATGGGTTGCTCTGCGCCTGCGGAAGAAGAAGAATCCATATCGCTCGACCAGCTCCCGAAACAGTTGTTCTGGGAGACTCGGGAACTCTACTGCTGGAACGGCTTCTGGTACCGCCCCAACCATCTCATGGCCGCCCTGGCTGTTCGCTCACGGTTCCAGCCACGAGACGACGATGTCCTCTTGGCATCTTCCATGAAAACTGGAAGCGCGTGGCTCAAAGCGCTTTGTTTCTGCATCTTGACGAGCAAGAAACGCAAACAGGGTCGAGAGAACGGCAACATCACAGTCGGCGCCAAACAAGAGGATCAGCCGGAAGACCCCCTCACCGTTAAGCACCCCGCGCATTATGCGAAGACCTTGGAGATCCGCATATATACGGAGAACCCGCCTCCGGACCTCTCGGTCATGGAGTCTCCAAGGTTGTTCCACACCCACTTGCCTTACAGTGCGCTTCCCGAATCCATCAAGGCCTCTCCATGCAAAGTAAGTATTTTTAAGTTCCTCATGTAGTTTCTACACTGTGATCACATTTGGTTTCTACCTTCTTGTCATAGAACCAATTAAAAGAGGCATGCTTTATTATTTAAATATTTTAACACTTCCCCTTACGCTTAGTCTAGTCTCAGAATCTCCAACTTTGATACTAAGTAAAAATTGTAAATTATATTATATTTGAGTTTAATTTATTTTTTGAACATGCTTGATCTCTATTTACAGCTTCCATTTATAATAAGTGATATAATATTCCTAGGACTCCTGATATGAAAGGCATATACCAAAAATAGGAGGAGTAACTAAAGTTAGGGACCTAAATAAATCAGAATGTATCAGTGAATATCATATTGCAGATTTGGTATTCCTTAAGAGTAATTGTTAGAGATTTGCTGAATATCATAAATAAATGAGAATGAATCAATGATGAGTAATTGTCAGAGATTTGCTGAATATGAGGTTCCAGATTTGATATCCTTTAACACCAGTCTACATGATATAATTTTTCTTCCTCTTGGTGCAAGATTGTCTACATCACGCGCAACCCGAAAGACACCCTCGTCTCCCTGTGGCACTTCTTCAACCACCTCCGGAGCAGTGAACAGGGTCCCTTCCCGTTCAAGCACGCCTTCGAGAGCTTCTGCGACGGGGTCTGCTTGTTCGGGCCCTTCTTCGACCACGTGCTCGAGTACTACAGAGCGAGCTTAGAGACGCCGGAGAAGGTGCTGTTCTTGAAGTACGAGGACTTGAAGAGAGACCCGAGAGGACAAGTGAAGAGGCTGAGCTCGTTTCTCGGGCAGCAGTTGGAGGAGGACGAAGGGGAGGTGGAGGACATCGTCTGGAGGTGCAGCCTGGAGAGGCTCAAGAGCTTGGAGGTGAACAGAAACGGTGTCGATCCCTGGGTGCACTTCCCGAACAGCGCCTTCTTCAGGAAGGGCGCTGTCGGGGACTGGAAGAGCATGTTCACGGCCGAGATGGCCCGGCGTCTCGACGAGATCGCGAGGACGAAGCTCGAAGGGTCGGGACTCGACCTCGGCATCAATGCGTGACGGAGGCAGACTTGCTGCCCATCGCTGGTCGGATCCTTTACGATGGCCGGTGAAGGAAATAGGCGACTGCTGCTACCCATCGAGCAGCAGCAGCACAGCAGATAGGGACGGGACGGGGCCGTCCCCGATGGTTCCCGATAGATAGTTCTGTTCCCAGTTTGGGATTGTAATAAATGGGCCAAGCCCAAAGCCCATCATTGAGCTATAGTTTCAAACCCTTCAAGCCCAAGGCCCATTGTGGACCTATAACTTCAACCTCTTCAGGCTTTATGAAAAGGAAGAAGGACGGAGCAACCGAGAATAAAAAGAATGGGAGAAGGAAGTAGAGCTCGTCCTTGAAGGGGAAAAGAATTCGCGGGAAAGAGAGAGAATTTCCACGCGTGGCCATTTCGGACCATCCGGCAAGTCAAATCAATTACGTTTTCTAACCACCCTAATAAGCAATCAACTCCATTATTCGTCTAATCGGAATAATCTTTAAAGTTATATTAAAAATTCGAAGTTATATAAATTTTGAGCTATGAAGCCCCATTTTGGAGTTATAAAGTGAAGAATTTATATAAAAATGATAGTTTATGGTGTTATGGAACCGTAGAGTTTGATGAAAATTGATTTCGAAGTATGGTTTGATTGGAACGAATTCCATAGTTTTGAATGCAAGTTATGTATGACGGATAATACGTGTAATAGCCAAAGATGAATGTTTGCTATAAACAAGTTTCTTTGTCAATGTGTAAAAACGTTTTATCAACAAATAAGTAAAGTTTAGTCATGTCGTTCGTTAGGGTTGTGTATTGCTTGGTTTTTTATATCATTTTTTGATTAACTAATATGAATACCAATTCGTTTGTTCGAGTAACTTAAGTTGGTTTTCAACTTTCCTAGGTGAGTAGTGCTATTTTTTTTTTATCAAGTTTGTAAATTCATATTTCGAAAAGTGATATATATTAGATATAGCATGAGTTATGAAATGATATTCTTATTGCAAGAATCTAAATTGAATATTTACTATCGCTTTGTCTATTTGAAAAGACAAATATATATTGATTGCAGTTTAAACTGATTATTTGTGAATGGTTTGCGAAGCCTTATTATGAAAAAATTACTAAAAGTTCTTGACTTTGAATATGATTTATGAAATGTTATGTGTTTCATGAATTGAATCGCGAAAATGGATTCTAGATTTGATTGTGGGTTATTGGATAATGACATTGGTGGATTATGCTCATGTCACTATGATTGGAACCTATTTATGGGGTAACTATGCACAGTGTTATCAGGGTGTCCTTTGAGGCAAAACTACTTATTGATATAGGTAAAGACCTACTCAAGGGAGTAAACTTAATTACCTTTGTCATGGGCTTTAAGCATGACCATTGTTAGATATTGAGCATATGGACTATTGGCATTTAATTTGATAGAGATTGATCGATTGAATGGACCATCGTTGATTGATCTAATATGCTAAAAAATTTGTTGAAAATGATCCGGTTTTAATATTTTAGATATATCTTATATTGAATTTGAGATTAATGACTTACGATATCGTTTTATAATGATGCATAGTAAATGGTTGATCTAATAAGAAGAAATGTACTACTCATTTGAGATATATTTACTCACCCCATTCATTCCAATCTTTTCAATTAGCTAGTAATGAGTAATATAAGAGCATATTGGCGGGGAACTCTTGATAGTTGAATTGTGGCTATGAATTTAAATAGTTGGATATGACTGAAATGGTATTTATTGATGTTTGTTTCTTGGTTTGGGAATATATTCATTGCCAGTTGTTCCACATGGCACACAGCCACATCTACCATACTTGACCTTTATCAACACAAATCCAAGGTCTAGGCGATCCTTAGATCTCAAATCTAGGGCTCACTTGAGCTTAGATCCAAAATTTGAGGCTCACGTGCATCGACTGAGCTCGAGCTCGATGATAGCAGGGAACCCAACTAGTGGACATCGGAAGTGAGGGGTCATTGGCCAACAGTAAAGGTGTCGGTGGTGAAGATTTCTGACAAGGGGTTTAGGGAAAAGCCAGATCTCAAAGAAGGTTGAGGGCAGAAGTAAGGATGAACGACCATGGCGGTGGAAAGGTGGTGGGCTGATAGTGGACAGAGGGATGGGACGACAATGAGGTCATGGTGGTGGAAGGCGAGTCACTGGCTTGATTTGATCGTGCAAACTTGACAATGGTCAAATTGTTGACCAGTGGAAGGATGAAGAAGAAGGAAAAAAAGGAAAAAAAGAAGAAGAAGGAAAAGCACACCTGCAATTCTAATTTGAAAAAAGACAATGACATGAAATTATCACATCGACATTTAATAGTATTAATTGATAGAAAGTTACTTGAAGCCCGATTTGAGAGTGAAGTGAAAGGTGGGGATTTTCTTTTATGATGAAAGAAAAGTTCATGTTAGATTTAGTATTACACCTAAAGTTGCTGCTTTTTTTTAGGTTAAATCCATTAATATATACATCAGCTCACACAAACCAGTTGGAGTTTATGTAGTCAAAACAAAATCATGCATGATGTACCAACGCTAAACTCAAATTGTACAAGAATCCGTAATATTAAAATTGCTCACCTGAATCAATACATGTGTACGATCCTACCTTCGAATGTTGAGTTCAAATTCTCCTTCGGTCACTCAATTTGGGACTCACCTGATGCTAGAGGTGGAGGCCCACCTAACGTTCTATGAGAGTTTTAACTCGCTGTAATTGGCATAAGTAAGGACAGCGCGAATCCTCCTTACTGTCATTAAAGGTAAAATGCAACTGGGATATTAACCGTCCATATACAACCCACGTAAAGCGACAGCATGAACAATCAAAGTCCAAAAGTACCCTTACAATGTGGAAGACTTGACTTTGCTTTTAGTTTTCTAATTCAAGAGGTCCTTTTCTCTTGTCGTTTTTTTTAACTAAAACCTCGAAAGAGAACAAATTGAAGACCATATCCACTCAAAGTCTCCCTTCCAAAACCCACCTTACATTGAATTTTATAGGTGGGAACGTTGCCCAACATGTACATAAGATACAACAAACATTAATTATTTGATTGAATTTAAAGGGCACCTGTCACTCTCTTTGGAACTTCTGTGATTCTTCTTTGCTAATTGCAAGGAAGAGAGGGGTTGGGACTAGGGAGAGAGAAGAAATATAAATTATAATAAACAAAGTTATTTTGCCAATTCTCATGGCAAAATCAACTAATGCAAGTGATTAATTACTAGGAATTATTTCTCCAGATCACCTTTTTGTTTTTTTACGTGTATGGTCTGATTATGATATTAATTAAATGTAATGCGAAATTTCACGACTCTCTCGTACTTTTTAGGTATGGATATGGCAAACTACATGCATGTCACATCTTCCGTGGGGTCCAGTTTGCGTCCTTGTGTAAAGCAAAGTCAGTAGTTAGCAATTAATAATAGTGTCGTGTTTTCTGCTTGAATACCGAGGTCCATGTCACCCCCATTTCGTCTTGCTTGACTAGTTCTTCTTCGTTCGTTGCAAAATAATTAAGTTGCGGGTTTAACTTGTATTCAATGTACCGATTATTCCGCTCGCCTAAGGGGAGGGAGGCCATTCACGTCGAGACTAGAGGTTGGCTAAGAAATGAATTTTCCGCGTAGTTTAATATTAAAAGGTCGTGTCGAGTAGGGATCGAACATGAAATCTAGTACTTGGGACTTAAGCAAAAGACGCTTTCTAATTAAGAATTTCAGCTGTGCATCTTCCGCGCATTTCCACCTTTGACTGATCATGGTGGCAGATGGGAAAGATGGTTTTCTTACTTTTGACTTTTTGGCTGTGAATTTCAAAGAGACTCTCCCTCAAGCCTTGTCATGAAGATCCATGGCTTGAAACACCATTTCCTTTCAGCTATCTCGTTCATCTTCCTTCGTATGCCACTGTTTTGTACAATGGACGGCACTGCTGATTCCAAACACGGTATGGGAGTTGCCATTGGCATCCTTGTCGTCATCATATTCGTGGCCGTCGTGTCGTGCCTATGGGGCAGAATGCGCGCGAACTCCAACAACCCGCCACCTCAGAACCCTGTCCGCGACTCTTTGCCGGAGCAACGTCCAGAAACAATCCTAGAGGTGGAAGGAGAGCAAGAAGACACTGCCAGCAGAAGGAATGGCCCTAAGAAGCCCAAGCACCCCAAATTGGCCGAGTTGCATAAGGGTGACTCGGGCTCGGACTCAACTCGTTCTTCTTGCTCCATTTGTTTGGGCGACTACAAGGACAGCGACGTCCTGAGGAGGTTGCCTGATTGCCACCATGTCTTCCATAGGAAGTGTGTGGACCCGTGGCTGAAGATGCATCCAACTTGTCCGGTTTGTCGGAGCTCACCAGCTGCTCTGCCGTCCACAGCACCAAGGGATCAGTAGGACTGGCGATGTGATGGACTTCCGAGCTCCAGAGTATTGTCTTCCCCGAGTGCAAAAGTTGATAACCATGCACATTCATGAAGCCTGTCGGAAACCTCGTTGGGATTAGCAGAATCAATTACTGAAGATGGAAAAACAAAACAATGGAAGTGAAGCTTGTCGATTGATGAGGGTATAGATCGAGCGCACTTGTTGCATTGCAATTAGTTTTGTCGATCATGTGGATTGGAGTGAATTTCTCGTGTAAACTGTGGGTACGCTCTGTGCATACACCTTTGAATGGCTCTATGGCTTATCACATGATCACCTCTCCTTGGTAAGAAACTGAAGCGATGAATCATACATGCTTCGGTTGTATATATGTTTTTTGGCTCCCCATCTTTTAGAAGAGCAACTTGCTGCAGCAGGACAGCATGAATTCGATACACAGTACACAGCACTTAAATCCAGTAGGTGCTCAGACAAGCTCGGAAGCAGCTAATTAGTGGCAAAGAATACACACTCAGATGTATATTTTGTGTACGTACATGTGTGCGAGATTGATATATGTACAAATCAAAGCAGATATCGGAAGTTTGGCCTCAGCGGCACTCCCCAATTCTACTTTGGTATCGACATTTTACAGGTACTTGACTCTGCACGAATCCTCTATATTACAGAGCCTAAATGATGGACATGTACCAACTTTGGTGAACCTGTGGTTACCATCTAGTTGATGACATAAGCTACATCAAACAAGTGTGATATCGGGTTTGTTGAATTTGAATACGCGTTCAAAGGGAGGGAAAAGATGTTTAATGAGGCTTTTTGGATGATAGTCTGACTTCTCAGTTCCGCACACAAACACGAATCAACAGCTTTCACCTGTTCGCTCTTTTTAATTCGTGTGGAAAGAGATTAGCTCGGATTATATTGATGTTCCTCCTCGGAATGGTTAAAGCCATCATTTACATCTTTCTGTAAATCTGTAGAATCTTTAGTGAGTTTTTCATTAACTGCACCTGACTTTCATTAGCTCTCTGGAGTGATGGAATGATCAACGATAAGGGCGAAATTCTTCCTTAGCTGCAACATTTCATCGCAAATTAGAATTCATGTTAGCTGTTATCCGCTAAATTCAGCATGATGTCGCACTTGCCCACTTGAGTGAACGTAGGGAGGTGATAAAATCCATATCTAATGAAAGAAGAGGTCTATAGAACACTAGACAGATACGAGTTTCATACCCTTTCATCCAATACACCTTACGAACGTATATATACTGCCAAAACTCCATATTTTTTCCTGGCAAAACAAACCGAAATTCCTACTTTATTCCAAGGGAAAGAAAAAACAAAAGGAAGCGGCAAGACTTAGAAAACATCCGCATTCTGCTCCTCGATGTCGCCAAGAACAGAGCTGTTTCGCTTGCTACAAGAAGAGAAAATGGCAGCCATCATAGCCTGCACAAAATGGTCCCAGAAGAAAAGAGGCGTTAACAACTGGTTTAATTACTTGAGATTTTCAAATTGCAAAGCTGATGGAGGGTGTTCAAAGAGCAAATCCAGGATATGTTGCAGCAGAGTACAGAGGTCAATTAATATATGGAAATGTACGCTTACTAGGATCGACGGTGACTAGCATGGCCGTGCCACCGAAGGAGCATGAGCCGCCGGCTACTTTGGTCCTCTGCCAGTAGCTGTTAAATGCGTATGAGGCATGCGCGAACAGCGTGTTGGGCTGGAAGCACGAGCCTTCCGGCAGGATCGAGGAGCACTCGGCGCCGGATCCACAGGCGTAGTTCATGGCCTCCTGGATGATGGGCTCAGGCACCGAGGGCTTGGCCACGCACCACAAGGCTATGCTCGAGCCGCCATTAGGGGGTGGCGGCACTGTGGGAGGAGGGTAGACAATCGGCGGGTGGAATGTAGTCGGGCTCGGGACAATGCCGCCGCTTGGGGATGGGACAATGCCGCCACCGCTAGGCACATTGTAAGGCGGGTTGATGGCTGGTGGGGTAGGACCAGGACCAGTTCCGGGGGCCAGGGGGGTCGGGACGATTGCAGGGCCTGGGGGGCTTGGGAATGGCTCGGGCGGGCCCGGAATCACGCCGGTCGGGCTGGGAGGCGGGTTCTGAATGGGAAGGATTGGCGGGATGTAGACATAGGGTGAGGATGGTGTGGTCGTTGAAGGAGGTGGGTTTGTGGTGGAAGCTGGGGGCTGTGGGGTCGATGGCGGGTATATGCAGTAAGGAGGGCTGAGATCAGGCAGAGGAATCGGAGGGAGCGAATCGTACGGCGGCAACGTGAACGGCGAGCTCACGTAAGGTTGGGTATTCGACGGCGAGTCCAGTTTCCTCGTCACTGTCAGTCTTTTCGTGGATCTCAGGGCCGGAATCTTCGGATGCGCCGCACCTTTGGACCGTGGGGTCATCCTTCTGGCATCTGCAAGACGAGGAAAAAGGCCCGAGTTTCAGGCGATACCAGTCGATGAAAATGACCATTTCAATACGTTTTTGAGAATTTGGTCATCGATCATGTCAACACTGTATGTATCAGCTGGACGTAGGATCATGTCAACACTGTATGTCAAGCGACGGCGAGACGAACTAAACAGGAACACCCGACCAAGAGACACGAGACGGTCTGAAATGCGAAATGCTGCGTGATTACAACCGTCGCTTACCGCTGTGGATGAAGCAAATGGAAAAGGAAACCAGATGGAGGAGAATCCACAGCTTCAGGCAAGCTCTGCTTCTCTCCATTGCTTGCTTACTCTCCTGGAGTAAAGAGCTCTCTGATCCTCAAGATTTTGTATCTACTCGAAATCACAAGCCTCGCGCTGCAGGGAAGCAAAGACCGGATTCCCAATGCATCTGCTTATATAGACGGGCGCGACACGACGCATAGACGATACTAGATCATGTGAGTCGAGGGTTCTTTCTTTCCCTTTTGTTCTCTTTGCTGTACAACAGACGGGAATAGATTTGAGGAAGAAGCAAGTGGAGAAAAAAGAGGATTCTTTATGTGTAAGCTCCAACAATTCGAAAAGAAAAGAGGATTCTTTATATGGATCACTTTGCAAAACAGCGACTTTGCTTCACTGATGTGCAAGTGATCGAGCTTAAGTAAGACAGACAAAGACCAAAAGCGGTCTCCCTATTTAGCAGCAAATTGTTTAATGTGGGAATTCTCTCTCTCTCTCTCTCTACATCTCTCTCTTTTTTTCTCTCTTCTGTGTTCCCTACTAGTATAGTATTTCAGTTGCCTTGACATGGGAGGCATATATTCTTGCTTGACATCAGGAAAAAATTGGAACTCGGCGGTTCTCCTCTCTCTGCGCTTTTTTGTCTTGCTTCCTTTCCACTCAAAGTCGTTCATCTCTCCGTCTCTCTCTCCCTCAAATCTTCACAACAGATGGTAAAGGCGGACGCTATTAATCTTCCCTTAAGATTTATAAATCGTGTCATCGAAACTGCAGGAATGTTACATGGTATGATCTCATCGTTTTCTATGAAAGAGAAATTGGTTGAGTCCCGCGTGACCAGGCCTTATCAAAATGAGAACTATTGCATTTGGTAGTCTTGATTTCAGGTTGAATGGGATAATTTAAAATATCATATCTGGTGTTTGACAACTTCTTTTGGACCAAATAAGCCCGAATACTTTATGATAAAATGCTGGATAAGAAATCCGGATTAAAGGTTGAGATAAACCCAAATTGGATTAAAAAGATTTACAATTAACTTTTAACAATTTTCTTCCAACAATAGAGATGGAGTGCTAGAGTGACACTTCCGGCTTCGATGGCCACCGTGAGGACCACCTCCACAATAGCTGACCATTGTCACTTCCGACTAATGTCCAATCGTCATTAGCAATGACCACTGTCAATCGCCATTGCCATCTAGCCAATCATGTTTCGACAATTGAGGGTGAAAAGGAGAAGTTATAAGTCACATGACTATTATCATCGAAGAATACGAATCCTTTCACGAATGCACTAGATCTTTTCAGGTTGTCATCCACAACAAAGGCATGTCTGCCATCGTTTCTCGCTGTCCACTGATGGATCTCCGTCCACCTCTTCTCCTCTCACTACCCGAGATCTCATCGGCTTTGGCATCATGTGGTATTCGAGCTTCGGGAGTGGCATGCACCACCCAATTGCCACCCATCACCTCTACGTCAGCTATTGCTAGGCTATCTTCCCCGGTCGCTCCGCGACAACCTCGGTGACCTGAGGCTCATCTTCACCGGTGTTCGAATCACTTCTAATATGGTGAAGCCGATCAAGGACTACGGTTTGAAGGTGGGGATCACAGTGGATCTAGCAAAACTGGCGGTCAAAGAGACATAATGGAGGGAGTTGAATAGGGCGGGTTTAACATGCCGGAAGCAGTGAGATTTGGAACTCACAGGATTGCTCTGGGAAAATGAGATAATGAGATTTTTTTTTATCCTACCTTGAATTGTACCAAAATATACGATGGGATTTTCTATAATTCGGAGTATTTTTAAAAGATTTCTAATCACACCTTATCCAATCTTATCACAATTTAAATCCGAACAACTAAATGCAGCTTTAATTCATTAGCTGCTGCAAATGGAGACTTGGATCATCACAGAAACTGAAAGTAATTGTTGGATTTTAACGTGGATCCCGATTGGAGAAAGAATCCTCAAAGATGGGGGATCGTCCTCCTGACCCACGTGGCTGCATCTAAGCATTCTAAGGTTATATAGTGTGAGGGAAATAATTGTAATTAAAGCGAAACTTGTTTCGTGAGGATTTAATTGGGTGTTTGAAAGATTGTGAATCTTAAGGAAAAAAGAACATAACGAAATAAGAGAAGGATACCGGTTGGGCATTAGACCCAATGAAGAGGGAATTGAAAGTAAGGACACTAGTATCATAGGTGTGGGATTGAACTATGTCATAAAGAGAAAAAACAAAAATTTGAGAGAGATAGAGGAGAGCTAAAGATAGGACCAACAAAAAAAAGAGAGAGAAGAAGATAAGTCATTGGTTTTTTTTTTTTTTGGGTTGGGGGGGTGGTGGTTTGGAACGTAAGTGTAGGTTGCTCAGCATATGTTGGATGGCCTAATAACCTAAAAAATCCATAACTTTTGATATAGTCCTAATTCTATCATAATTTTTTTTGTCTCGTAAAATATCTCAAATTTTACATAAATCCTATATCTGCCCCTATTAATTCTCCATAAAAAATCGTGGTTAGTGATCTTACATGGTATTGCCATGTCATTGCTCTAGTTTTCCCCAAATTTCATAATCAAGAAGACCTCTTTAGGAGATGAATTCCCACGTCATCCAAAATGATGTCTTATTGGATCTGAATTTGGGGAAAAACTAGAACGACTATGATCAACTTTCTTTAATTGCTCTTACTCTTAGAAGAGTCTTCTTGCCATTTTACTTTGGAATCTTCGATTTTGCGCTCAAGTTTCAAACTCTCTTGCTCAAGAGGCTTCCATCCACCACAATCAGAAAAGGGTTCCATATGCTCGAATACAGGAGTTAATTTCGGACAAATGGTTAAATTGACTAGATTTACAACTCAACTAAAAGCTTGTGCTTTTTATGAGACAACAAAAGTTTTGAGCAGAATCAGGACTAAATCTTTGGCGGGGGACTTTTACGAGATGGAACTTTCGGGGGCTAAGCCCACGTTCGACGGAGAACGCATGGAGTCCCTCCCGAAAGAAGCGGGCCCTGGTCCAATGGGCCCATCACGTGAAGGACAAAAGAAGCCACGACCCAAGCCCAACTACTCGGAAGTGCCCAGAATTTCACGGAAGTCACCGGCTCTCTTTCCTTCTTTGGTTTTCCCATTTTCGGTCGCCGACTTATAAATTACAACGCTAGGCGCTTTATTACTTTCCCAAAGCGCCGACTCTTTCTTCATCCGCCTCCCTCTTCAACGTCGGTTCCTCCTCTTTGCACACAGCACCTTCGCATCTTCGTTGGTTCGACCCAGGTTTCTTCAATTCGACCTGGAATTCGCATTCAGGTAATGGATTATGACACGGGTTTATTCGTCTTTGATCTCGGCGATGCGAGAAGGAATCTCCAGTACCATGTTTTCTGATCTTTATGCGCTGCTGGTCAAATCGATTCCGGCCTCATCACTTTTGGTTTTTTCTTTTTTTTGGCAGATCTTTGGTGGTGGGGTGACTGCAGAAGAGGGAGAATCATTGAGCTCAGATGGCGGCAGTCGCTGCTGCCGCCCCCACCATCCAGAAGGCGGCGATTCCTCCTCTGTACGTGCTTCTTGATTTTCGCCTTTTGGATATGCTAGCTTGGTAAAAGAAAACAGAAGGATTGTTTTTCCTTTTTCTGCCTCATTTTCTTTATTGGGAGGGCAGCCGGCTCTGTTTTCTCCGGACTTAATATAAATTGGGCTGTATTGGATCTGTTCTACCCGACGACTTTGACACACTCTCTACACATACATTAGATATTCTTAAAAACTATGGCTTACATCTCCGAGCTCAATAGTATTAGCTGCAAAGCTTATGATCAAGAACGTCACTTCGCTTGAAGCCCTTTGAAAAGTATTTATATGATGTAAAGGAATATTCTTTTTGTTATGGATCCACGCATTTATGCATTTGACCGAGTTAAAGCGGTCGATTTATGGTAGGGGAAATGGTTTTTGCCTGGTTTATTTATACAGTGAGAACTTGGAAACAGTTGAGGAGTTTTTAGCTGCAAAAGGATTAACTCTCACAATTTGCATTCAAGTAGAGACAGGCATGTGATCTCATCTTCATTCGATTCAACTGTGAAGGTGTGACTATGAATGCATATGATATGCCAAATATAGTGAGGCTATCTAAGCTCCACATAACTGATATGATGACAGTATGACAGAATGTAAGGAATGGTGGATTTCTACAGCCATTAGTGTCTTCTCTAAAAATTGGATGTGCATCGATGCAGCCAATATATTTTGAGGCGATGGTATTTCTGTTAATTTGAATACTCCGTCAAGCCAATATATTTGGATGTGCATCGATGCAGCCAAGACCGACACCGTTTGGCTGATCATTGTTATGCAGGCTTGTCTATCATTCTTGTGGGCATTTATGAGCCGACTTGATTGTTCTTCAGAGTCTTTTAGCAGCAATTGGCACAACGATATCGCTGAACTGTTCTTTAAATCTTGTAATTTAAACAGGCACTTGAATGCTAGTCCGTGGGGATGGACCAAGACCTCCAGGACCGTTGCTGTGCATCCCAAGCCTGGTAAATTCCCGTCACGTAGCCTGTCGTTTACTTGTGACCACCATTGGCCAGTAAGGCCTATATTGTCAACCAACGTCAAGCTGCAATCTCAGATATACGAAGGTGCATATTCGATCTTCATGCTGTATTGCTTTGAACAGATTTAACCAATAATAAAGCCAACACGGTGAAGAACTAGGATTCTTTACCTGAATGAATGAGCTTTTCTGGTCACCTTTTCACTCTCAAATTGTCTTCGATCCTCATTTTCTGCAGATGATGGCGAGGAAAGGAGTAACTGTGTTAATAGCTTTTGTTTGTAATAATAAGGAAAGATGTCGGATTCTACGATTTACATAATATTAACGTTACATTTTTTCTTGATACTCAATCATGGGCCATGACTCATGGCTATCGAAAAATTTTGTTCTGTTAAAACCGCTTGAAATGATCATGTTAACCTTACATTTTCAAGGTTTAGCAGCTCGGCCTCTTTTGCGCCTGTCCACTGCATCGACTTCACTGTTTGGCAAGGACCGAAGAGTGTTACCACTAGGAACTGGGAAACGCAAATGCCTGGCACCTCCAAATGTGTACCTGGACTATCCTTTCAGCATCCCTTACCCTAAGATCATGAAGAAGCCGGAGTGGTGGTGGCGAACCCTGGCGTGTGTACCATACCTGATGGCCCTGCAGGTCTCCGACACCGCCTTCTACTTCCAGCCCCTGATGGAGCACTACGAGCAATTCGAGTTCCTGAGCTACTACATCCCGGGGGCGATTCGGCGCCTCCCCACCTGGTTCCTGATGGTGTACTGCTTCGCCGTGTACCTTGGGGTCGTGCAGAACCGGAAGTGGCCACACTTCTTCCGGTACCATGTGATGATGGGGCTCCTGCTGGAGAACGTGCTGCAGATCGTGTGGTATGCTAGCAACTTCGCACCGCTGATCCACTACGGGGGTCGGTTCGGCATGTACTACTGGGCGATGGTCGGGTCGGCCTTCATATTCCTGCTGATGGAGTGCGTGAGGTGCGCGGTCGCGGGGATCTACGTGAACATCCCTTTCATCAGCGACGCGGCCTACATACACACTCCATATGTAAAGGGAGATGATTGATTGGGAGAATTTTTGTTGGATGAGAGTCATAAATAGCAAATTCAATGAGCTTCTTGTGCTTCATCCTCCTCCTCCAGCTAAAATTGCTAAACTCCTTTTAATTAATTTCGAAAATATGGAAAAAAAAAATGGATTTGTCTGTTAACTATTAATTACTAATTAAGTTGACTACTACTTTTTATTATTACCCCTTTTTGGGATAGAATCATTCATTACACTGTTTCAAACAAATATATCAAATCCCTTATACCATTAAATACATAATTTTAACCTGGATGAATAGCAGGAATCGAATTCGCGTCTTCACTTTGACAAAAAGAAATTTTACCATTATCCGTATATTTTTTTTCATTCTTGATATCTTGATACGGGTGTTTAGATAATATTTATCCCTAGCTAGGGCAGATATAATGCTCAGGCGATTTCAATTCACTTTCCAATTTATATAGAATTGATTAATAAAATATTGAGATGGGTCATTTGCAAATTATTATGTTGCTTGATAAATGGATTTGGTTAGTAAAACGACAGCTCATTGTACTTGTTCAAGCCTTGGAATCTGGCCTTGGGCGTCTGCTATTACAAAACTGAAAGTAAAACCAATCTTTTCTCCACTCTTGTTCTCGAACGCTCGCAAGAACATGAACAGCAGTTCAAGCAGCAGAAGCTCGGATGGCCATGGGGGGACATCAGCTCGTTCGCATACGATGCTTTGTTCATGATTGTTTTCGTCGTCCTGGTCCTGGTCCTCGTCACCACCCTCTCCTCCTACCTCTGCATCTGTGCCAACCGCCGGGCAGTCATCCCGGCTCGGATGGCGCTCGCTGGTCAACCGAGGCGAGTATGCCACGTGCCCCGTCTGCAGGAAGTCGCTGGCGGCCATGGACGTGCGGCTCAACGGTGATTCTCACGGCGGAGACAGGTAAGATAGGTAATTGGTTCGGAAGGAGGTCCGCCGGAAAATGATTGAATGGAAAGAACTCGTCTATAACATTACTGATAGAAAGCGTTGAAAGTCTTGAATCCTCAGTCTTGAAAATACCCTCCATTTCTTTGGCTTCGACAGAACCAAATCTCATCTGATTTCCCCTGTGTGTATTCATTTGCAAATTTTCATATACGAAAAAGGCTGCAATTGGATTTTTTTTTTCCCCTGGAGGGTAAGACAACTTCTCTTTGTAGGAAAGGAGAAGTGCCAGTTCAATGGATCAGATGAAGGCGAAGATGACGATGATGGGGAAGATGAAGAGAGAGGCGTTGACCAAATTTTAGGGGTCAGCATGATTCTAGGTAAAATGTGGAATCGAAGAGCTAGACTAGTGGGAACTTATTTTGTTCGAGATTCCAAGATATATAGAGTAAATTCTAGATTTCAAAAATTAAGGAATGTGTTTCAACGGATAAGTCCCAAATTCTAAATAGGTATAACTTAAAATTTAAAACTTGAAACAAAATTTTGAGTTTTTCTTGGTCTAAGTCTTTGTGCAATCTTGCAATATTCCTCCAACAATGAGAATCTAAACTTCCATTTCATGACTAACATTTTTACTTTGTTAATATTTCATATCACTTATGTGTTTAAATATAAGTTGTGATAGATGGATTATAACAGTAAGTGATAGTCATTAATTCATTACAATCGTTCAATTAATAATACGGATAAAACCCGAGAAAAATTTGGAACCGACCTTGAAATCTATAATCAGTAGGTTTCAAATTCCAAAAAATAAAGAACTTGCACTAGCGGTAAGTTCCTAGTGAAACCTATACAGAATATAAAAGCGCTCACCTCTACCAAATTTGATTGTCTGTTCACCTCTACCAAATTTGATTGTCTGTGGGATGAAAAGGGAAGTCATTATCAAAACCCATTTCGAATCGTACTTTATGAGATCCGGCAATGCTACTGGTTTTATCAAATTTGATTTTATATGATGTAAAACAATACTATTCATACCCTCGAATTTCATGATCCGGTTATAATCTGATGAACGAACATTGTTCTTTACTTCCATGAAAACGCAGTTCAATCATCCAAGCCCACATCTTGTAAATATAGGCAAAAGTTGGGCGCATGTGAACCTTCCTTTGTTAATGTATATGACAGTCTTACCTAAACGACATTGCATCATGTACTAATCTATACATGGGAATCTAACACATCTCAGCCTTTAGATATTGTTGCGAAAAGCAAACAATCGAATAATAAAATAGACAGGATCAAAAAATAAATTGCGACACTAAATTTAAGTTATTTGGTCGTAGTAATCTACGTTCACAATAAAAGCAACAACGAATTCCATTATTAATCAAGCCATTCAATGGAGATTACAAGTATATTCAAATCATTCAAACACTTTTTCAAAAACCAATTATATCCAATAACTTACACAGTATTTAGCTTATAATTTTTCACAAAATAATTCTTCAATCTCACAAAGAAATGATGCACGAATTCTTATCTTAAGAATTTAATTTGCTTCGACACTTTACTTATTGATGTAATTTACGAAGAAATACAAAAAGAGAAAACCCACATCAATCACTCGTCGAGAACGGCGCTTCAACGACCAATTCTACGTGACCCACCGAGCGACCCGCAAATATATGTATAAAATGTTCTCATGGGTCCTCCGCCTGAAGAATTGCCGGGTTGGTCGGTCAAAGCCGAAAGTCCACGCGGACTCACGCTAGGAAACGGCGCATATTCCATGCACCGGAGCAAATTCGGTCAACCCTCAGCAAATCCAAATCTTCGATTTTGAATTGTCCTTGGCGATGACAACTAGCATACATCATTATCTTTTATGTCCTTTTATATTTTCTTCCGCGGCCGGCTCTAATTCGCCAAAAGAAAGTTAGCTTCGCTTGATTTTTAACTTCCGCAAAATATCCAAAATTTTCGACTTTGATTGACCGGGCCTTTTTGCAATTTATCTCGAGTCAGGATTTGCTCACGAGTTCAAATTCGAAATATTCTAACAGATATGGTAAGTGATGAATTTCCCTAAGTTCGGGTCCATTAAGGTCGTGGGTAGGGCAGATGATATAAGAAAAGAGCTGAAGATGTAGAGAGTTTTGGGGGTTGGGACCGACATTTCGAATGCATTACTACATTACCAATGATCGACATGTCCTGGGGCCTAACTTCAACGGGTCAACTTCACGATTCATCTCGAGACGCATGGGGAGGCAATCAATCTTCGCTTAAGATTCATAAATCGGGTCACCGAAACTGCAAAAATGCTACATGATATCAATTTCTATATGCAATGGGTTAATTTCTACGTGACGAGACATAATCAATATAAGAATTATTGTGTTCGGTAGTCCGGATTTGAATTTAAATAAGATAATAAAATATCATATTTGGTAGCAATGTCCTTTGAACCGGATAGACTTTGATACTTTGGAATAAAATGCCTGATAAAAAATCTGGGTTAGTGGTGGTTTAAACACATATTGAATAAAAAAAATTTAGAAATAACTTTCAACAATGGAGTGCTAGAATAATAGATTCGGCTTTGCCAACCACCGTACAAGGACCACCTCCACGACAGCTGATTACATGCAATTATGATTGCCTCTGAACACCTTCGATGACATCTAGTTAATCGTGTTTCGATGACTTAGGATAAAAATAAGAAGTTATATGTCATATAGCCATCATCGTCCAAAAGACTCAAATCCTTTCATGAGTGCAATGGATCCTCTTAGGTGTCATCACAATAGTCATGTTTGCCTTCTCTCGTTTCACTGTCCCCCAGTGGATCTTCATCCACCTCTTCGCCCCTTAGTACCCCATATCATCAGCTTCGACACCAAGTGGTATTCGAGCTTCGTGAATGGCATCCACCTCCCTGTCACCACCCTTCACCTCTGCATCGACTATTGCTACCTTGTCTACCAAATGGCCATGGGGCTACCTCCCCCAGTCGCTCAACGACGCCCTTAGCGACTCGAGGCTCGGCTTTCCTAGTGTTCAGATCACTTCTAATACGATGAAACTAAGCAAGAACTACGGTATGAAGATGGAGATGGCAGTGGATCTAGCGGAATTGGTGGTGAAGGAGACATATTACAGGGATTGCGCTGGGCAAGTGAAATTTTCAATAAAAATTATCCTAATTTGGATTGCACTAAATATGTTATGAGTCTTCTACAATCCACAAAATACATGAAGGACTTCTAATCCCACTTTATCCAATCTTGTTACAATTCAAATTTGGACAACCAAATGCAACTATAATTTATTATGCTGTAGATGGGGACTTGAGTCACCACGTAGACTAAAGTGTTGGATTTGAACGTTCTACTTATTGAAGATCCCAAATAAAAATTAAAGCAAGATTTGTTTCGTTTAAGTGAAGATTTAATTGAGTGTTCAAAGAGCTGGGTATCTTAAATAAATAAATAAAACGCATAACCAAATAAGATAAAGATACCCATCGGGAATGAGGCTCAATAATTAGAGAATTGGGGTGAGGACACTAGTATCATAGTTATGGAGTTTGACTCCCACTTTGCCAAAAAGCAGAGCAAAAATCAATGAAAGAGAGTTAGAGAGAGGACTGACAAAAAAAGGAAGAGGATAAGTCTTGGGTTTTTCTTGGGGGGTCAAAACATAAGTTTAGGTTGCCAAGCACACGTTGGATGGTCTAATACCATAATAAAATCCCTAACTTTAAATGTAGCCTCGATTTTTTACTCTAAAATTTTTTTGCCTCGTAAAAAATCTCAAATTTTACTTGAAACCCATTTATGCTCCTATTAACCCTTTGTTCAAAATTGCTATTAGTAATCCTATGTGGTATTTTTATGTCATTGCTCTGATTTTCCTCAAATTTAAATCCAAGAAGAAATCTTTTGAAAATGAATTTCCATGTCAGCCTAAATGATGTTTTATTAGAATTGAAGTTTTGGTAAAACTAGAGCAATTGGTGTTGGCTTTCTTCAATTGCTTTTACTCTTAAACTAGTCTTCCTTCTAACTCGCTCAAGGATATTTGATTTTGTGCTCAATCTTCAAACCCTCTTGCTCAGGAGTTTTCCATCTCTCATTATCAGAGAGCAAAGGCTGGGGATGCTCGAATAGCTCGTGCTTGGAAGTTTTCCATCTCTCGGTGGTTGACGAGAAATTTTGGACAAATGGTTGAATGGAGCAAATTTGAAACTCAAATCAAAAGTTGTAAATTTTATAATAATAAAAAAAGGTTTCGGGTAGAATTAGGACTGAATCTATAGTTGGGAAATTTTTATGAAATAAAGAAAAGTTTAGAGTAGAATCAAGATCGAAACTAATGTTGGGTTATTTAGGGTATTAGGCCCAACGATTGACGAAGAAGTCACGGCCCAAGCCCAACTCCTCGGAAGCAGCCAGGACTTCACGAAAGTCACACCGGCTCTATTTCCTTCTTTGGTTTTCCCATTTTTGGTCGCCGACTTATAAATTACAAAAGCAGGCGCTTTATACCTTTCCCAAAGCGCCGACTCTTTCTTCCTCCTCCCCTCCAACGTCGGTTCCTTCTCTCTGCACACAGCACCTTTGCATCTTCGCGCCGCTAATTCAACCCAGGATTCTTCGATTCGAACCGGAATTCGCGTTCAGGTAAATGATTATGGCGTGGGTTTATTCGTCCTTGATCTTGTCGATGCAAGAAGGAATCTCCAGGACCATGTTTTCTGATCTTTATGCGCTGCTGGTCAAATCGATTCCGAGTTCATTACTTTCGGTTTTTCTTTGGCAGGTCTTTGGTGGTGGGTGACTGCAGAAGAGGGAGAACCGTTGAGCTCAGATGCCAGCAGTCGCTGCCGCCGCCCCCACCATCCAAAAGTCGGCGATTCCTCCTCTGTACGTGGCTTCTTGATTTTCGCCTTTTGATATACTAGCTTTGTAAAAGAATATAGAAAAATCGTTTCTTTCTCCATCTGTGTCTCGTTTCATTGGTCTCTGACTCATTTTCTTCATTTTCTTTACTGGGAGGGCAGCCACGATGAACCAGCTCTGTTTTCTCCAGACTTCATGTAAACTGGGCTGTATTGGATCTGTTCTACCCGACGACTTAGATGCACTCTCTGAGCATGTATTAGATATATTAAAAGACGTCGCTTTCGCCTCCAAGCTTGAGCGTAAAGCTTATGATCAAGATCGTCACTTCGCTTGAAGCCCTTCGAAAAGTATTTATATGACGTAAAGGAATATTCTTTCTCTTTCTGTGCGTTTGACCGAGTTAAAACAGTTGAATCATGGTAGTGGAGATGGTTTTGCCTGGTTTATTTATACAGTAAGAAGTTGGAAGATATTAAGGAGTGTTTAGCTCTAAAAGGGAGGAGATAACTTTACATTTGATCGACTCTCAAAGTTTGCATTTGAATCAACTGTGAAGGTGTGGCTATGAAGTGAAACTATTTAGCTCCAAATAACTGGTATGGTGGCAATATGAAAGAATGTGAGGAGTGGTGGATTATTGCTGCCGCAAGTATAATTTCTAAAAATTGGACGTTTGCTGATACGACCATTATATTTTGCTGCAATGGTATATCTGTTAATTTGCATACTTGGTCAAGCTGCTATTCGATGTTTTCCAACAACTGTTTGGCTGATCACTGTTATGCAGGCTTTTCTATCATTCTTTTGGGCATTTCTGAGCCAACTCGAATGTTCCTTATAGTCTTCTAGCACTCGGCACAACCTTCTTGCTAACTGTTCTTTAATTCTTGTAATTTAAACAGGCACTTGAATGCTAGTCCGTGGGGATGGAGGAAGACATCCGGGACCGTTGCTGTGCATCCCAAGGCTGGTAAATTCCCATCGTATAGCCTGGCGTTTACTTGTGGCTACCATTGACCAGTAAGGCCTGTATTGTCAATTGATGTTGAGCTGCAATCTCAGATATTCAGAGGCACATATTCACTCTTCATGCTTATTATGCTCCATTGCTTTGAATGGATTTAACCGATAATAAAGCCAACGCAATGAAGAACCTAGTATTCTTTACCTGAACTTTTTCACTCTCGAATTGTTTTCTACCCTCATTTTCTGCAGATGACAGTGAGGAAAGGAGTAACCATGTGAATAGCTTTAGCTTGTAACCATGAGGAAGATGTGAGATTGTATGACTTGCAAAATGAGATTATTGTCAAGTAATTTCTTGATATTCGGTCATGATTATACAAAAAATTTGTACTGTTAAACTGCTGGAAATGATCATGTTAGCATTACATTTTCAAGGTTTAGCAGGTCAGCCTCCTTTACACCTGTCCTCTGCATCGAATTCATTGTTCAGCAAGGACCGAAGCATGTTACTGCCGAGAACCGGAAGGCGCAAATGCCCAGCGCCTCCAAAAGTGTACCTGGACTATCCTTTCAGCATCCCTTACCCTAAGATCATAAAGAAGCCGGAGTGGTGGCGGCAGACCCTGGCGTGCATTCCGTACCTGATGGCCCTGCAGGTCTCCGATACCGCCTTCTACTTCCAGCCTTTGTGAGCTACTACATCCCAGGGGTGATCCGCCGCCTCCCCACCTGGTTCCTGATGGTGTACTGCTTCGCTGTGTACCTTGGGGTCATGTGGAATCGCAAATGGCCACACTTCTTCCAGTACCACGTGATGATGGGGCTCCTGCTGTAGAATGTGCTGCAAATCGTGTGGTATGCTAGCAACTTTGCATCACTGATCCACTATGGGGGCCAGTTCAGCATGTACTACTAGGCGATGGTCGGATCTGCCTTCATAATCCTGCTGATGGAATGCATGAGGTGCACGGTCGCAGGGATTTATGCAAACATCCCTTTCATCAGCAATGCCGCGTACATACACACTCCATATGTAAAGGTAGACGATTGATTGGGAGAACTTTTCCTAGCTGAATAGCTTTGTTGGAAGAGTCATGAATAGCAAATTCAATGGCTTCTTCTGCTTTATCCTCCACTTAAGGGTGATCGGTTCGTGGTCCTTTATGGATCTTGGACAAGAATGCTTGGTCAGTTTAAGCTGAAACCAGAAATAGAAGAGGATTAGACTCCCATCAACTTAGAGGGACAAAAGTTTATGCAGAGAGATGCCCAACCCAGTAATGCAGTTCCAAAAAGGGAAAGAAAGAATCTGATAGAAACCATTTTGAAGTTTAGCGCATCATGTTAAATGATCGTGCGAATGATAACATTCATTTTCAGGATATCACAGGTCCTTATAGAATCTTCTGCTTTATAACCATGCTACTGAGAGGAAATACAGAGATGGAACGAGCTAAGACGAAGGATACTTCGTTTTGCCCATCTTTGATAGAAAGAGAACCCGATCAGGTGGTTTAAATGCAACGAAACAGCGTATGTCCCAGAATCGAAGTTGCAAGGAATATCAACCCAGACTTGGGCATGAAATCAAAAGCGTGCGCCAAAGCATGGCAGCTGAACATTCTCCTACAGATGACGAGACCAATCCTACTGTCGTAATTTCAATGGAAAGCAATTTGAGATGCAAAAACTTTAGTGCTCAAATCATTGATGGGAAGGAGAATGGCACCAGCTGTCGATCAAGATGAGGAAAGGCTAAGGAACCAGCAGAGATGGCATTGTTCTTTTTTCGAGTTTTGGAAATTGCGAATGATACAAGAAAGAAACAACGAGCAGCACGCGACAGAGCCAAAATGTAACGCATGACAGTTACGAACACAGATTAATTCATTATGTAGGCAGGAGTTGCAGCAACACTAAAGCTCGAGGACAGTCTAGAATGGAAATATGATCAGGGGGAACAAAAGGAGAAGCAGAAAAGGCACAAGAGAGTGGCGTGATCGGTTGCTCGGCAGTCACGGCTCGCGATCACCACCACCGCCACCATCGTCAGCATCATCGTCGTCATCGTCATCATCAGGATCGTATGAAGAAGAGGGGCGCACTCAATTAACAACGGTCAAGTCAAAGGGAATTGCTATTGGTTATGAGTGGCGATGGAAAGAGAAAGAGGCTCTTTATTCGGGATGACGACGGAGGAGTGGACGGGAGCCCTCCAAATTTTGCCTGACATGACGACGACGACGTGCCTCTCCGCCTCGACTCGCTCCAGTCCCCCCCCAACCATATTCTCGTTTGGTATTTTCGACTTCTTCTCTCTGTTTCTTTTTTTGGGTGGTGCAGAACGAGTGGGATCGAATTCTGGTTGGAAGAGAGCCATAAATAGCAAATTCAATGAGCTTCTTGTGCTTCATCCTCCTCCTCCTCCTCCTCCTCCTCCTCCGGCTAAAATTGCCAAAAATCCTAATAATTTTCAAAAAATATGGATAAATAGAATAGATTTATAAAATATCTGAGATGGGTCGTTTTCAAATTATTATATCTTACTTGATAGAATCGATTTCGTTGGCAATACGACAGCTCATTTACTTGTTCAAGCCTTGTGACCTTGGGCGTCTCTGCTTTTACAGAGCTGAAAGTAAACCAAGCTTTTCTCCACTCCTGTTCAAGAACGCTCGCAAGAACATGAGCAGCAGCGTCCCAAGCTCAGATGGCAACGGGGGCGACCTCAACTCGTTCGAGTACGACATGGTGTTCATAATCGGTTTCGTATTCCTCCTCCTCGTCATCACCGTCTCCTCTTACCTCTGCATCCGTGCCAACCGCGGGCCAGTCATCACGGCTCGGTTCACGTTCACCGGGTCGACCGAGGTGGGCGGGGGGATCGACGAGGCCACGCTCCAGAGCTACCCGACGGTCCTGTTCTCGAGCGCGAAGCACCACGAGAAGAACGACTTAGCGGACTTGATCGACGTTATCGGCGGCGGTTCTTGCTCGATATGCTTGGGAGAATACAAGGAGGGCGAGGTGCTGCGACTGCTGCCGGAGTGCGGACACTTCTTCCATATGAAGTGCGTCGATCCGTGGCTGAGACTGCATGCCACGTGCCCTGTCTGCAGGAAGTCGCCGGTGGCCGTGCGGGTTGACGACGTTGATCCTCCCGGCGGAGACAGGTAAGATAGGTAGTTGGTTCGAAAGGAGGTCCGCCGGAAAATGATTGAATGTAAAGAACGCGTCTGTAACATTACCGAAAGAAAGCACTGAAAGTCTTGAATCATCAATCTTGAAACTACCCTCCATTTCTTTGGCTTTGACAGAGCCATGTCTCTTCTGATTTTCCCTGTGTGTGTATCCATTTGCAAATTTTCATGTGTCGAAGAAGGCTGCGATTGGAATTTTTCGTAAGATGGTAAGATCACTTGTTTTGCGGGAGAGAAGAGCAGTGCTAATTCAATGGATTGGATGAAGGAGAAGATGATGATGGTGGTGGTAGTGAAGAAGAAGCCAGACAGGAGTTGACCGAATTTGATTGGCTGTGGGATGAAAAGGGTAGTCATTATCAAAACCCATTTCGATTCCAAATTTAATTTATAACCTATGTAAAACAATACTGTTCAAACCCTCGGATTCCATATTCCAGTTCTAATCCGATGATTCCGCGATGAGGACGAACATTGTTCTTTACTTTGTTGAAAACGTAGTACCATCATCCAAGCCCTCATCTTGTAAATATAGGTAAAAGTTGGGCGCGTGAACCTTTGCAAACGTACATGACAGCCTACCTGAACCAATAAAAAGGCGTTGCACCTTGTAGGAATCTCATATGGTGCATGATGGACTTCGACAAGTTCAGCTGCATTAAGCTCCCGGGTAGCGCGTACATGACATAACCAGTCCAAAAGGACAAAGGGCAGATGATATAAGAAAAGAATTGAAGAAGCAGATCTTGGTGATCCTGTATACAGAGAGTTTTAGGGAGTTGAGACCGAGATTACGAATGCATCACTACACTACCAATGCTCAACATGTCTTGGGGTATACCAAATAAATCTCAACAGGTCAACTTCATGATTAATATTATAACGCATGCGGAGGCGAGCACTGTACTTCAGCAGCAGAAGATAAAATGGCATCTTTCTACTGAGTCTAATATTCATCTTACATGCATTATCAATCATTTCTGCCTCAAAATTATACGCCTGAGTTAACCAAAAAAACAAGGGGTCAGCTGCCGTCAAGTGCCTTCGCCTGGCAGAAGTTGAGAGGCAAGCTCCAGCACCCCCCACATTGGAGCGTCATTCTGCAGAAGTAAAGACATTTGATGCAATGAGAATCGCTAGAAGATCAAGTTCATGAAGAGGACGAGTAATTTTTTTAAGGAATTTAGTCTGACTAACCAGATAAACCATGTTGAATGCTTTGCGGTAGGTATTGATAGAACCCTCAATGTTGTCATTCTGGGAAAAGATGTTCACGCCCCCAAAGAGGCAGATGAATTCGTGGAGAACAGAGTTATCTAGCAATGACCACTTTTTAAACAAGGAAATTGAAATTGCTGCGATAGTATATCTGTTAATTTGCATCCTCAGTCAAGCTGCTATTCAATGTTTTCCAACACCGTTTGGTTGATCATTGTCATGCAGGCTTGTCTATCATTCTTTTGGGCATTTCTGAGCCAACTTGAATGGTTCTTTAAAGTCTTTTAGCACTCGGCACGACCTTCTTGCTAACTGTTCTTTAATTCTTGTAATTTAAACAGGCACTTGAATGCTAGTCCATGGGGATGGAGGAAGACCTCTGTTTCCGTCGCTGTGCATCCCAAGGCTGGCAAATTCCCATGGTGTAGCCTGGCGTTTACTTGTGACTACCATTGGCCAGTAAGGCCTGTATTGTCAACCGATGTCGAGCTGCAATCTCAGATATGTGAAGGTGCATATTCGCTCCATGCTTATGTATGCTCCATTGCTTTGAATGGATTTAACCAATAATAAAGCCAACACGATGAAGAACCTAGTATTCTTTACCTGAATGGATGAGCTTTTCTGATCACCTTTTCGCTCTCGAATTGTTTTCGACCCTTATTTTCTGTGGATGACAGTGAGGAAAGGAGTAACCATGTGAATAGCTTTTGTTCGTGACAATAAGGAAGATGTGAGATTGTATGACTTGCAAAATTGAGATTATTGTTAAGTAATTTCTTGATATTCAGTCATGGTTATCAAAACAATTTGTTCCTGTTAAACTGCTAGAAATGATCATGTTAGCATTACATTTTCAAGGTTTAGCAGGTCGGCCTCTTTTGCACCTGTCCTCTGCATCGACTTCATTGTTCGGCAAGGATTGAAGTATGTTACCGCCGAGAACCAGAAGGAGCAAATGCCCGGCGCCTCCAAAAGTGTACCTGGACTATCCTTCCAGCATCCCTTACCCTAAGATCATGAAGAAGCCGGAGTGGTGGTGGCAGACCCTGGCGTGCTTTCCGTACCTGATGGCCTTGCAGGTCTCCAACACCGCCTTCCACTTCCAGCCCCTGATGGAGCACCACAAGCAATTTGAGTTCTTGAGCTACTACATCCTGGGGGCGATCCAGCGCCTCCCCACCTGGTTCCTGATGGTGTACTGCTTCGCCGTGTACCTTGGGGTCGTGTGGAACCGGAAGTGATCACACTTCTTCCAGTACCACGTGATGATGGGGCTTCCGCTGGAGAACGTGCTGCAGATCATGTGGTATGCGAGCAACTTCGCTGTGCTGACCCACCATGGAGGCTGGTTCGGCATGTACTACTGGATGATGGTCGGGTCGGCCTTCATATTCCTGCTGATGGAGTGCATGAGGTGCGCGGTCACGGGGATCCACGCGACCATCCCATTCATCAGTGACGCTGCCTACATACACACTCCATATGTAAAGGGAGATGATTGATTGGGAGAATTTTTGTTGGAAGAGTCATAAATAGCAGATTCAATGAGCTTTCTTGTGCTTCATCCTCCTCGTCCAGCTAAAATTGCCAAACTCCTTTTAATTATTTTCCAAAATATGGAAAATAGAATTGATTTATAAAATATCGAGACGTCTTTTTCAAATTATTATATTGATAAATCGATTTCGTTAGTACTACGACAGCTGATTGTGCTTGTTCACGCCAGGCCTTTTGACCTTGGGCATTCTATTACAAAACTGAAGTAAAACCGATCTTTTCTCCACTCTCGTTCTCGAACGCTCGCAAGAACATGAACGGCAGTCCAAGCAGCTGCAGCAACGCAAGCTCAGGTGGCTGCGGCGGCGACACGAGCCCGTTCGCGTACAACATGATGTTCATAATCAGCTCCATCTTCCTCGTCCTCATCATCACCGTCTCCTACTGCTGCCTCTGCATCCGTGCCAACCGCCGGGCGATCATCATGGCTCGGTTCACGTTCACCGGGTCGACGGAGGTGAGTGGGGGGATCGACGAGGCCACGCTCCGGAGCTACCCGACGGTCCTGTTCTCGAGCGCAAAGCACCACGAGAAGAACGACTTAGCGGACTTGATCGACGTTATCGGCGGCGGTTCTTGCTCGATATGCTTGGGAGAATACAAGGAGGGCGAGGTGCTGCGACTGCTGCCGGAGTGCGAGCACGTCTTCCATATGAAGTGCGTCGACCCATGGCTGAGACTGCATGCCACGTGCCCCGTCTGCAGGAAGTCGCCGGTGGCCGGGGCCGGGGCCGTGGCCGTGAGGGTCGACGACGCTGATTCTCCCGGCGGAGACAGGTAAGGTGGGTAGTTGGTTCGAAAGGATTGAAAGTCTTGAATCCTCAATCTTGAAACTACCCTCCATTTCTATGGCTTCAACAGAGCCAAATCTCTTCTGATTTTCTCTCTGTGTATCCATTTGCATATTTTTATGGGTCGAAAAAGGCTACGATTGGAATTTTTTTGTAAGAGGGTAAGACCACTTGTTTTGCGGGAAAGAAGAGCAGTGCTAATTCAATGGATCAGATGTAGGAGAAAATGATGGTGAAGAAGAAGACGGGCAGGAGTTGACCAAATTTGATTGGCTGTGGGATGAACAGGGTAGTCATTATCAAAACCCATTTTCATACATGAAATCCGGCAGCGCTGCTGGTTTTATCAAATTTAATTTTTATACTACGTAAAACAATACTGTTCTAACCCTCGGATTCGATAATCCAGTTCTAATCCGATGACCCCACTATGCGGACGAACATTGTTCTTTACTTGGTTGAAAACGTAGTGCCATCGTCCAAGCCCTCATCTTGTAAACATAGGTAAAAGTTGGGCGCATGGAACCTTTGCAAACATATACGACAGCCTACCTGAACAAAGAAAAAGACATTGCATCTTGTAGAAATCTGGTACCTAGGAATCTAACGCATCTCGGCCTTCAGATATGGTGCATGATGGACTTCGCTAACTTCAGGTGCATTAAGCTCGTGGGTAGCAGATGAAAGAAAAGAACTGAAGAAGGGGAGCGTGATGGTATGCAGAGAGTTACGGTGGCTCGTGTCTCCTGCTCTGTGTATTTGATGTTCGATTGCTTTTTGATTGGGGTTTCGTTTGCACGGTCTGCGACTTGTGTTGTCTGCATGTCTGATTATCATGCTAGTGCGGTGATTGAATTGGAAATCGCAGGTGAATTTCAGCTATGTTTTCGTGTTGACAGCCTAGTAAGTTACATGATTGTTGATGATGTAAATGAGGAGCCTAGTACTTCAAATACTGATGAAGTTTTTGATCTGCACGTTTATGTGATCAACTAATTAAGAGTTTAGGACATACTAATGAATATTTGTAATTTTAAGTATGAAGAATTTCTTTTCTTGGGGCATATGTTATTACGTTTTTTTGTTATGAAAGTAGCCTTTTTAATTAAGAAATAGACCACTTTGTTGAGAATTTTTTCCATTTGAAATTTTTTTAGCCAAAAGAAGAAATATTAATTTTTAATAAAATTACTTACACGATAGCTTTACATTATTGTCAAAATATAATTCAAAAAATGTACAGACATTATTTTTTCACTTTTAAATAAATAAAAATAAAAAAGCTTAATTAATCATTCAAATGGACTTTTCAAATCTATTTTCTACCAAATGGTATTTGTCCAAAAGTTTCTTCTCAAAACATAATTTACCAAACGTTTTTGCATTTTTCCAAAGCTCTTTAGGTTAAATTGTTTTGTATTCCTTTAGGTTAAACACAGCCTTCACATAAGATTCATAAATTGAGTCACCAAAACTACAAGAATGCTACGTGATTGTCTTATCAATTTCTATAAGGAATTGGTTAAGTCCTGCACAAGAAGACCTTATCAATATGAGAAGCATTGCATTCGATAGCCCAAATTTGAAGTTAGATAGGACAACAAAATATCGTATCCAGTGGTGCCATCCTTTGAACTGAATAAACCTAGATATTTCCATATAAGAAATTTGAGTTAAAAGGCGCGATAAACACGGATTGAATAAAAAAATTACAAATAACTTTCGACGATAGAGTGCTAACATAACACATCCGACTTTGCTGGTCACCGCGCAAGCATCACCTCCATGATAGTCGATTACATTCAATCTTGCAATCATCATCACCTCCGAACACCTTCAATCGTCATTGTCATCCTACCAATCATGTTTCATTGACTAGGGGTGAAAAGTTGAAGTTATACGTCACACAGCTATCACCGTCAAAGAACTCAAATCCTTTCATGAGTGCATTAGATCCTTTGAGGTGTCATCCACCACAAAGACGTATCTGCCCTCACTCGTTTCTCGTTGTTCACTAGTGGATCTTCGTCCATCACCTCGTCCCCCCTCAATACCTCAAATCATCAACTTCGATAGCAAGTGCTATTTGAGCTTCGCGTGTGGCATCCACCACCTTTCACCTTTGCATTGACTATCGCTGCCTTGGGTATCTTATTTAAGTGAAGATTTAATTTGGTGTTTGATGAGTTGTGAATCTTAAACAAAAAAAGACATGACTAAATAAGAGAAGGATACCCATTGGGCATGAGGCCCAGTGATGAGAGAATTAGGGGAAGACACTAGGGGTGATCGCGTCCAAGGCAGGTCGGGTCCAGACCTAGACCCTGTACCCGACCTTGTTATAATCGATTCATCTTTTTTGGATCATGTACCCTACCCTATTTTTATTGGACCATATTTTGAACCCGACCCTGTCTTTTCGATTCTAGAATAGGATCAACCCTATTTTCATGGGAACCTGCAATATCCTGTACAGCTTCAAATTTTATATTAATTAGCGAAAAAATAATAACGTAATTTTCCTAACATTATAAGACAAAGTAAAAATCCTAATAATGCATAAACATTAGCAATAAATATGGATTTAATATTAGTCTCATTCCCACAAATAATTCTAATATAACCTAATGTGCTTACTTATGTGTATGTAATGAAGATTTTATTAAGAGAACATCTTTCTTGAGTTGGACTGAGAATGCTTTAATTAATGCTACAATAGTTAGTAGCATTTGTTCTGTGACTATAGTAATAGTTGAAAATGGGACCATTAAAAATTAAAAAAAAAAAAAACAATGCATCGAACAGTTTTTTTTAACGGATCTTTCAAAACAATTCTTTTTTAACTTGATTCAGAGAGAATATTTCTTTTTTTAACATTTCTTCAAAGACAAAAGACTAAAAAACATTATATAGAGAGACAATTTTTTTTAAACAAGGTAAAAACCGGTCCGATTTTGGGTGGATCATTTCAACCGGTTCCTGAACCGGTTTAACTTGGAACCTGTTCCCGACCCTGTTTTTCAAGTGGTCCAGTCCGAGTTATGAGTAAATCCGGTCCGGTTGCACACCCCTAGAAGACACTAGTATCATAGATACAAGATTTGACTCCTACTCTTAAAAAAGGCAAAGCAAAAATCAAAGAAATATAGTTAGAGAGAGAATCGAAAAAAAAAAGAAAAAGGAAGAGGATAAGTCATGGGTTTTTTTTTTTTGGGGGAAGTCAAAACATAAGTTTATGTCTTTGCTCTAGTTTTCCTCAAATTTTAAATCCAAGAAGATAGCTTTTGGAAATGAGTTTCCATGTTAGCCTAAATGACTGTTATTAGAATTGAAGTTTTGGTATAAACTAGAGCAATTAGAATTTGTATTTTTTCAATTGCTCTTACTCTTAAACTTGTCTTCCTTCCATCTCGCTTAGGGAGATTCGGTTTTGCGCTCAATCTTGAAACTCTCTTGCTCGGAGTCTTTCATCTCTCACGGTTGGAGAGCTCGCGCTCAGAACGCTCAAATAGCTCGTGCTCGGGAGTTTTCCATATCTCGTTTGTTGATGAGAAATTTTGGACAGATAGCTAAATCGAGCAAAGTTGGAACTCAAGTAAAAATTTATATTTTTTATGATAAAAAAAGGTTTCGCGAAAGTAAAATTTGGGAACTCAAGTCACGGCTCAAGCCCAACCCCTCCGAAGCACCCAGAACTTCACGAAAGTCACACCGGCTCTCTTTCCTTGTTTGGTTTTCCCATTTTTGGTCGCCGACTTATAAATTACAAAACCGGGCGCTTTATCACTTTCTCAAAGCGCCGACTCTTTCTTCCTCCTCCCCCTCCAACGTCGGTTCCTTCTCTCTGCACACAGCACCTTTGCATCTTCGCGCCGTTGGTTCAACCCAGGATTCCTCGAATCGACCCGGAATTTGCATTCAGGTAAATGATTATGTCGTGGGTCTAATCGTCTTTGATCTCATCGACGCAAGAAGGAATCTCCAATACCGTGTTTTCTGATCTTTAATGCGCTGCTGGTCAAATCGATTCCGAGTTCATTACTTTTGTTTGTTTTTTTGGCAGATCTTTGGTGGTGGGTGACTGCAGAAGATGGAGAACCGTTGAGCTCAGATGCCGGCAGTCGCTGCTGCCGCCCGCACCATCCAAAAGGCGGCGATTCCTCCTCTGTACGTGGCTTCTTGATTTTCGCCTTTTGGTGTACTAGCTTTGTAAAAGAATACAGAAAAATCGTTTCTTTCTCGGTCTGTGCCTCGTTTCATTGGTCTCCGTCTCATTTTCTTCATTTTCTTTACTGGGAGGGCAGCCACGATGAACCGGCTCTGTTTTCTCCAGACTTCGTGTAAATCTGTTCCACCCGACGACTTAGATGCACTCTCTGAGCATGTATTAGATTATATTAAAAGACGTCGCTTTCGCCTCCAAGCTTATGATCAAGAACGTCACTTCGCTTGAAGCCCTTTGAAAAGTATTTATATGATGTAAAGGAATATTCTTTCTCTTTCTGTGCGTTTGACCGAGTTAAAACAGTTGAATCATGGTAGTGGAGATGGTTTTGCCAGGTTTATTTAGACAGTGAGAAGTTGGAAGAAATAGAGGAGTGTTTAGCTGTAAAAGGGAGGAGATAACTTTACATTTGATTGACTCTCCAAGTTTGCTTTCCAATGAACTCTGAAGGTCTGGCTATGAATGCATATGATATGCCAAAAGTAGTGGGGCTATCTAGCTCCAAATAACTGATGTGATGACAATTTGAAGGAATGTAAGGAACGGTGGATTTCTGCTGCCATAATTGTCTTTTTTCAAAATTGGATTTGCACCGATACAGCCAATACATTTTTATGCGATGGTATATCTGTTAATTTGCATAATTGGTCAAGCTGCTGTTTGATGTTTACCGACACCGTTTGGCTGATCATTGCTGTTATGCAGGCCTGTCTATCATTCTTTTGGGCATTTCTGAGCCAACTTGATTGTTCTTTATAGTCTTTTAGCACTCGGCACGACCTTCTCGCTAAACTGTTCTTTAGATCTTGTGATTAAAATAGGCACTCATATGCTAGTCCTAGGGGATGGAGCAAGACCTCCGGGACCGTCTCTGTGCATCCCAAGTCTGGTAAATTCCCATCGTGTAGCCTGGCGTTTACTTGACTACCACTGGTCAGTAAGGTCTGTAATGTCAACTGATGTCGAGCTGTGATCTCATATATTCGAAGGTGCATATTCGCTCCATGCTTGTGTATGCTCCATTGCTTTGAATGGATTTATCTACGCAAACATCCCTTTCATCAGCGACGCGGCCTCCATACACACTACATATGTAAAGGGAGATGATTGATTGGGAGAATTTTTCCTAGCTGTATACCTTATGTTGGAAGATAGTCATAAATAGCAAATTCAATGAGCTTCTTGTGCTTCATCCTCTTCCTCCACCAGCTAAAATTGCCGAGCTCCTTTTAATTAATTTCCAAAATATGAGAAATAGAATCGATTTATAAAATATCGAGACGGTCTTTTTCAAATTATTATATTGATAAATCGATTACGTTAGTAATACGACAGCTGATTGCACTTGTTCAAAGCCAGGCCTTTTGACATTGGGCGTGCTGTTACAAAACTGAAGTAAATCCGATCTTTTCTTTACTCTCGTTCTCGAACGCTCGCAAGAACATGAACAGCAGCGCAGGATCGGATGGCTGTGGCGGCGACATCAGCTCGCTCGGGTTCAACATGATATTCATATTCAGCTACATCTTCCTCGTCCTCGTCATCACCGTCTCCTACTGCCTCTGCATCCGTGCCAACCGCCGGGCGGTCATCACGGCTCGGATCACGTTCACTGGGTCGACCGAGGTGGGTGGGGGGATCGACGAGGCCACGCTCCGGAGCTGCCCGACGGTCCTGTTCTCGAGCGCGAAGCACCACGAGAAGAACGACTTAGCGGACTTGATCGACGTTATCGGCGGCGGTTCTTGCTCGATATGCTTGGGAGAATACAAGGAGGGCGAGGTGCTGCGACTGCTGCCGGAGTGCGGACACTTCTTCCATATGAAGTGCGTCGACCCGTGGCTGAGACTGCATGCCACGTGCCCCGTCTGCAGGAATTCGCCGGTGGCCGTGGCCGTGCGGGTCGACGGTGATTCTCCCAGCGGAGACAGGTAAGGTAGGTAGTTGGTTCGAGAGGAGGTCCGCCTGAAAATGATTGAATGGAAAGAACGCGTCTGTAACATTACCGATGGAAAGCATTGAAAGTCTTGAATCCTCAATCTTGAAACCACCCTCCATTTCTATGGCTTCAACAGAGCCAAATCTCTTCGGATTTTCTCTCTGTGTATCCATTGGCAAATTTTCATGTGTCGAAAAAGGCTGCGATTGGAATTTTTTTTGTAAGAGGGTAAGACCACTTCTTTTGCGGGAAAGAAGAGCAGTGCTAATTCAATGGATCAGATGAAGGGGACAATGATGGTGAACAAGAAGACGGACAGGAGTTGACCAAATTTGATTGGCTGTGCGATAAAAAGGTAGTCAATATCGAAACCCATTTTCATTCCTACTTGATGAAATCCAGCAGCGCTGCTGGTTTTATCAAATTTAATGTTTAACCAATGTAAAACAATACTTCTCAAACCCTCGGATTCGATAATCCAGTTCTAATCCGATGACCAAGCGATGCGGACGAACATTGTTCTTTACTTTGTTGAAAACGTAGTGCCATCGTCCAAGCCCTCATCTTGTAAACATAGGTAAAAGTTGGGCGCATGGGAACCTTTGCAAACATATACGACAGCCTACCTGAACAAAGAAAAAGACATTGCATCTTGTAGAAATCTGGTACCTAGGAATCTAACGCATCTCGACCTTCAGATATAGTGCATGATGGACTTCGCTAACTTCAGGTGCATTAAGCTCGTGGGTAGCGCGTACATGCCATAACCAGTCCAAAAGGACAAAGGGCAGATGAAAGAAAAGAACTGAAGAAGCAGAGAGTGATGGTATCCAGAGAGTTAACGGTGGCTCGTGTCTCATGCACTGTGTATTTGATGTTCGATTAATTGGGGTTTCGTTTGCACGGTCTGCGACTTGTGTTGTCTGCATGTCTGATTATCATGCTAGTGTTGTGATCGAATTTGAAATTGCAGGTGAATTTCAGCTATGTCTTTGTGTTGACAGCCTAGTAAGGTACAAGATTGTTGATGATGTAAATGAGGAGGCTAGTATTTCAAATACTGATGAAGTTTTTGATCTGGCACGTTTATGTGATCAACTAGTTAAGAGTTTAGGACATATCAAAGAATATTTGTAATTTTAAGTATAATGAATTTCTTTTCTTGGGGCATATGTTATTACGTTTTTTGTAATGAAAGTAGTCTTTTTTTAATTGAGAAATAGACCATTTTGTTGAGAATTTTTTCCATTTGAAATTTTTTTAGCCAAAAGAAGAAATGTTAATTTTTAATAAAATTACTTACACGATAGCCTTACATTATTGTCAAAATATAAATCGAAAAAAGTACAGACATTATTTTTTTCACTTTTAAATAAATAAAAATTAAAAAGCTTAGATGAATCATCCAAATGGGCTTTTTATATCTATTTTCTATCAAATAGTATTTGTCTCAAAGTTGTTTCTTAAAACACAATTTACCAAATAGTTTTTGCATTCTCCCAAAATCCTTTAGGTTAAATTGCCTTGCATTTCCCCAAAGCTACTTGTAAAAGTTGAACCAAACGCAACATTTACTTAAGATTCATAAATTGAGTCACCAAAACTACGGGAATGCTATGTGATTTATCTAATCAATTTCTATAAGCAATAAGTTAAGTCCTGCACAACAAGACCTTATCAATATGAGAGCCATTGCATTCAGTAGCCTAGATTTGAAGTTAGATAGATAACAAAATATCGTATCTAGTGGTGACGTCCTTTGAATCGGATAAATCTGGATATTTCAAGATAAAATGTCGAATAAGAAATCTGAGTTAAAGGTGGGATAAACATGGATTGAATGAAAAAATTTACAAATAACTTTCGACAATGGAGTGCTAGCACAATGCATTCGGCTTCACTAGTCACCACGTAAGCATCACAGTCGATTACATGCAATCTTGCAATCATCATCACCTTCGAACACCTTTAATCGTCATTGTCATCCCGCCAATCATGTTTCATTGATTAAGGGTGGAAAGTTGAAGTTATACGTCACATAGCTATCACCATCAAAGAACTCAAATCTTTTCACAAATGCATTAGATTCTTTGAGGTGTCACCCACCACAAAGATGTATCTGCCCTCACTCGTTTCTCGTTGTCCACTAGTGGATCTTCGTCCACCATTTCTTCCCCCCTCGATACATCAGATCATCGACTTCGACAACAAGTGCTATTCTAGCTTCGCGCATGGCATCCACCACCCTTCACCTTTGCATTGACTATTGCTGCCTTGGGTATTTTATTTAAGTAAAGATTTAATTGGGTGTTTGAGAGCTATGAATCTTAAATAAATAAAAAAAGACAACCAAATAAGAGAAGGATACCCATTGGGCATGATGAGAGAATTAGGGTGAAGACCCTAGTATCATAGATACGAGATTTGATTCCTGCTCTGCAAAAAGGCAGAGCAAAAATCAAAGAGATATAGTTAGAGAGAGAATCGACAAAAGAAAAAAGGAAGAGGATAAGTCTTGGGTTTTTTTTGGGAGGGGGAGTTTCAAAACATAAGTTTATGTCTTGCTCTAGTTTTCCTCAAATTTTAGATCTAAGAAGATACCTTTTGGAAATGAAATTTCCATGTTAGCCTAAATGAGGTGCTATTAGAATCGAAGTTTTGGTAAAAACTAGAGCAATTAGAGTTGGTATTTTCTCAATTGCTCTTACTCTTAAACTTGTCTTCCTTCCATTTCGCTTAGAAATATTCAATTTTGTGCTCAATCTTGAAACTCTCTTGTTCAGGAGTCTTCACTCATGGTTGGAGAGCTCGTGCTTGGGATGCTTGAATAGCTCGTGTTCAGGAGTTTTCCATCTTTCGTTTGTTGACTGATGGTTAAATCAAGCAAATTTGAAACTCGAGTAAAAATTTATACTTTTTTATGATAAAGAAAATTTCACGAATGTAAAAATTGGGAACTCAAGTCACGGCCCAAGCCCAACTCCTCGGAATTCACGAAAGTCAAACCGGCTCTCTTTCCTTCTTTGGTTTTCACATTTTCGGTCGCCGACTTATAAATTACAAAACCAGGCGCTTTATCACTTTCCCAAAGCGCCGACTCCATCTTCTTCCTCCACCTCCCTCTCCTACGTCGGTTCCGCCTCTTCGCACACAGCACCTTTGCATCTTCGTGCCGTTGGTTCAATCAAGATTCTTCGATTCGACCCAGAATTCGCGTTCAGGTACATGATTATGGCGTCGGTTTATTCGTCTTTGATCTCGTCGATGCAAGAAGGAATCTCCAGTACCATGTTTTCCGATCTTCATGCGTTGCTGGTCAAATCGATGCCGAGTTCATTACTTTTGGTTTTTCTTTGGCAGATCTTTGGTGGTGGGTTGACTGAAGAAGAGGGAGAATCGTTGAGCTCAGATGCCGGCCGCCGCCGCCGCCGCTGTACAAAAGGCGGCGTTTCCTCCTCTGTAGGTGCTTCTTGATTTTCGCCTTTTGGATATACAGGCTTGGTAAAAGAATACAGAAAGATCGTTTCTTTCTCTGTCTGTGTCTCCTTTCATTGGTCTCTGTCTCATTTTCTTTACTGGGAGGGCAGCCGACTCTGTTTTCTCTGGACTCCATATAAATTGGGCTGTATTGGATCTGTTGTACCCGACGACTTAGATGCACTCTCTGAGCACGTATTAGATATATTAAAAAACGTCGCTTTCACCTCCGAGCTCGACAGCAAAGCTTATGATCAAGAACGTCACTTCGCTCGAAGCCCTTTGAAAAGTGTTCATATGATGTAAAGGAATATTCTTTCTGTCTACGGATCCCCGCATTTATGCGTTTGACCGAGTTAAAGCGGTTCAATCATGGTAGAGGAGATGGTTTCGGCTGGTTTATTTATAGACTAAGAAGGTGGAAGATATTGAGGAAGTTTTTAGCTGTAAAAGGGAGGAGATGACTTTACGTTTGGTTGACTCTCAAAAGTTGCATTCAAGCGGAGACAGGCGTATGATCTCATCTTCATTCGAATTAACTGCGAAAGTGTGACTGTGAATACATATGATATGCCAAAAGTAGCCATGCTATCTAGCTCAAATTAACTGATTTGATGACAATATGAAAGAATGTAAGGAATGGTGGATTTCTGCAGCCATAAGTGTCTCTTCTAAAAATTGGATGTGCACCGATGTGCGCCAATATAACCATTATATTGTGATGCGATGGTATATCTGTTAATTTGCATACTCGGTCAAGCTGCTATTTGTTGTTTTCCGACACTGTTTGGCTGATCATTGTTATGCAGGCTTGTCTATCATTCTTTTGGGCATTTCTGAGCCGACTTGATTGTTCTTCAGAGTCTTTTAGCAGCAATTGGCACGATCATCTTGCTAAACTGTTCTTTAGATCTTGTAATTTAAACACGCACTCGAATGCTAGTCCAGGGGGATGGACCAAGACATCCAGGACCGTCTCTGTGCATCCCAAGGCTGGTAAATTCCCGTCATGTAGCCTGGCATTTACTTGTGACGACTACCATTGGCCAGTAAGGCCTGTATTGTCAACCGACCTCAAGCTGCAATCTCAGATATTGAAAGGTGCATATTTGATGTTCATGCTAATGTATGCTCCATTGCTTTGAACGGATTTAACCGATGATAAAGCCAACGCAGAGAAGGACTCATATTATTTACCTGAATGGATGAGCTTTTCTGATCACCTATTCACTCTTGATTTTTTTCGACCCTCATCTTCTGCGGATGATGGTGAGGAAAGGAGTAACCGTGTGAATAGTTTTTGGTTGTAACAATAAGGAAGATGTGAGATTGTATGACTTGCAAAATGAGATTATTCTTAAGTAATTTCTTGATACACAGTCATGGTTATCAAAACATTCTGTTCTGTTATACTGCTAGAAATGATCATGTTAGCATTACATTTTCAAGGTTTAGCAGCTCAGCCTCTTTTGCGCCTGTCCTCTGCATCTACTTCATTGTTCGGCAAGGAGCGAATTATGTTACCACCGAGAACCGGAAGACGCAAATGCCCAGTGCCTCCAAAAGCGTACCTGGACTATCCTTTCAGCATCCCTTACCCTAAGATCATGAAGAAGCCGGAATGGTTGTGGCGGACCCTGGCGTGCGTTCCCTACCTGATGGCCCTCCAGGTCTCCGACACCGCCTTCTACTTCCAGCCCTTGATGGAGCATTACGAGCAATTGGAGTTCCTGAGCTACTACATCCCGGGGCAATCCGGCGCCTCCCCACCTGGTTCCTGATGGTGTACTGCTTCGCCGTGTACCTCGGGGTTGTGCAGAACCGGAAGTGGCCCCACTTCTTCCGTTACCACGTGATGATGGGGCTCTTGCTGGAGAATGTGCTGCAGATCGTGTGGTATGCAAGCAACTTCGCCCCGCTGATCCACTACGGGGGCCGGTTCGGCATGTACTACTGGGCAATGGTCGGGTCGGGCTTCATATTCCTGCTGATGGTGTGCGTGAAGTGCGCGGTCGCAGGGATCTACACGAACATCCCATTCATCAGCGACGCAGCCTACATACACACTCCATATGTGAAGGGAGATGATTGATTGGTAGATTTTTTTGTAGCTGAATAACTTATGTTAGAAGATAGTCATAAATAGCAAATTCAGTGAGCTTCTTGTGCTTGATCCTCCTCCTCCACCTAAAATTGCCAAACTCCTTTTAATTAATTTCCAAAATATGGAAGATAGAATTGATTTATAAAAAAATATCGAGATGGTCGTTTTCAAATTATTATATTGATAAATCGATTTCGTTGGTAATACGACAGCTGATGGTACTTGTTCAGGCCTTTTGACCTTGGGCGTCTCTGCTATTACAAAACTGAAAGTAAACCAAGCTTTTCTCCACTCTTGTTCTCTAACGCTCGCAAGAACATGAACAGCAGCGTCCCAAGCCCGGATGGCGGCGACGTCAGCTCGTTCGAGTACAACATGGTGTTCATAGCCGGTATCATTTTCCTCATCCTCGTCATCACCCTCGCCTCCTACTTCTGCAGTCGTGCCAACCACCGGGCGGCCATCACGGCTCGGTTCGCGCTCGTGGGCGAGGGGATCGACGAGGCCACGCTCCGGAGCTACCCGACGGTACTGTTCTCGAGCGCGAAGCACCCCGAGAAGAACGACTTAGCGGACTCGATGGACGTTGTCGGCAGCGGTTCTTGCTCGATATGCTTGGGAGAGTACAAGGAGGGCGAGCTGCTGCGACTGCTGCCGGAGTGCAGGCACTTCTTCCATATGAAGTGCGTCGACACGTGGCTGAGGCTGCATGCCACGTGTCCCGTTTGCAGGACGTCGCCGGTGGCCTTGGCCGTGCCGGTCGACGACGGTGATTCTCTCGGCGGAGACAGGTAAGGTAGGTAGTTGGTTCGAAAGGAGGTCCGCCGGAAAATGATTGAATGGAAAGAACTAGTCCGTAACATTACCGATAGAGAGCACTGAAAGTCTTGAATAAACTACCTTCCGTTTCTTCGGCTTCAACAGAGCCAAATCTCTTCTGATTTTCCCTCTGTTGTGTGTTCATTTACAAATTTTCATATGTCGAAAAAGGCTGCAGTTGGAATTTTTTGTAAGAGGGTAAGACCAGTTCTTTTGCGGGAAAGAAGAGCAGTGCTAGTTCAATGGATCAGATGAGAGAGAAGATGATGATGATTGTGAAGAAGACGGACAGGAGTTGACCAAATTTGTTTGGCTGTGGGATGAAAAGGGTAGTCATTATCAAAACCCATTTTAATTCCTACTTTATGAAATCTGGCAGCCCTGCTGGTTTTGTCAAATTCGATTTTTACATAGGTAAACAATATTTAAACCCTGGATTTGATAATGTAGATTAGATCCGATGATCCGCGATGTGGACGAACATTGTCGTTTACTTTGTTGACAACGTAGTACCATCATCCAAGCCCACATCTTGCAAATATAGGCAGAAGTTGGGCGCGTGTGAGCGTTGGCAAACGTATATGACAGCCTACCTGAACAAAACAAAAGACATTGCATCTTGTAGAAATATGGTACATGTGAATCTAACGCATCTCGGCCTTCAGATATAGTGCGAAATAAATTGAAGCAGAGCGTGATGACCCCGTATACAGAGAGTTCTAGGGAGTTCGGACCGAGATCACAAATGCATCACTACATTGCCAATGCTCAACATGTCTTGGGGTCTACCAATTAAATCTCAACAGGTCAACTTCACGATTAATATTATAACGGATGTGGAGGCGAGCACTGTAATTCAGCAGCAGAAGATAAAATGACATCTTTCTACTGAGTCTAATATTCATCTCACATGCATTGCGAATCATTTCTGCCTCAAAATTACACGCCCGAATTAACCAAAATAACCGGGGGTCAGCTGCAGTCAAGTGGCTTCGGCTGGAAGAAGTTGAGAGGCAAGCTCCAGCACCCCCCACATTGGAGCATCATTCTGTGAAAGTAAAGACATTTAATGCAATAAGAATCGCTAGAAGATCAAGTTCATGAAAAGGACTGAGAAATTTTTTTAAGGAGTAGTCCGACTAACCAGATAAACCACGTCAAATGCTTTGCGGTAGCTATTGATGGAACCCTCAATGTTGTCATTCCTGAAAAAGATGTTCACACCGTCAAAGAGGCAGATGAATTCATGGAGAACGGAGTTATCTATCAATGGCCACTTTTTAAACAAAGAAATTGAAAACAAAAAACCATCAACATGCAAACATCAGATCGGTCATTTCACCTCTACATTAACAGTTGTAACCATTTCCGTCATCAAGGGCAAAGCTATAAATATAGCAAAAACTGCATGCGGTTCCCAGAAGATTATGGCGAAATACATTTGGTAGAACCTTCTGCTACAGACCACACTGTTAAAAGTCCATGTGGTGCAAGAAGTTTCTTTTGTCTTTTTTCTTTTAATTCCTTTTTTGGTTAAGGTGGAGCCATAAATCCATGGTGCGATGGCCATAAAATTCAATGCAAACACTCAGAACTCCAGCACATGACAAAGGGATGTAGACTTACAAAAATCCCAGTGAGATTCGAGTTTCATAGTTCAAACCATCAGACATGCCCAAGTCCCCAATATGGTCCCCAAGAAGCAAGACATTGGTTCTCATCTTCACTGAGACACTATCATCAACTGGTCCATCAACATCACCTAATCGCTCGTGAAGCGGAGCAGCCATATCGAGTGCATGCTCATTTTTGTTCATACTGTGAATTGTCCTCCCTGGACATGTCAACATATACAGATAAATTAAGCTGGATTTGTCTATTGGTTAGCACATATTCAAGCAAAATGAAAAATTCACATTATGGGAGAGAAAAGTGATGCAATTCATGCATATATAAATGGGGTCTTGTTGACGAGTGCCCCCAGGGCACTGGTTAAAGAAATCTTTTCACTTACAATATCTGATTACACATAATCGAGAAAGACGAAGCATTGGAAATGACAGATATTCTTTGTTGAGGTGTTTAACAATGGATTGCAGGGTACTTATTAACAAACTCCACATTAATAGCAAAGGTCATATGTAAACTGATGATAACATCTGAAGAATAAGCAGCAGAAGAAGAAAATTTCTACTCCTAGCCCGCTAAGTTATATTACCATATCCTGAATGCATTAGATAACCGCCATTCAATATAGACAATTCATTAAGCATAAAGTAAGCAGCTAATCCTAGTGGAAGTTCTATCAGCTTCAGTGGAGTGGTCAACAACAAGCAGTCAATTACTCTTCACTATAGAGATAACAGCATAAAAAAGAAGATGGCCACAAAAACCAACTGCAAGTGCTGCAGAAGTAGGTCAAAAGGCAAGAACTATAATAACACAAAAAGGATTCAAGAAAGAAGCACAATATTCCAGCTAACAAGAACTCAGAATTCAACCCAAAAAATAAAAAAAAGGGATCCCAGGAATATCAGGGAAGTACTGTTATATGAATATTTATTTCCAAGTAATGCATGACATTCGACATCTCTCTGCAGCATGAAATTTATTAACTGATACCTTTGAAAGATATAAGGCAACCATCATTGTCAAACTCCATCCGGTTTGAGACAACCCTAATGTTTTTGAAAGATCTGTGGAGCTTCTGCCTCAAGACCTAGGGTCAACATAGAAAAAAGAATCAAATTCTACTAGAGAGATACTTAATCAGAAAATCGAACCATAATATTTTTTCTCTTTCAGTATTAACCTCCTCTATAATATCTGCCAGCCCTGCAGAAAATATAAGGATGGGAATGCCTCTTTCCTGCAACCAACAGAGAGAATACTGAGACATTACTAGCATAATTGCACACAAGGCACTAACACCTATATCAAGACGCTGAAAATAATCATTTACACTAATTCTTTGATGACATCTACTCCACTGGAAAAGAAGAATATAAGCACTTCACACACTCTAGGAAGGCATGTTACAGCTAGTTGCAGTGGTCATTCCATGAAAGATGAAATTTACCTCCAAAACTCAAAGAGTTCAACTACACCCTCCCTAAAAGCAATGTTAGCACTAGCGACAGACTTCCTTATATCATCATATGTAAGGCCACCCTCAACAAGAAGAGCATGAGTCTTCTCCCACCTGCATTGATTACGGTAATTTAGAGAGAGATGATAATGTACTGAAGCATTTGGTGAACTAATTAGCAACTCAAAAATGAGTGTTTTAAGTGATGCTAAGATACTCAAAACCCACGTTACTTGATGACAGTACTTACAAACTTACCCATAACAAAGTCTCATCGTGCACCAAGCATAAATAATACCATTAAGAGGAGAGACATGGCTTACCACTCTTCCATGAGCTTTGTCTTTTCATCAATTGGAATTGTTGGTGAGAACTCCAGCGGATGGTAATATTCATATAATTGCTGCCTCTTAGCATTGTATTCCGGATTCCCCTGTTGCAAAAGGCCATGACTGCCTACTAATATTATTAGACATGACAACCAAGGAGAGCACTGACAATGAAGCAGGAAATAACAAAATGTAATCCAAAACAATCAATGGCGACTTACTTAGGCCCCGGCGGCCATTAACCCTGTACCTAGTCAGAGTCGCGTCGAAATCTGCAATCACCTGCCAACAATACTCGTGACGATCCAAAATATGCCTGATGCTGCATAAATCGATATAAGCAAATGCAGGGGAAACTTCCATGTGCCAGGAAAGGAGTTTGAAAACACTTAGATATGAATTCCACCAGCAGTGTATCAAAGTCAAAAGCACTACAGCATAGATATCACAATTCACACGTAACGTACCACATTCCTAGATAAGGTGGTGCCAGAACACAGATGCACGCCCTACCATTTAATCTACATTGAATATCTTCAGAAGAACTTGGCTCAAAACCCGTTTACTTGTATGTTATGTGGTAAGCGTGCGTCGTCGAATTGCGTAATTTGACACTGCCGGCAAGGGATCATAGTACAGACTTTACTAAGTGCGAGATCTTCATCAGTTTCCTCGCAGTATCGCCACAATATTTTAACTTCTCCAGTAGTTTTAGGGTCGGTAAAAATTCCGCACATCAAACAACCAGCCGAAAAAGAAGAAAAACAGCTATTTCTTAGAAAAGAAGAAGGACCTGCAGCTTCTGAGGCCCGGCCTTCTGGATCGCGTCGATTTTCCGATCAAGCGACTGCCGATCGTCCACGACCACCTCCGAACCCTTCGACGGTCCGTCGTCGCCCATTTCGCCGCTTCTTCTAGAGCTGTAACTGCCGCAGGAAACTCCGCATTACCGGCCTATTCGCACTCACGACGGAGCATCAGGCTGAAGATGACGAACGCAAGGCGCACGCCGGACGGAACGGAACGGGAAGCGACTGTTTCCCTTCCGTTTGAGGATGCGAAGGCGAAACAACGGTGCAGGTGAAAGAGGAAGAGAGGCAAAGGAGAAGAAGAAAAACCGTACCTCGAACCGAGAGAGGAGAAGAAGGTGACGAAGCCGGGCGTCGGAGTGCGAGCTCGGCCACGGCCGTGGCCGCTGCAGCGAGTGGGAGCGGCGGCGGCGGCGGCTGTGGCAACGGTGGCGGAGGTGGTGGTGGCGATGAAGCTGTGGTGGAGCCGCGCGCAAAGCATGACCAGAATCCCAGCTTTTATTTATTTTAATTACGTGTAGCGCCACGATGATGATACTATGCCTTCGCACTTGCTGAGCTGTCCCTTCCTTTTCTGGAAAAAAAAAAAAAAAATTTCAAAAAGGCGAAGGATAATTAGCCAAAAAAAAATTAAAATTATTATCAATAATCAATTCAATACTAAATATTTTTAGGAGTAAGAAACCAAATAACTCAGGGGAACCGGGAAACAGATATAAAACAAACATAAATTCACTTGGTGTCATGAAGTATATTAAGAGCCGTGTAAAAAATTAGTATACTTTCGCGAAAATCATATCATTTTTAGAAATTATTTTTCAAGAAATTATTTTCATGAAAAATAATTAGTTTTCTCGTGTTTGATGATACGTGATTGAAAATGTTTTCAGGCGTTTGAATAGTATTTGGAAAATGATTAAATAACATTTAGGGTGTGTTTGTTTCACGGAAATCATACCATTTTTGGAAGATGTTTTCCAGAAAATCATTTTCCATAAAAATGATTAGTTTTCCTGTGTTTGGTAATATGGATTGAAAATGATTTCAGGCGTTTGGATGGCATTTGAAATTAATTGAATAACATTTGATCTAATAAAAATGAATGACCTAAAGACCTAATAAAGAGGAAAGTATTTCCCTTTCCCACGCATTACGAATTCATTTTCCTAAAATAAAATATAATATTTATGTTGACTGGAAAGTATTTTCCATTGACCAAATTATTTTTGAAAAAATAAATAGCGGAAAGTTTGAAAGACACTTTCCAGAAAAATACTTTCATTGAAACAAACACACCCTTAAACCGACAATTAAAAAAAAAAAAAGATTTTGGAGAGTAAAAGAAAATGACAGAGATGACTAAATAAAAAAAAGGAATAAAAGGCAATAAAAAGGAAAGTGTTTTCCCAACGACCTAAAGACCTAATAAAGAAGGAAAGTATTTTCCCCAATGACCTAAAGACCTAATAAAAAAGGAAAGTGTTTTCCCTTTCCCATACAAAGGAATTCATTTTCCTAAAATAATATATAATATTTATGTTGATTTGGAAAGTATTTTCCATTAACGAAATCGTTTTTGGAAAAACAAATAAGGAAGTCCGGAAAATATTTTCCGACAAATTACTTTCATTGAAACAAATGCACCCTAAGTAATTTGACAAATTGAATCATGCTTAAGATATTTGCCACATCACTTGGTATGTCAAGTTTTGAAATCATCTTTTTAAATCTTTACTCAGCATCACTCAATTGAAAAATTAAATTTATCTTTAATCTTGAAATCAAAATAAGAATAAGCTTCTAAAATAAACTTATAATTCATTTGGTTTTTTTCATATGAGAATGAACTCAGCTAAATAAAATGACTTGATTGGATAATTATTATTGTTATTATTATTATAAAGAAGAAAAAAAGTAAAGAAATTAAACTAGAATCTATTCTTGAGAACATTTTAACCTGCTACCGGTCCTTCCGGTTTCTCCAGTGACTTGTAAAGTCATGACCTCTCCCTTTTTCTCTCTGCAGCCTCAATCCCTTCTCCTCCATTGCAGCTCCCGACCTCTGGGTGTGCATCCGGGTTGAAAGTTCACTCCTTTCAGGGGCATTCTCGAGCTCTAGTCATGTCGAGTTCCTCACTTTCAATTGTAAGGTGCGTACTCTTCGCTCCAATCTGCTTCAACGTGCTCGTGGGCATGCTTTTGTAATCGCCGTGTCATCTTTAGATGCTGTCGTGGCTCCGTGTTTGAATTCAAAGCTAAACTCCAGATGTCGTGGGGAATTTCTTTTCGTCCTAGTTTCCGTTGCGGCATCACTAATTACAATGATTGACTTTAACCTGCCGCGCTGATGCCTGGATTTGGTCTAGTGTGCTATGGGTTGTTAGGTTAGAGAATGTTGTGCCCTCTTGTAATGCAGTGAAGCATCAAGGTTCCCTTCTGTCTACCGAGGGAGATTACTTGTTGAAGTTCATTTCCTTTTCTATATCCATGTTGTAAGGGGAGCTTGTATATTTCCATGTTAAGTGGTATACCTAGAAAAATTTTCAGGGACATAAATGCCAGTTTCGAAGAATTTGAATTGCTAGATGGATATGATCACCGAATAAAATGGAGTTATTGGGCGATCTATTGCATTGTTAATGTTTGCATCCAAGCAGTGTGTCTCCAATTGCCAAGCAACTTTATCAAAGGACTCTGGTTTTGTCAATAAGAGTTTATTTGGATGCCTTTGTGCCGTAAACACAAAAGTACTATTAGATGCTAGAACCTGATTCTTTTATAACCTTGGATTTCGCATCTCCTTGTAGATGTCAATGTTGAAATGTCTTTCGGAGGATCTTGGATGTTTTTCGTCAGTTTTGAGGTCCAGTCCAGCATCACTTTCAGGTGTGAAGTTTTCTGAGAAGATTACTACTCCTATAGCTGAAGCCTCTGGTCCCAGGGGACTACATTCAAGATTGTAAATTGATGCACCTTGGTTGATCAAATAATGGCAGAGATATATAGTTACACAGCTTGCAGACAGTTGTCCCAATTTATCTTCTCAATTATCTTCTTTCATGGCTCTGAGTATATCCTTGCAGTTGCCTTTCATGGAAGATCAAATGTAACTCTTAAATCCCTCTTGATCAGCCGAAATTATCTTCTTGCAATGTTCTTTTCGCTGGTGGAGTATTTTCTTGAAGTTTCTCTATTTCCAGCTTGGAAAGAATACTGGTGGATCAGCAATTTCGGCTTAGCCCTGATTGTAGTTGGGGAAATCATTAGGAAGATGGCAATTATAACTGCTGGGCGGGCATTCACACATTTGATCAAAAACTATCATGAGGATCATCACAAGCTGATAACTCATGGAATCTATCGGTTTATTCGTCATCCTGGGTATTGCGGATTTTTCATCTGGTCAGTCGGGACTCAGATAATGCTGTGCAATCCCGTGTCTACGCTTGCATTCGCAGCAGTCGTTTGGCATTTCTTCGCAACACGTATACCGTATGAAGAGTTTTTCCTGAGACAATTCTTCGGGCGAGAGTATGAGAGATATGCCCAAACTGTCCCTTCAGGGGTTCCATTTGTGAAGTGAGGTCTACATCTCAAGGTCGTGGGAAAGAGTGCAGCATCCTAGATTCAGTTAATATTGTCTGGTGGATACTTGGATTGGATCCAATAATGTTGAGGCTTCTGTTTGTTAGATGAAACTCTTTGAGCCCTCCGGGTACAGATTAGGCTATTTATCAGTTGTAACCACAATTTAACAAATTGCGAAATCATCTTTGCTCAGCATATTCTTTTTGAAAATTATTGTGCAGACTTGATGAATTTGCTACACGAAGGCTCATCATGCTTGTCCTTATGTTTTCCTTGTGTTGCATTTTCAACATGTCAAAATGGTTTTTCTAAGTAATTGACCTTTTCACCCCTCGGTGGTGGGGGATGGTGGAGTTGTGCGTGTTCTAAGTTCCAAAATTCGATGTTCCGTTACAGATTTTGTTGCTGTTCAATGATGTCAGGTGACTCTACATTGTTCGCATAGCTGTTAATTCTATTTCTCTTGGTTTTCTTGCTTGTTTGGAGGAAGTAGGAACTATGTGGCACAGTCATCATGTTCAAGCTACTAATCACTAAGTCAAGTTCCATGAATTTCTTTCGAGGCCTTATTGAACTTTCCAGCCATTGTTGTCACTTCTTAGAAAACTCAATGTGATGCCTTTGTACAATTTTTGGTCAGTACGGCAACTAGCCACTAGCCATGTGCTAGTGCTTTGTGAATTACACTTTGAACTGTTCAATTTTCATGTCTAAAACTGGCAACTGTTCCATTGTCCACTGAATTTATACCTAGTTTATTTCTAGCATGCACTCGGGGAAAGCTATTCTGTATACAGAAATATATCATTTGGAATAGCAAACTATTTCATAATTGAAGGGAAAATCGATTAACAAGATCATGAAGCAAGCTGGAATATGAAGATGAAAATCATCCGTAACATGAGTCTTAACACCCTCCAACAAGTTCAAGTTGATGACAACTTCACACGATGCACTTGACGAAGAGCAATGAACTTTGGGATAAGCTTGTCATGGGGTGGCCAACAATCTTTGATCATCGGAGCATCTGAGAACTCCTTCAACCATGCAAATAGAAGTGGAAACCTCTCACCATCTACAACTTTGAGGCTGGATATCTCCTCAAAGACCTTAAGTAGATTGGCCAACCATCCAAGTGCAATGTCCAGATATCCGATGTTGTCTCCGCTGAAGAATTTCTTCCCCTCAAGCTGTTCTTCCAGCTTCCGCAGGTGCTCACTTGCCTCTGCAAGAGCTGCTTCTTGATCTTTGCCTTCACTTTTAAAAGCAGTCCACACTGATGGCATAATCTGCAAAATTCCACCCCCCCAAAAAAAAAAAAGATTTTTAAAGAGATAGGCCATGTTTGCATTGAGAATTTGAGGTAACATATTAAGATCTTAAAATTATCTGACTTTATCTAAAACCAAAAAATCTGATGAGGTCAATGGAGCCGACTCTCTCTTGTGATCTACCAGTTATTCATGTGCATATTTCTACAAGATCCTCCGAAAGACATTTCAACATTGACATCTACAAGGAGATGGGAAATCCAAGTCTTAGGTTATAAAAGAATCAGGTTCTAGCATCTAATAGTACTTTTGTGTTTACGGCACAAAGGCATCCAAATAAACTCTTATTGACAAAACCAGAGTCCTTTGATAAAGTTGCTTGGCAATTGGAGACACACTACTTGGATGCAAACATTAACAATGCAATAGATCGCCCAATAACTCCATTTTATTCGGTGATCATATCCGTCTAGCAATTCAAATTCTTCGAAACTGGCATTATGTCCCTGAAAAATTTTCTAGGTATACCACTTAACATGGAAATATACAAGCTCCCCCTTACATTCTTTTAAAAAAAGACACTTGTGGCTGCAGAAATTCACCATTCCTTACATTCTTTCAAATTGTCATCACATCAGTTATTTGGAGCTAGATAGCCCCACTACTTTTGGCATATCATATGCATTCATAGCCAGACCTTCAGAGTTGATTGGAAAGCAAACTTAGAGAGTCAATTAAATGTAAAGTTATCTCCTCCCTTTTACAGCTAAACACTCCTCTATTTCTTCCAACTTCTCACTGTCTAAATAAACCTGGCAAAACCATCTCCACTACCATGATTCAACTGTTTTAACTCGGTCAAACGCACAGAAAGAGAAAGAATATTCCTTTACATCATATAAATACTTTTCAAAGGGCTTCAAGCGAAGTGACGTTCTTGATCATAAGCTTGGAGGCGAAAGCGACGTCTCTTAATATAATCTAATACATGCTCAGAGAGTGCATCTAAGTCGTCGGGTGGAACAGATTTACACAAAGTCTGGAGAAAACAGAGCCGGTTCATCGTGGCTGCCCTCCCAGTAAAGAAAATGAAGAAAATGAGACGGAGACCAATGAAACGAGACACGGACAGAGAAAGAAACGATTTTTCTGTATTCTTTTACAAAGCTAGTATACCAAAAGGCGAAAATCAAGAAGCCACGTACAGAGGAGGAATCGCCGCCTTTTGGATGGTGGGGGTGGCGGCGGCAGCGACTGCCGGCATCTGAGCTCAACGGTTCTCCATCTTCTGCAGTCACCCACCACCAAAGATCTGCCAAAAAAACAAACAAAAGTAATGAACTCGGAATCGATTTGACCAGCAGCGCATTAAAGATCAGAAAACACGGTATTGGAGATTCCTTCTTGCGTCCATGAGGATCAAAGACGATTAGACCCACGACATAATCATTTACCTGAATGCGAATTCCGGGTCGATTCGAGGAATCCTGGGTTGAACAACGGCGCGAAGATGCAAAGGTGCTGTGTGCAGAGAGAAGGAACCGACGTTGGAGGGGGAGGAGGAAGAAAGAGTCGGCGCTTTGGGAAAGTGATAAAGCGCCCGGTTTTGTAATTTATAAGTCGGCGACCAAAAATGGGAAAACCAAACAAGGAAAGAGAGCCGGTGTGACTTTCGTGAAGTTCTGGGTGCTTCGGAGGGGTTGGGCTTGGGCCGTGACTTGAGTTCCCAAATTTTACTTTCGCGAAACCTTTTTCTTTATCATAAAAAATATAAATTTTTACTTGAGTTTCAACTTTGCTCGATTTAGCTATCTGTCCAAAATTTCTCATCAACAAACGAGATATGGAAAACTCCTGAGCACGAGCTATTTGAGCGTTCTGAGCGCGAGCTCTCCAACCGTGAGAGATGAAAGACTCCGAGCAAGAGAGTTTCAAGATTGAGCGCAAAACCGAATATCCCTAAGCGAGATGGAAGGAAGACAAGTTTAAGAGTAAGAGCATTTGAAAAAATACAAACTCTAATGCTCTAGTTTTTACCAAAACTTCAATTCTAATAACATGTCATTTAGGCTAACATGGAAACTCATTTCCAAAAGCTATCTTCTTGGATTTAAAATTTGAGGAAAACTAGAGCAAAGACATAAACTTATGTTTTGACTCCCCCTGAAAAAAAAAAAAAAAAAAAAAAAACCCAGGACTTATCCTCTTCCTTCTTCTTTTTTCAATTCTCTCTCTAACTATATTTCTTTGATTTTTGCTTTGCCTTTTTTAAGAGTAGGAGTCAAATCTTGTATCTATGATACTAGTGTCTTCTAGGGGTGTGCAACCGGACCGGATTTACTCATAACCCGGACTAGACCACTTGAAAAACAAGGTTGGGAACCGGTTGAAATGACCCACCCAGAACTGGACCGGTTTTTATCCTGTTAAAAAAAAATCGTCTCTCTATATAATGTTTTTTAATCTCTTTGTCTTCGAAGAAATGTTAAAAAAAAAAAGATTCTCTCTAAATCAAGTTAAGAAAGAATTGTAAAAAAAAATTATTCTCATGCATTGTTTTTTTTTTCTTTTTTAATGGTTCCACTTTTAACTATTACTATAGTCGCAAAACAAATGCTATTAACTATTGTAGCACTAATTAAAACATTCTCAGTCCAACTCAAGAAATATGTCCTCTTAATAAAATCTCCATCACATACACATAAGTAAGAAGTATTTGTGGGAATGAGACTAATATTAAATCCATATTTGTTGCTAATGTTTATACATTCTTAGAATTTTTGCTTTGTCTTATAATGTTAGGAAAATTACGTTATTATTTTTTCGCTAATTAATATAAAATTCGAAACTATATAGGATATTGCAGGTTCCCATGAAAATAGGGTTGACTCTATTCTAGAATCGGAAAAACATGATCGTGTCCAAAATATGGTTCAATAAAAATAGGGTAGGGTACATGGTCCAAAAAAGAGGAATCGGTTATAACATGGTCGGATATAGGGTCTAGGTCTAGACCCGACCTACCTTGGACCCGATCACCCCTAATGTCTTCCCCTAATTCTCTCATCATTGGGCCTCATGCCCAATGGGTATCATTCTCTTATTTAGTCATGTCTTTTTTTATTTAAGATTCACAACTCATCAAACACCAAATTAAATCTTCACTTAAATAAGATACCCAAGGCAGCGATAGTCAATGCAAAGGTGAAAGGTGGTGGATGCCACACGCGAAGCTCAAATAGCACTTGCTATCGAAGTTGATGATTTGAGGTATTGAGGATGCGAAGGCGAAACAACGGTGCAGGTGAAAGAGGAAGAGAGGCAAAGGAGAAGAAGAAAAACCGTACCTCGAACCGAGAGAGGAGAAGAAGGTGACGAAGCCGGGCGTCGGAGTGCGAGCTCGGCCACGGCCGTGGCCGCTGCAGCGAGTGGGAACGGCGGCGGCGGCGGTGGCGGAGGTGGTGGTGGCGATGAAGCTGTGGTGGAGCCGCGCGCAAAGCGTGACCAGAATCCCAGCTTTTATTTATTTTAATTACGTGTAGCGCCACGATGATGATACGATGCCTTCGCACTTGCTGAGCTGTCCCTTCCTTTTCTGGAAAAAAAAAATTTCAAAAAGGCGAAGGATAATTAGCCAAAAAAAAAATTAAAATTATTATCAATAATCAATTCAATACTAAATATTTTTAGGAGTAAGAAACCAAACAACTCAGGGGAACCGGGAAACAGATATAAAACAAACATAAATTCACTTGTTGTCATGAAGTATATTAAGAGCTGTGTAAAAAATTAGTATACTAAGTAATTTGACAAATTGAATCATGCTTAAGATATTTGCCACATCACTTGGTATGTCAAGTTTTGAAATCTCTGTCAAAAAAAAAAGTTTTGAAATCATCTTTTGAAATCTTTACTCAGCATCACTCAATTGAAAAATTAAAATTATCTTTGATCTTGAAATCAAAGTAAGAATAAGCTTATAAAATAAACTTATAATTCATTTGGTTTTTTTCGTATGAGAATGAACTCAGCTAAATAAAATGACTTGATTGGATAATTATTATTGTTTATTATTATTATAAAGAAGAAAAAAAGTAAAGAAATTAAACTATAATTTATTCTTGAGAACATTTTAACCTGCTACCGGTCCTTCCGGTTTCTCCAGTGACTTGTAAAGTCACGACCTCTCCCTTTTTCTCTCTGCAGCCTCAATCCCTTCCTTCTCCTCCATTGCAGCTCCCGACCTCTGGGTGTGCATCCGTGTTGAAAGTTCACTCCTTTCAGGGGCAGTCTCGAGCTCTAGTCATGTCGAGTTCCTCACTTTCAATTGTAAGGTGCGTACCCTTCGCTCCAATCTGCTTCAACGTGCTCGTGGGCATGCTTTTGTAATCGCCGTGTCATCTTTAGATGCTGTCGTGGCTCCGTGTTTGAATTCAAAGCTAAACTCCAGATGTCGTGGGGAATTTCTTTTCATCCTAGTTTCCGTTGCGGCATCACTAATTACAATGATTGACTTTAACCTGCCGCGCTGATGCCTGGATTTGGTCTAGTGTGCTATGGGTTGTTAGGTTAGAGAATGTTGTGCCCTCTTGGAATGCAGTGAAGCATCAAGGTTCCCTTCTGTCTACCGAGGGAGATTACTTGTTGAGGTTCATTTCCTTTTCTATATCCATGTTGTAAGGGGGAGCTTGTATATTTCCATGTTAAGTGGTATACCTAGAAAATTTTTCAGGGACATAATGCCAGTTTCGAAGAATTTGAATTGCTAGACGGATATGATCACTGAATAAAATGGAGTTATTGGGCGATCTATTGCATTGTTAATGTTTGCATCCAAGCAGTGTGTCTCCAATTGCCAAGCAACTTTATCAAAGGACTCTGGTTTTGTCAATAAGAGTTTATTTGGATGCCTTTGTGCCGTAAACACAAAAGTACTATTAGATGCTAGAACCTGATTCTTTTATAACCTAAAACTTGGATTTCCCATCTCCTTGTAGATGTCAATGTTGAAATGTCTTTCGGAGGATCTTGGATGTTTTTCGTCAGTTTTGAGGTCCAGTCCAGCATCACTTTCAGGTGTGAAGTTTTCTGAGAAGATTACTACTCCTATAGCTGAAGCCTCTGGTCCCAGAGGACTACATTCAAGATTGTAAATTGATGCACCTTGGTTGATCATATAATGGCAGAGATATATAGTTACACAGCTTGCAGACAGTTGTCCCAATTTATCTTCTCAATTATCTTCTTTCATGGCTCTGAGTATATCCTTGCAGTTGCCTTTCATGGAAGATCAAATGTAACTCTTAAATCCTTCTTGATCAGCCGAAATTTTCTTCTTGCAATGTTCTTTTCGCTGGTGGAGTATTTTGTTGAAGTTTCTCTATTTCCAGCTTGGAAAGAATACTGGTGGATCAGCAATTTCGGCTTAGCCCTGATTGTAGTTGGGGAAATCATTAGGAAGATGGCGATTATAACTGCTGGGCGGGCATTCACATATTTGATCAAAAACTATCATGAGGATCATCACAAGCTGATAACTCATGGAATCTATCAGTTTATTCGTCATCCTGGGTATTGCGGATTTTTCATCTGGTCAGTCGGGACTCAGATAATGCTGTGCAATCCCGTGTCTACGCTTGCATTCGCAGCAGTCGTTTGGCATTTCTTCGCAACACGTATACAGTATGAAGAGTTTTTCCTGAGACAATTCTTCGGGCAAGAGTATGAGAGATATGCCCAAACTGTCCCTTCAGGGGTTCCATTTGTGAAGTGAGGTCTACATCTCAAGGTCGTGGGAAAGAGTGCAGCATCCTAGATTCAGTTAATATTGTCTGGTGGATACTTGGATTGGATCCAATAATGTTGAGGCTTCTGTTTGTTAGATGAAACTCTTTGAGCCCTCCAGGCACAGATTAGGCTATTTATCAGTTGTAACCACAATCTTACAAATTGCGAAATCATCTTTGCTCAGCATATTCTTTCTGAAAATTATTGTGCAGACTTGATGAATTTGCTACACGAAGGCTCATCATGCTTGTCCTTATGTTTTCCTTGTGTTGCATTTTCAACATGTCAAAATGGTTTTCATAAGTAATTGACCTTTTCACCCCTCGGTGGTGGGGATGGTGGAGTTGTGCGTGTTCTAAGTTCCAAAATTCGATGTTCCGTTACAGATTTTGTTGCTGTTCAATGATGTCAGGTGACTCTACATTGTTCGCATAGCTGTTAATTCTATTTCTCTTGGTTTTCTTGCTTGTTTGGAGGAAGTAGGAATTATGTGGCACAGTCATCATGTTCAAGCTACTAATCACTAAGTCAAGTTCCATGAATTTCTTTCGAGGCCTTATTGAACTTTCCAGCCATTGTTGTCACTTCTTAGAAAACTCAATGTGATGCCTTTGTACAATTTTTGGTCAGTACGGCAACTAGCCACTAGCCATGTGCTAGTGCTTTGTGAATTACACTTTGAACTGTTCAATTTTCATGTCTAAAACTGGCAACTGTTCCATTGTCCACTGAATTTATGCCTAGTTTATTTCTAGCATGCACTCAGGAAAAGCTATTCTGTATACCGAAATATATCATTTGGAATAGCAAACTATTTCATAACCGAAGGGAAAATCGATTCACAAGATCATGAAGCAAGCTGGAATATGAAGATGAAAATCATCCGTAACATGAGTCTTAACACCCTCCAACGAATTCAAGTTGATGACAATGTCATGCGATGCACTTGACGAAGAGCAATGAACTTCGTGATTAGCTTGTCATGGGATGGCCAACAATCTTTGATCATCGGAGCATCTGAGAACTCCTTCAACCATGCAAATAGAAGTGGAAACCTCTCACTATCTACAACTTTGAGGCTGGATATCTCCTCAAAGACCCCAAGTAGATTGGCGAACCATCCAAGTGCAATGTCCAGATATCCGATGTTGTCTCCGCCGAATAATTTCTTCCCCTCAAGCTGTTCTTCCAGCTTCTGCAGGTGCTCACTTGCCTCTGCAACAGCTGCTTCTTGATCTTTGCCTTCACTTATAAAAGCAGTCCACACTGATGGCATAATCTGCAAAATTCCACACCCCCCAAAAAAAAAAGATTTTCAAAGAGATAGGCCATGTTTGCATTGAGAGTTTGAGGTAACATATGAAGATCTTAAAATTATCTGTGACTTCTCTAAAACCAAAAAATCTGATGAAGTCAATGAAACCGACTCTCTCTTGTGATCTAACAGTTATCCATGTGCATGGTGTATTCGAGAAACAAAGGCTGTATGGTGCATAATCACTTACCTTGTCGTCGCCAAACTTGGCCCAGAATCGCGCCATGGCCCTTGCATAAGGATCCTGTGGGAGAAGCGGGTATTGTTTCCATGTCTCATCAACGTACTCGAGAATTATCAGGGACTCAGCAATCGGTCTCCCTTTGTGAAGAAGCACCGGTACCTTCTTATAAACTGGGTTATAATGAAGAAGAAGGTCACTTTTGTTGGAGACATCTTCAAGGGCGGATTGGTATTGAATGCCCTTCAGCTGCAGTGCCCAAACGACCCTCAAAGCAAATGCGCTCGACCATGTCTTAAACAGTGTCACCTCCTCTGCCATGTCGTTGGTTCGATCGTACGATTCACTTCAACCTTCGAAGGACCCTGTAACAAAAGACGCCTTCTTGTACTCGAGTCGATGCTTATCCTTCTCTTGCCTGGTATTGCGAAGTTTCTCTTTTTTTCCTGATTCTCTGCATGGGAACCACCTGGATGCCTAGCTTTGTCTTTTCATGATGCCTTGATATGATATAAATGTCACCTGGAGTATATCCAGAAATGTCGCCAGGAGATCATAATTTGTGAATTCGAAGAGGCATTTGGTACTCATTTACTTGAGTGGATTGACACAGTCGAAAAAGGCCAAATTGCCGAAAGCAACCCACAAATTTTCACTCAGGTTATAAAATTTTCCCCCATGAATTTTTTACCATCCCTCCATTTAAATGTTCTATTATGAGACGCATGACATGGCTAACAGCATTGACCTTTATAAAAAGCACATTAGTAAAAACAAAAGATGACATGTTGACAAAAACCCATCGTTTCAACCAATAGCACACTAGACCAAATTCAAACACTGGCGCAACAAACTGAAGTTCATTATCTTAATTAGCAGTGCTGCAATAGAAATTAGGATGAAACGTATGATCCATTTTTAAGGTTACGTTCTGTCTACTAAGGGAGATTACTGTTGCATTTTGTTTTATTTTTTATTTTCCATCTCTCTAAGCTAGCCAATGTTACATACATGTTATGAGGGAACTAGTACATTTCCATGTTAAGAAGCGTGCTTGGAAAATTTTTCAGTGACAGAATGCCAGCTTCAAAAAATTCGAATTGCTAGACAGATCTTATAAAGTAAAATGGAGTTATCAGGTGATTTTATTGCATTGTAAACGTTTGCGTCCGAGCAATGCGTCTCCAAATGCCAAGCAACTCTATCAAAAGGACTCTGGTTTTATCAATATCTGGATAGAAAAGGAAAGAGTCATATGGGATGTCTTTGTGACACAAACACAGGTATTATTAGATGCTAGAATCTAATTAGACTCGTTTTTTCAATCTCCTTTCATAAGTCATCGTGGAAATGTCTTCCAGAGTATCTGGGATGTTGTTTTTCAGTTTCGAGGTTCAGCCTGGCATTGCTTTCAGATCTGACGTTATCCCAAGAAGATTCCTAATCTCACGTCACACCAAATAACTAATAGGATAAAATTTATTCCATCCAGACTATCCGGTCCACCAGGCATTGACTAAATGAAATTAGAAAACCTTCCAATCCTGGCAAAAGTAAGGTTCAAATTTCAAACCAAAACTGAGCAGGGAGATACCGGAGAATGTCCAATAATGACATAATCAGCTCGACAAAATGGGTAGCAAGAAAAAGCTCAAGTAATTAGTTGATGGCAAAACAATGGCCGATTAAACTAGTGAAAAAAAAATTACAAACCAAAATGGCTCATGAAACCCATCCAATATAACATCTGCCACTGCAGAATCTTCATATGAGGAACAACATCCATATCTCATCTCTCAACTTAACAAGCAGAAAAATCTAAAGCAAACTAACGAATGAGTACCTGAATCTGAGAATCTCTTCTTACGAATAAGCCAAAGTGAAATGCAACTGAAAAATGCCCTCCACTAGCACTTCTTAACTTCATTGAGCAATCTACACGACCGCAAAACAGTAGCAGCTCAATCACCAAGCTTTCTGCAGCCTGTAGAACTCCCTCCCCAATAAGCTATGGAACAAAAAACGGGGAAAACCAGCATTTTCACTTATGGATGTCTTCCGCAATAGAAGTACTCACTGAAATTAAGCATCCTTTGCAGACTTATCTTTGCTGATAAATGAACCCACTGATTTAAACCAACGCATCAGACCCCTATGATCCTTGACATAAAGCCATGCTTGAAGAAATGGGAAGAGACTCTCATTCACCCCCCGTTCCTCAATGTAACTGTGAAGCACATCCCTCACCTTTTCATCAAGGTCTCTGCACATTGGTAAAAACTACTTGCATCAAACTCAGCACATAAAGAAAATGATAGAAACCATTGGTGAAAGGTTGAAAGCACCCAGAAACAAATCCCAAGCACATTTTGACCATCAAACTGCATGCACGTATAACTTTTCCCTCTAAAAATTGAGACTGTAGAGTTGCCACCTTTAGTCATGCAATACTATGATTCCCCAAATTCTCTCAACATCTTCCAACATCAAGCTATTTAGGACAAGATAGTGGCTAGCGAGCTCCATGAATCTTTTTTAACAGCTCAAAATGCATTTGCATCCCATCTAAAGCTCTACTTTATTGAGGGAGTCATACATATTAATTTTCTGACTGAAGTATGACTCTCTACTAATATGTACACACCATCAGAAAACATATATCCCCTCACAAAACAGCAACAAATGCATATTCAAATTGAACAAAATCATTTTATATGATTGTCATAATAAAAGATTTTAAAACATTATAAAGATTCAACTAAATTCATAGAACCATTAATCCATCGTAACCCAACTCGACACAATGACTGATAGGAGAGATCATTAGATAGATTTCAAAGAGGCTACTAAAGTTCTACCACTTGTCATTTCATATGTACACTCATTCTTTCACCTGCCTACTAAAATTCCCTCAAACTATCTGATCATAAATTTCTAGGGCAGACCAATTCTTTCACCTAAGGAAGAATGACAAGACTGCCTCAATTTCCTCCTCCAATGGTAAATTTGCGGAGCTGCCCGTAGTCTTGGCACAACCTCAAAGAATCTCGTCCCAATCATCTTGGCAACAGAAAGAATGTTTGCTTCAACTCAGTCTAAACAGATAGCCTTAATTTTGGCACTCCTACCTCTTACCACATTTCTACACTGAAGAAACTAGAACTCAAAGGGCACCTCCATACAAAACCAGTGCACATAAAATCCCCTGCTAATCATCCATGAGCGTCATAATGAAATGATCAGAAACTTCAACCTCTCCATACTATTACAATTGGCCTTCTTTCAGACAATTCTATGCCACACCTGAGCCAAGAAGTGCATAAACAAAAAGAAATGCCAACGCCCACTCACTCGAAAACAGGGCCATTGTATTTCGATGGAACCACGAGAAAACCTGTCGTCTCGAGCTTCGGCCTCATCGAAACAGAGTGAATCCCCAGCGCGTCCGGATACAACCCGCACAGGAAATGCAGGGCCGCCTCCTGGCCAGGCTTCGCGATGCTGACGTGAAGGAACAACTGATTAATGTCGTCCTCGCCGTCATCCTCTCCGCCGCCGCCGGGGACCAGATTCGCCAGCCGCATAACGTAGAGGCTGATCTCCTCGTCGTTGTAAGTCCGCCTGAGGACCGGACCGTCCGCGTCGAGAGCGCCCTTCACGATCGTGAACGGCGGCGGAGGATTCACTTTCTGCAATTCGCGAGACCGGTAACGATTAGGCTTAATCGAACTCGGGCTAAAATCCTATCGACGGCGACCATTTGAAAAACCTCTTCCGAGGGTTTAAGAAAAGGAGAAAGAAAAAGGCGGAGATGAGAGAAGAAGAGGCGTACGGGAGGAGGAGTCATCTTGGAGACTTCGAGGTAGTGCTCCTTGAGGGAGCGGAGGAGGATGGAGTTGACGGCGGAGGCGACGGTGGGCTTCCCGCCGCCGCCGCCGGCGGAGGCTGCGGAGCGATGCGGGATGGAGCGGCAAGGGAGGAGGCGCAGATGGCCGCCGGAGACGAGCCTCCGCCACATATTGCGGTCAGAGTCGACGGAGATGCGCCGCTACTTTGTCGTACTTCGTTACGAGCTCTCTCTCTCTCTCTCTCGCCGGCGGTCGATTCGCTGAAAGTTTTTGCGGCGGTGGCGGGTTCAAATAATCGGCGATTTTTTGTGGGCTTGGTGCTGGAAAGTGGCGGGTTCAAATGCGTTTTATTATACATAGCTTTCATTTGGTTTTTTTTTTTTTCCGCTTTTTTTTCATATACTTTTATTTCGGCAAAAAAAAAATTATTGTACTTTTAATTTACCTCTTATCAATTTCTTCTACTTCAACGAACTTTTTAACCAAATCCAACTAAAGTTCAGCCAACATGGCCGTCCAATGACACCAAAGTATAATATAGCTTAAATACTCTATAAAGTCAATGTGAGTAATGCCAAAGTCTGATGTTGGTAAAAAGTTCATATGTTATGGACATCCATATTGGAAAATTTATTCTATATCTACAGCACTGCTAGGTCAATTGGGTTTGTTCGGATCTGATGCTAGAGAGACTTCACTAGAAAAATTAAGAAAATAAAAGGACTCGGTTAAACAAATAAAAAATGCAAGAATTTAATTTAAGAAAAGGCGTAAAAATATAGAGACAAGAAGGTAGAATTTTGGCTTATGAGTATTAAGATTTGCTTGGAAAGAGAAACAATCCGATGACACCGCGCAAGGTGCTGCACAAGACCGCGATTCGAACTTCAACATCGGCATGGGAAGGGAAAAGATCGCTGACCACATGCCGGACACCGGAGAAGTATATAAACTTGCAGCACACAATCTTTTTCGTTCCTCATTTAGAACTCAGAATCTCGAACCGTTGGTCTCCTTCGCCGGCCCTGTTTCGCCCGAACGGTTCCGACCGAGTCATGACGAGCCGCTGTATTCAGATGAGCTTGCACCTCAATCATCATGTTTCACGTTAAACTAATCAATGTTGCTAAGGGACACCTGGAATGCATAAACCTCATCGATGAAGATTGGGTTTGGATCATCACAAAATCCTCAGTATCACCCTCTTGATGTCGTGGCAAAGGGAATGACATGAACTGGATCTTCACGAGAGATGATCCAACGCTTGAATTTTGCAGGATTCGATTAGTAGTTCAATGGTACGGCCGGATAGAGATCAGCCCGAGATGGATAAGGGGACTGAGGCTGATAAAGACACTTGAGCTGCAGTTTTCGGCATTTGCCATAGCAGCGGCGATGAAGGCGAAGCAAGTGCGAATGGCAGGTGAGGGTTTTCAAAGACGGGCAGTGATCTCAGTATCAAGAAGGTGAAAATGGAGGAGGAAATGGAAGGGGTGGAGGATGAGCTGGTGGCCTCTCCGAACCAAGCATGAAGCTTTCGGTCATGCAATGCCAGACGATGCAAGCTAATGATCCAAGTTTGATGCAAGAAGTTTTTCTGGATTGGCAGCCGTTTTTGCACGAATCCCACGCACGCACAAGTAACTCCACATGACCTAAAAGAGATCTTTTCAACCGTACAGACAACGCTGACAAACTTTTGACATCCACCTAGACTTTCTGTTCCCTCTTTTTCCTTGACGTCTCGGGTTGTTCCGACAACTTTTTCTTATGACATAGCCCAAAAGATAACGTAGAAAGGAGGAAGAGAAGAAAAGAGAGGCGAGAATTCGTGTCGAATTCATATCAGCAAAAGTTTTACCAGAATACCTGCAAATTAGGATTGTTGTGTCAACAGAAAGATGAGTAAAGCTTCCAGGGCCATCGATCCACTGCATTTGAATAGCCTGATGTATGTATATGAGCCAAAAACTGAGCCGCACACATGGAAATTATAAGCTGTAGCATGGGAAAGAAGAACCAATAACTCGACCAAGAAATACAACCATTCTATTTCTGTTAAACAACAAAGAACTATCCTGTACTGGAAAAAACACAATACAACCAGTTACAGAGGTCTTCCAACACAGTGGAAGAAAGAAAGAAAGAAGGAAGGAAAGAAGGTTTAAGTTGCGAAAGATGGAGATAAAATTCAATCTCTATGTCCCAATATTAAGGACATGAAACAGGCCTTGCCAGCGCTGGTTCCACGCGTTCTTGATAACTGTAGTTCTCATCAAGGGGAAAAATTGTGAAATGAATAGGAAAGATTACATATTTAAGAGAAGGAAACCAAAGAGTAATGTCGCAGCTGCTTGTGCAACTAGAGTTTTATATAGCTTATCTAAGTGCGATGCTGAAACTACTTTCTAGGCTTTTCCTGCCGAAAGCAGCTGCATTTGCAAACACCGCATTTCCTTGTTGCATCATCGCCACAAACTCATTGTAGTCTATCCGTCCATCCTGCAAAATCAGTAGGCACCTAGTCAATACACATTGGAAATGGCGAACGTCAACCTCTAGGACAAAAACACTGTTAAGGATATCACTGTAAGAAATCACAACAGAATTCTCGAGTGATACTGAAGAAACCTATGGTTGATGGTTTAATGTGACCTTGATGACCAGTGAAAGCAACTTACTGGAGTCATAATAGGCCAATAGCAGACATAATGGAGCTTCACACAGGTGAAGGATGGGAAAGAGATAGGAGTTCAATATCGTCTGCGAGTCAGCCTGACTCTTTCATTATTGTCAGCAAATTAGATCTATGCATATCTAGGATATGGTTTCTGTTACCCATCCACCGTTTACTGAGCTGGGGGTAAAATTTATTATATTCAAGACATGACTTACATTGTCCTGATCGATTTCCTTGATCATTTCTTCCAGACGTACATCCTCAATGCCAAATTCCTCACAAGCTTGTTGAAGCTCATCCTGAGTGATGTAGCCACTCCCATCCTTGTCGAAGTAGTTAAAAGCAGCGAATAGATGATCTTCTCGCTCGATTTTGTTTAAATGCAACATGGCCGCAATGAATTCCCCATAGTCAATCGTCCCGCTGTTATCTACATCCGCCTACAAATTTCAAGCCAGCTATCTGATCAGTCATCCACCAGAAGGAAGATCCACTGGCATTGCCATTCTTTGATCAGTGAGATTGATACCAATGCTTCCAAGTGTTTAAACCATGGGTTCACGGTAACCATGATGACCAAAACATCAACTCCTCAAGAGGTGGATCGGCAGCAACACCAATTTCACACAATTTTACAGAATAATCCAAATATTCCTTTTCTTCATCTAGTCTAAAGCTAGCTGATAACTGATAAGATGAAGTATGATGTTGAGAAATAGCGGGCACAAGGATAGAGTAACCATTAGACCAACAAATTCAGATGATACAGGAGGCACCACAATAAAGAGCTCACTTGTCCTAATAATACTAAGAACCAGCTCTCTAAGAAATATGGATTGAATCATCTAGGCTTGTGATCTTTGTTCCCATGGCAACATAAGATGTAGTCAGGCATGTAAAACTGAAAGGTTTGAGACTTCACAAACAAGCATGTAAACACATTTCAGGCTATTCGTAAAGAAGATGTTACACTTTTCACTGGGACATTGACATCCCATAATAGTAAATGCCAGATGAGATTTTGCATGCTTTTCTATTCTTTCTTCATTTTTTTCTTTTGAGTGTTGCCCTATCGATAACAGTCCAACAAGCTAAGTCTTTCAAGCAAAGCTGGGGTCTAGTGCAGCATGACACTGTCTTACCAGATAGGAGCCTAAATGGAGGAGCACAAGTGAGCATTGGTTTAAAATATCTATTCATTAGCCAACACTTACCGCTTGCATTAAGTCATAAATTTCTGACTCCTTTAGATTGGCTCCCACTCTTTTCAGTCCTACTTTAAGCTCTTCAAAGGTAATCTGGCCACTATTATCTGCGTCTATCATCTTGAACATTTCTTTGAGGCCGGCAATTTCTTCATCAGATAAGCTCTCTGCTATGACCTGCACAGGTATCAACTACGTGAAGACACATTGCAGTATCAAATTGGATGTGCCAAGCCTATCAAAGGTGTTCAGAAGCCTACCTAGTAGCCTCTTTTTTTATGATATGTTAGTACTCTTGAATCTTACTAGCTTAAGAAATTTATCTTTTGAATTCAGAGACTTACTCGAAGGGCCATTTTCTTCAGCTTGTTCATCGCTGAAAATTGCTTCAAGCGAGACAATACTGCAGAGTCAAGAGGCTTGTCGGGAGCAACACCATCAACCTGGATCCATGGGTGGCCTATAGAAAATAGAATTGTCATCAGCAGCTAGGTAAATGCTTGATCTTCATTTAAGCAGTGCATGTTGTCTGAGTTCAAAACAAAGGCCATAAAAGGCAAAAACTCACACTGATTTGCAACTCAAAATAAAAAAGGAAGCAACTCACACAAAACTTCATGAGCACTTAGCCGCCTTCTAGGATCTCGAACAAGCATCCTCCTCACCAAGTCTTTAGCACTTTCTGAGATACTAGGCCATGGGTCTGACGAAAAGTCAAGATCCCCATGCAGGACTTGTTCGAATATCCCTTGCTCACTCTCTTCATGATTGGTGGAATGAAAAAGGATCATAAAAAATGTGTTTGACAATGTCAGGATCACAAAGATGTTAAGAACATATGAACACAGGACTCGTAATCTTGAAAAAGGGGAAAAAAAAACAAATCTCACCAGCCCAAAAGGGAGGAACTCCACTCAACAGTATGTAGAGGATAACCCCTGCACTCCATACATCAGCTTCTGGTCCATAACGCTTTTTGAGAACTTCTGGTGCAACATAATAAGGGCTGCCAACCACATCTGTGAACTTGTCACCTGGAAGAAACATCATCCATTGTCACTAGTGAGAACTGTTTATAGCAGTGGTCAAGAGTAAAGACTTAAAGAAAGTAATGCATGCTATAATTTACACTCTACACTTCTTGCCAACCCTGTCACTGTTTTTTCACCTGTCCCACAAGTAACAACTCTACACCTGATCTAGTATTCACGTTTTAGGGAGAAAAAAGAGAAAAACAACAAGCATGCGATTTAGACCACCTACAATTTACTCGAGTCCTATGTACCTAATACACTTGAAATGGGTTTTAGTGTCAGATGCAGATTTTTAAGGCTTTCCTACTTGTTCTTCCTGTATACAGTTACCCTATTATCTATGAGCAAAGGGCATTCTAAGCAACACAAAAACAGACAATCCCAGGAAAACTCTAGAGAAGCAAAAACCAGTAGAATGTACCTGGTTTGAAGAACATTGACAATCCAAAGTCAATCGTCTTCAGCAAGGAATCCTCCTCCTTACTAACAAAAAGAAAATTCTCGGGCTTAAGATCGCGATGCATCACACCCAGAGAATGACAAGCCTCAACTACACCAACTATAGTCCTAGTGAGCTCGGCGGCCTTTCTTTCAGTATAATGCCCACGTTGAATGATCCGATCAAAGAGCTCACCACCTGCACAGAACTCCATGACCACATGGACCGCCACCGCATCCTCATAAGCCCCCTTGATGGATATAACATTCGGATGCCCCGCCAAGTGGTGCATTATCTGAACTTCTCTTCGCACATCCTCAACATCCTCTTCAGAGAGCAGCTTCCTTTTGGCTATGGATTTGCAAGCGAATTCTTTCCCCGTGGCTTTCTCTATGCACAAGAAGGTAGTTCCAAATTGCCCTTGCCCTAACTTCTTCCCCAAGCTATAGAACTCCTTAAATTTGCCAGTTCTCCTTTGCAAAACTGAATCAGTCTTCAGTCCTGCACTAGACACCCTCTTCATCTGAGGCTTTTTCTTGGGCTTGGGAGGACTTTCCTGTTTGACCTCCGGCTTCGGCATTGTTACTTGCTCGGGAGGCTTATTTTGCACCGGCAAAGGTGATTCGGGCTCTTTAGCTGTCTCTTCACTTGCTGTCTCCACATTCGTGTGTACCGAATCTTCCGGTAGTCGGGTCCGCCACATCGCGGCAGAGACTGATTGGAAAAACCCATTCTTCGAAATGCTTGGTCCCACACAGGTATTGCCCATTACTATATCTACTGTGTAGTTTCTAGCAATTCAGTTGATTACCCTTGAACATGAAGATCAAATCGCCTCAAACGCTACTAACTACACTATGCAACAACCTGATCTTCAACAACTAAATAGATCGATCGAGTCGACTCCTACCAGAGCTATCTCGCGTTGACTCTGAATGAGGCGGCGAAACCCAAGAACAGAGCTTGAGAAGTTTTCCAGAACGCAGCTAACAACCACGATCCAGAGTCGATCAATCAAGAAGAAACCATCGGTTCAGCTGCATGTACCCAACTCTTAAGTACTGACAAATTAATAACCGGGTCCCTCTATCGATGAAACGTGAGCAAAACGATTGATCCAAGAAGTGAGTTTGACCAAAGGACAACAGATAAGGAAGCTCAACCTCCAAGGAAGATAACAGGAGTCAGTTGACAAACGATCGGACAACGTCTGAAAAGAGCTTCGAGCTCATCAAGAAAACCGGAAATCGCACTCAAAAATTACCAAACGAGCAATCCGCAGTCTCAGATCTCGGACATCTGAAATGGGTACCCAGAAAAGAGGGAGAGGAGCTCGAAAGTTTGCGGCTTTACCGAGTCGCTCCGTTGAAGATGGGGGATAGAAACCAGGCTCATTTCCTGGGTTTTCTTTATTAGCTAACGAGGAGTCTAAGACCGGGCAGAAGAAGACAGAAAGACGGGTCCGAAAAAACAAAAACTCAAGAGTAAAAGAAGGATGAGAAGAAGAAAGGCAGAATTTTTCCATTTTTCGCTTTATACTTTCTGCGGATAAATTAATGGGCGAAAGGCCTGTCGCGAGTGGACAGGTTTGCTGAGTGCGGGTATCGGCCGCTCTCGGACAAAGACAGTACGACCAACGCGTTTCGCCGGACGTGTCGATTGTCGATCCTGGGACCGGCGTTCCTGGGGGAATCGCCGCCTGTTCACGCCATTTGCGGTCGCACTATGTGGTCACGATATGGATGTACCAAGTCATTGATGTAGAGATTTCGCAGAAGATTCGAAAGCCTTTTCACATTGAAATTATTAGGACGGTTAGTCGAGTTAGTTAGAGCCAACCTTAACGCCATGCTTCCATGTAATGAACTCTCGAGATTGATGTCGGTACACGGGATGTTACTCCTTATGGAGTAAGTAAACTCGTTTGTCTGGGTTCAAAATCTATGGTATGGATTAAACGGAAAAAAGAAAAGATGATACCCTAATCTTTTAAGGGCCTATTTATTTCATGAAAATTTATTGTCAGCAAATATTTCCTTTATTTCCCGAAGTTTAGATGATTTAGTGAGTTATCAAAAATATCTTTTTATGATCAATCAAAATCAACCCTTAAATTCGGAAAAATAACTTAATGATTGGATTAAATCATAAAATAACTTATTAAGGTGAGTAGAGAATGATTTCCTTTTCTATTAAGTGGGAAAAAGTAAGTCACTACAAGAGTAAAGTTAAGATGACGGCGCCATTATTCTCTAAGAATAAATAACAGTGCCTTTTGAACTATAAGGTCCCTTTCCTTTCTGACTGACAACCCGCAACACTTTGTATTAATTAAAAAATAATAATTATGATTTAATACACCAAAAATGTATTATCTTAATGAATTTGAATCGGGTCAAGCGGAGATCAATCGAGTATTAATCTTTCAAATTGCATTGCATGAAAATGAATGTGACCCACTCAAATATAAACCACTTAGTTACCGGATCTCACAACCACTAATCAAATAAAATATGAAAATCCCTTGATTTATTTTTATTTTTTGGAGCTGTCATATAAATTTTGGATTTATTGTATTTATATGATATCGGATAAGTACAAGAAATTTAGGGCCCTGAGTGTCAGTTTCCAAATATTATAGGCTTTTTTACAAAATTATCCAAAATCTAATATGGTGCATATTGTTGAAAGCATTTATGGCAACGTTGATTGTGGATATACATCAATAGATTTGAGGTTATCTCCCTAATCATTGCACCTGGATACATATCCTCGGTTGCATAGTTATAAGATTATCTTCCCTAATTAAGCCATAAAAAATCATCGTATGTACAATTTTAGCAACAAGCTCAGTAAAATATATTCAGAAAGGAAAGGGGCTTTGTGGTCTAAAAACGGTACCGTCACCCGAGCATTAATCTTGACCGCAATTTAGAATCTTGCCAATTATAACGATTAAACCTGCCAATAACGATCACAAGATTCAGTGATCATTTTCAATTACAAGTAAATAACTCCTCATTTTTCATTTTCAGCACTTAAAATTAAATTGAGCCCATCGAAGAAAACTGAAACTCAAGCAAGCAAATACTTTTCTTTTAAGGTAAATGCCACAAATAATCTCTAAATTTTGATCAGATGTGCAATGCCGTCCTCGAACTTTTGTTTAATATTTAATGCAATTCCCGCACTTTTAAACATTTTCTTATAGTTCGGGAGTTCAATTAAATATTTATCAATAATTTATAAATCATATTAAACAAATTAACAATTCAACAGCAACATTTACATGATGGGTCAAAATTCACTTCATGGATGATATGACATATCAAACCAAAATTCGAAGATCAATTGTGCTATTATCCCTTTCTTTTTTTTCGGCCGGCACCGCACAACATGGCTCTTATCTGTACAGGGGGCTTGTTTCTTTATACCAAAATCGAGAGCTGTACAAGGTTTCCACCCACTCTCGTTTCCCTGGCCATCACGGGACGCGATATCCCCGTGAAATTCCATGCGGCGTCGCTTTCTTTCCCTTTCCTCCGGTCACGTGGAAGGCGCGCCAGTCGCGGCGAGAGATGAGGCTCGCGCGCGCACGTACGGACCCTTCGAATGATACATCATAAGAAATTTGTTCGGACGCAGGACCCCGTCCGGGTTTTGCTGAGCGACCTCAACATCGGATCGGACACCTCGCGTTCTTCATGTTCCTAAGACGCCGCCTAGCCTACCCAGTGAATGCATCTAAACCGTCGTATTCTCGTTCATGTGCATCGAATAAGACCATTCGATGACGTGGGAGGCATGATCACATGAGGTATTTTGCACCCTTGCCATATGCTCAACCCTTCTCTTTCAAAAAGGAACGAGATCATTGACTCGGTATGGTGATTTCATTTCATCCATTCATGCCATTGATTTGTGCGAAGAAAAACAGCTTTTTTTTTTTAAATGTATGATTAGCTCATCGATGGTTGAGATCTATTAAGGCTCCAAACGGACTAGGATTTTTATTATCCCTTAATAGTAAAGGGTGCTCCTGATTTAATTTAATTTGGTTCGAAGGTGTTTTAACTCATTAATTTCCAAAGAATCTTATTTGAGACTCGGATTAACCCAATAAAATCATGACTCAAATCGCATCAATAATTAAGTTCCGTTAAACAAAAAGTTCAATACTTATTGGCATTATTCGTGCACAGAAGAGAAAATGAAACACATATTCTGTTGTAACATTAAAAAGAGTACCATTAATATTGAATCGAATTATTTCCTCGTAACATATAAAAATGTAATTAGTTTCAATTAAACACAAAAAGAGAAAGGGCACAATAAATAAATAAATACATTTTAAGGGCAATTTTGGGTACTGAAAACCTATCAACAATGCCCAACCTGAGAAATATAAACATCTAATTCAATAGATAAAATGCAAAATTGTGGAAAGCATTTTCCTTTTTTTCGGTCTTGTTGGGTTTAATAATAAAAAAGAGTTTAATCAACAGAAGTGTTTGCCTATACAACATGGGAGTTTAATCAACAAAAGTGTTAAGATGCACTTGTGAGTGAGTTATATTAAAAAAATCCCACATTGGAGAATTTGTACGGTGTTGTATGGTTAATATATCTTAGTTAGCCCATAACTTATTCAAGTTTTTAAGTGAATGTGGTTTTAACTAAATATATTAATAGGCTCGAACTTGAACTTTATTTTTACGATCTTCTGGAATAAAGTATTAGGCTTTTGCCATGTGCTCCCGATATGTGTTACTAAGATCACCTAACGTTACTAAGATCATCTAAGTTTTTTAGTAAAAGTGGGTCCAATTGAATATATTGACAAGTTTGAACTTGAACTTCCTTTTGGTGGATCTAACTGAAAATATTAACAGGCTTGAACTTGAACTCCTTTTTAATGATCTTCTAAAAGAAGATATCGAGCTTCTATTATGAGCTTTCAAAATATGTCACTAAGATCATCTAAACTTTCAAGTGAAGATGGATCAAATTAGATATATTGACGGTTTTAAACTTGGGCCTTCCTGCTCCCTCTTAACAATCTTTCAACATGTGTCACTAAGATTGCCTAAACTTTTGAATAAATATAAATTTAATTAGATATATTGAAGGGTTCGGAGTTGGACTTCTTCTTAACGATATTTTGAATAAAGTATTGGGCTTCTATTGTATGCACTCAACATGCGTCACTAAGATCAACTGAGGAGGTGAACCGGTTGAGGTGCTGGAGAGCCCATTCGGAGACCACATTTTCACTTAAAAGAAGAAGAAAAAAAGGAATGGGTAAAAGATGGGTTTGAGCATATGAATGGGCTTTCGACAATATGGACAAGAACAGGCTATGGGCAAATGGAAGCCCAATAGTTAGGAAGAATCCTGTTTTTTGGGCCATATGATTCAAAACATCGGCCATATGGGCCAGATTAGAGCGTGCCCACAGCTCGCAAGGATCGATTGTATTGGTTGGGAAAGTGTCATTTGCCGGTCCATTTGTTTGCGGAAGGACAATCATTTGGAAAATATTTTTCAAAAATTGGTCGATAATATCTCTTTAAAAGATTGATCAGTGAAAAGTGTTTTCACCATTGCCAATAATTTATGACTATGCAATTTCACGAAGGATAAAAATATTTTTCATTTATTTGTTTTTATAAGCGATATGGGTGATTTTTTTTTTTTTTTTGTAAAAATGTTCTCGAAATCATGAATTTTTTCATGAAAGAAGCATTTGTGATGTATATGGTATTTTTCTTGATATGCCTAAATGGATTTTTTTTTTTGCAAACTATGTATTTTGATCCATATGCCATTAATTTTCAATGCACTATCGATATTGCAATCACATGATATTTCGCAACGATGAAATAGTCATGTTAGGAAGTGTTGTTTTTATTGTCTCTCATTTCTTTAATATTTGCAAAGCCATGTTATAACATATGACTTGCTTATCCATAAAAAGATAGTTTCGCATCACAAGCATAAGCAGGAAAATATTCTTATAAAAAACAAACGAGCGTTCTATATATATTACTAGATATCATAGTGAATTTAGTTATTCAATCATAAAGTGTAAATGTAACATTGCATTGCAAAACACAATTTGCAAGTAAAGTATATAAGGAAGTCAATTGGATTGATCCAATGAGAAACCGCTACATGCCGTCGTGCTTATGACTTCAGAACCGAATTTAAATTTCAAGATAAAGTAGAATTTAATGATAAATAAAGCGATTAAAGTGAAACCCAATATTTCTTTCTGTGTGTATTTTCTCCATTGCTTGCGCCTTCGGGGAGGTTTCAATCCCGGGTCGGATTGGAATCAAAATTAGCCGTGAACGTGTAAAGGGGAGAAAAAAAGTCCAATGTATTCAATCAAAAGCAGAGTCCTCGAATGAGGTGGAGCTACATGACATGTCCGCTAATTTTTTGTAACCTTTTTGACTTTAAATAAAGCAAGAAGGAAAAAAACAAAAACAAAATTAGAAAAAAATAATAAAATATTCAAAAGAAAGGAGAAAGAACCTTACTAGCTAAGCTTAGTCGACTGCGATTGGAAGAAGACAAACTGATGGCGGAGCAAAGGAAAAGGTAAAATTTCCATTTTATCTGATCCTGTTATTTAATATTTATGGAGTCAGATTATAAATTCCTGGAGTGACTGTGGGTACTTTCATAATTATTATTAAAAAATGAAAAAGGCCACCAAGAGCATTTTTTAAAAGAAGAAGAAGATTAAAGGTAACTTGAGCTGCCTTATATTGGGTAGGCTACAAAGAAAATAACACAATTCGATCGGAATAATCGGAAAAATTCCAAGTGCGCTAGTACGATTTCTATCTATTTAAATTAGCTGTCCCCTGGAAAATTCCTTCATTCATCTCCAGTCATCTTAAATAAGTGGATTTAAATAGGAAGGAGTTTGTTGATTTTCAAATGATATCATGGTTTGCCTTCGCTGATAGAGATTGATGAATTAAAAATGGAAATATGCACTAAAAGCATGTAGCATCTTTAATTAAGTTATTTCATAGTGAGTATATACAACACTAAATCTCACCTCTTGTCACTCAGATTTTGAAGCGAAGGGTGCTTTTATCCTATGAGTATCACTTTTTTCTTTTTAAGTTCAATCTAATATGCGATAATAGAACTAATCGCATAAAATGAATTTGAAAACTTTAGGAACCCTATTTGGGTTCCATATGCCAAGCAAGCACGAAGAATTATCCATTTGCATATTTAATTCTGTAACTCTTCTAATTTACTGATAATATAATGTATATTTTCTGATTTCGATCATCATGGAAAGGATTGTGATGAAGAAAAAAAATCCAAAGCGAAGAAATTTTTTCCATTTTATTCCTCGTACGCGATGTGACGAGCAAGTACAAAATTCCCTGGAAATGAACCGCCGACAGCATCTTACGAGGAAGAAACGCCTCGTTTCTCTCATTTCACGGAATTAACGAATATCTCAAATTCTCCGAAGAAATTTAAAAAAAAAGGGAAAAAAAAGAAAAGAAAAATTATATTTCTCGAGTCTACGCCGAGATTGTAAATTACGGCAAGAAACGGGAAAAAATAGATACCCTCCCCGGGAAAAAAAATAGAAAAATCGACGAAAAAGAAAGTGCAATCGGAAATACCGGAAACACCCCTGGTAGAAAAAGGAAAACCCAGACTCGCTCGCTCTCGATTCATCGTCGTGTTACGTTGGAGAGCTTCTCTCTTCCCTGTACATGATAGTCGGTCCGTACATCATCGACTCGCTCAGATTCAGTCCGATCGCAATTCCGGAGACGCCCAATCGCCGCCGCCCGCCGCCCTCCTCCGCCGCCCTATGACTCTGATGACTCCTCCGCCGTTAGATGTAATCGCCGCTCTCCCTCTCTCCCTCTCTCCGATTTCGTCACTGGTCGCGACTGCAATTCGCTCCCTCTCCCTCATCTGATCTCTTCCGCGATTCGTTCCCCGCGGCGATTGATGCTTCTCTAGCTGTTTCGCTACTCGCCTAGGGTTCGCTTAATCCGATCCGAGGTGTCACGCTTTCTTTTCCGTCTGGTGGTGCTTCTTTCTAATCTTTTTTTTTTTTTTTTGTTAGCAGCAGGAGGACGACGAGATGCTGGTCCCGAACACCGAGTTCACTGAAGGTCCTCAGCCCATGGAAGGTACTGTTCCTGGTCTTTGTTGTTTCTTTGTTTCTTTTTCTGGTTTTTGGTCGGTTCGTGGTGAATGCGTGGGGGAATTCTGTTCCTCTCTCGCTCTTCCGGTCGGTTTGCACTTGGCGCATTATGACGGGGAATTTGCATGTTTTTGAGGCGAGCTGCTTGGGTGAGGCTTTCGGAAAGTGAGGGATCACCGTTCATTTTGCTTGATCGTCAAGTGAGCTTCGAGCATGGCTCGCATCTTGCAGTTTCATCGGAAGGGTTTGATTATATTGGATACTGGACTTGTGTTCCTAATTATAGTTTAGGGAGCTGCATTGAGTGGCTTTGTACATGCTTCATTTTCCTTTCGGGTAGCCTAGTAATCTGAGGAAAGAATGGCGAGTGGAAGGTTTAATTAGTCCGTCATCTTGTTGTGCTTACTGTTTCGTATAGTTTGGAACTGGCCTACTGTGACACGTAGTTGTAATGCTCTTGGAGGCTGAGTGCTTTGTCCTCTTTTTAGTGGCGAATCGGCATGAGATTTCTGTGTTGTATATGATGTGTTATTTCATGTTTTGGGAGTCACGTCATTAATGTTTGGTATTGGCTTTGTAGCTCAAGCAGATACTGCAGGTACAGTTGAAACACAAGCTGCTGATGATCCCCCATCGGGGAGGTTCACATGGACGATAGAGAACTTCTCAAGGCTTAACACAAAGAAGCTTTATTCCGACATCTTTTTTGTTGGCGGATACAAGTGGTATCTAGCTTTCTCCAAGTTTCCTTGAAGTTCTATTTTAAATAGTTGGCAGTTACTTTGGTTTCTTTAGTTGTCAAGATTAATTTGATCTTCTATTTGGTAGGCGAATTCTTATTTTCCCAAAAGGGAACAATGTGGACCATTTGTCAATATATCTGGATGTTGCGGATTCGGCGACCTTGCCATATGGTTGGAGTAGATATGCGCAGTTCAGCTTAACTGTTATTAATCAGATTCACAACAAATTCTCCATAAGAAAAGGTACTTCCTACTTTAACTTCCTTGGGAGCAATTTCCTTTTGCCAATTTATTTCTAATGCTTCATTTTGATGCAATAAAGGGTTTTTCATTTTCTCATCTGCTTATTTATTAGATTTGGATTCCATGGGTTCCAAAATTGCAATATATTTGGACAAAGTATCTAGTTTAGTAGAATTGGCTATGTTTATTTCATGACATATCTGAAAATTAAAACCACAAGATATGTACACAATGCAGATTTTGAATTGGATGAGTGGATAAGGATGTTATTGAGCTGTCATTCTTTAAATTTGACAGCTATCTGGTGGCAACGTTATCTAGGAATGCATTGTCATTTTCGGTTGAATCTGTGTTCCAAGTCACCTTTATCGATTATCTTTCATAACAGAGTCAATTTTGATTCAGTCAGTGCTAAAGAGTTAGTTGATAAGTAGTCCTCTGCCCGAAAGTATTACATGTTATTGGGGATCTTGTGACATAAGCTGTACTTAATAGTTCTAAAGGTCCGTAAATGCTGAGGTTAAGTGGCATCGTACTTTCTGTGGTTCTTATATTAGAGTCCTTGTATTGTTCCTGTCCTCAATTAAGAAAATATTCTTGAGCTTCATTTTGCAGCCTTTTGATTCTGCAGAGACACAGCACCAGTTCAATGCTCGGGAGAGCGATTGGGGTTTTACTTCCTTCATGCAGCTCAGTGAATTGTATAATCCTAGCAGAGGTTATCTGGTGAATGACACATGTATTGTTGAAGCTGATGTTGAAGTTCGTAGAATAGTTGATTACTGGTCACATGACTCTAAAAAGGAGACTGGTTATGTTGGACTTAAGAACCAAGGAGCTACCTGTTACATGAATTCCCTTCTTCAGACGTTGTATCATATACCTTACTTCAGAAAGGTAGGAGATCCACTCTCATAATCTTCTTTTAAAATCATAATTTGGGACGTACTCATCTGGACCTGTGGTTTCAGGCGGTGTATCATATGCCCACAACAGAAAATGATATGCCTTCAGGAAGCATACCACTTGCTTTGCAAAGTTTATTCTATAAGCTCCAGTACAGTGATACCAGTGTAGCGACAAAAGAATTGACGAAATCCTTTGGGTGGGACACTTATGATTCATTTATGCAACATGATGTGCAAGAGCTTAACCGGGTTCTCTGTGAAAAGCTCGAAGACAAGATGAAGGTATGAGTTTTGGTATGAAAAATCTTTGCTTTTATTGTTAATTTATGTGCTATTCTTGGGTAAAACCCAAGAGAGGACAAAGGGAAATAGACAAAGGAGGTAGAGATGAAAGCAAGCGACTCTTTGTGTCTCGGCGGAGGAAAGTAAATGATGTAACTGCATGAAATTTCAATAAGTTATCTACCTTTAGTATCCTTGCAAAAGCCTAAAAAGTCACAGTTTCTCCCTTCTTTCCTTGAACTGGTAGCAAGACCTGAGAATGAAACCCTTTCAATTTTTCATTTTTCTTTTGGTATTTCCTGACCTTTTTATTACATTTTATAAAGATGGACCAACCTATATTCGTCCCTGGCTTTAAGTAAGCACACCTATCCTTTCATCTGTTCAGGGAACTGTTGTGGAGGGTACAATTCAGCAGCTGTTTGAAGGTCACCATATGAACTATATTGAATGCATTAATGTGGACTACACGTCAACGAGGAAGGAGTCCTTTTACGGTCTGTATTCTAACTTGTAGTCTCTGAAAACATGTGGAAATTTTGATAATGGAAAGAAACTTATACCCATTTAATCTGATATATTTAGAAATCAGAGTACATATAACATGCCACAAAAAGATTTATTGCAGAGATTATTGCTGGGCCTTGATAATTATTTGCAATTTGCTTGTGTGAAAATAGATCTTCAGCTTGATGTAAAAGGCTGTCGAGATGTATATGCTTCTTTTGACAAGTACGTGGAAGTGGAGAGACTTGAAGGTGATAATCGATATCATGCCGAACAACATGGTTTACAGGTGAGGCAGCATCAATCATAGTTGCTTCAATTTTCATCTTCTTTTGACTCGTTTGTAAAAAACTGTGCATGAAAGAAGCAGAGTATAGTTTCCTAGAAGTTCCATGCATCAATCATGGTTGCAGCCTTCTGATGGTTTTTATGATAAGTAATAAAGGGTTGTGTTAGCGGTTTTTATTTGTGGTATTTAATTGATAGTAGTATGTGTTTTAACTGGAGTCAAGAATTATTTCTCTTCCATCCTCGCTTATTTTTCCTTTTACCTGGCAATAGCTGTTCTGATGATTATGCAACTTGTTGCTTATGCTTGACTGAATGAGTATCGTTGCTTTTACTTTTGTCAGGATGCAAAGAAGGGTGTACTATTTATAGACTTCCCCCCTGTTCTTCAACTTCAGCTCAAAAGGTTCGAGTACGATTTTATGCGAGATACTATGGTTAAGGTTAGTCCTCCAGCTTTTGTTTCCTTGAGTGAAGTCTGATGCTTTGTGTGTGTTTTATCATACTGGTAGATAAGAATTCCAGACAGAAATCTATAAGACAGAGAGCTCTGTTTGGTTCTTTTCTCTTGTGAACCATATAGATTCAGAAAATGGTGTGAAGGGGGTGCCGGCTGATTTAAAAGTCATGTATCTGCTGCATCATTGACAGGACCTGTCATTTGATGAAGAGCATTGTAAATGAGCATTTACGTTTCGACTAACTGAGAGATGCAGATAACCACCTTTAATTGAGTGCGTCAATGTGGTCACAGCCCAGGGAAGCTTTATTTTTGGGGGTTCATTCAAGACTGATCGAAAGAAAGATAAGAAGTAGCTACCTCATAGTCAGGGCAGTCCACCAAGAATTGATTTGAGAGGTTTTTGGACAATATTATGAAATTAATTCTGATTAAGTCAGATTTTGTCCGGCTTAGCTAAGCATTGAGAGTTGAGAAGGTCATGAGATTTTATGAAGGAGACTTTAAGCTTCACATATGCAACATTCTTCTACTTATACTTTGGCTATTCTGAATAAGCTTCACATTTGTGATTTTTTTGTACTTTTAATAGTTGGGTCCAAATCAAGGCTCTGCATGTTTTTTAAAAATTCAAATCCGGATCGCAGGAAGTTAGCCCGTATTGTCAATAACATGGAAAATGAGATATCTGTCCATGGGTTCCTAAGATTGGAGAAAGCTAATGCGATATCTAATTGTCAATGAATTAAGACAAGAAGAATAGTAATAGAACGACTTCTGAATTGCTGATTTGGTTTTTTTAAATCTAGGAATTAAGTTGATAGCAAATAGTAAATCTTATTTTCCTAATGTCTCTTTTTGCATAAGGACATTTTCCATAGCAGAGTAGTCAGTTTAAAACCTTTTTTTAAGTTTCACTGGCCCATAAATCGAACTTTTACGAAGTGTATATCTCTATGAACTTTTCTGTTTATGTGGGATCAGCTTTACATCCGGATACAGCATGACATGCTTTGGGTTGACTTGCATATCTTTTAGCTTTAGTGTTCTTTTCTTGCCACACTGTTAAAGTCACCAGTATTGGGAAATGACTGAAGCATTAAGCTTTGATCGAGCTGTATCAGCTGTAGCTATTGTGTATGGCCTTTCTGAAATGAGAGAACGTGCAACCTTAATTTTTTCATCTGATTGAACAGGGAAGAAAATTTCCTGTCTAGAAGTGATCCTTTCAGCATTGTGATTTTGAAAGTTCGAAAGTTGGTTTCTTGTAAAAGCTTATTATCATTGAATGTTGAATCTGATTTGCTTTTATATTTAGCTTGTATGGAGGTCAATTGGCTTTCTCCTGTTTTTTAGCATCTAAATCCTATCTTGGTGTTCATTGATTGACAGTAAGTGTAACAAGGTATTTGCAATTTGTGACCAGTCATAGTGACCATTGGATATCGAGTGGAGGGTCTTTAATTGTGAATCTCTCTATTTTCATGTTTATAGCTCTGTCGAGGGTAGCTGACAGTTCTTCTGTTTGACAATAAGCAGATAAATGATCGTTATGAGTTTCCTTTGCAACTCGATCTTGATAGAGAGAATGGAAAGTATTTGTCACCTGAGGCAGATCGGAGTGTTCGCAACCTGTACACGCTTCACGGGTATTACTAACATCCTGTTCAAGGCTACCTTGTTGATGGCTGCTTGCAATATGTGTAGATACTTTGTACAAGATATTAAATATTATACTTGGTTGAATTATCTGAGCATACTCTGCTGATCGAAGAAAATTTACCTGTTTGATTTTGACATGCTTATGAAGCTCTTTTCTGGCCAAAAAAAAAAAGGATAAAGAGAGAAAAAGGAAACGAAAAACTTATAAGGCTCTTTCTGTTTCTTGGCTGATTTCTTATTTAGTAAAGCATCAATTCTTCATCTAGCTTCATCAGGGGAAGATTCTTTCCTCCTCCCTCCTTTCAGCAATAATCCTCCATTCAGATCGGATCAAGGCTTTCTGTAACAGTGGAATTCTAATTTGATGTATTTAGAAGGATTTAATAGACACATGAAGCTTAAGAGTGGATTGGTGTTTCATTGTCCACAGATTCCTATCAAGTGAAATAAACTTTTATCGTTGATTCTCCTTGATTATCTTTTGTCTGCTCAAATTGGATGCATCAATTATTTAAAATATTTTAGTAAACATTCCTAGTCTCAGGATTATCCTTATGCTGTGATTTTTGCTCTGTTTTTTCATCGATAAATTATATTATGGCCAACAGGTTGTCATTTTAGTGTCTCAATGCTAACCACTATATTCTGTTACTTTTGGTTGGGCTACTTACAGATAGAAGACAGCTGAGTTACTTACTCTTTGCATTATCATGATTCAGCAATAGTAGCTAATTTTTTATTTTTTATTTATAAATATGTTGGTGGCAGTGTTTTGGTTCACAGTGGCGGTGTGCATGGGGGACACTATTATGCTTACATTAGGCCAACCCTCACAGACCAGTGGTATGCATCACAGTTTTTGAACTTCTAAGTTGCTGTTGTCAATATGGCCATTTTATTACCGATCGTTTGTGTGGAAAAAGATTGTCATATTCTGATTGGCAAAACATGGAATGTGCTGCCCATGCACTTTATTTGCCTTTGTTTGATTTTGGCAATCATGTAACTGCAATTTTTTGTTATTTGAGGTTCCTTAATGTATATGTTGAAGGTCGTGCTTCTTGAGTCATACCTGCATGGTGCGACCGTGTAATTGATTATTTGCTTTTCTCATTTTTCTTCAAGTGGCATATTTTACCTTTGATAACTTCGCAAGGATTGCTTTATGCAGGTTCAAGTTTGATGATGAACGGGTGACGAAGGAAGATATTAAGAGGGCGTTGGAGGAACAATATGGGGGAGAGGAAGAGGTAGTTCATTCTGGACAGTGATTTGATCCTTTCATTTACTTGTTGTTTTGTTCTTGATAGTTTCCTGCTTCGTTTATTGCATTCAACAGTTACCACAAACAAATCCTGGGTTCAACAGTTCTCCATTCAAGTTCACAAAGTACTCAAATGCGTATATGCTAGTATATATACGTGAAAGTGACAAGGACAAAATTGTTTGTAGTGTGGATGAGAAGGACATTGCTGAGCACCTTAGGGTAAGGTGTTTACCATCTATTAGAAATGGGATAACTGAATAATTATGATGCCAATGAAGCCAACATATGCTTTGTCTCCAGATAAGATTGAAGAAAGAGCAAGAAGAGAAGGAAAAGAAGAGAAAGGAAAAAGCTGAGGCACATCTATATACCATCATAAAGGTAAACGTTTGCTAGGGAAATTGAATTTTCTTGTAATATCGTTCTCCTTGCCTCGACTGCGTTCAATGAATGTGCTGTATTGGCAATGCTAGGTTGCTCGTGATGGGGACCTACATGAGCAGATTGGCAGAGACATATATTTTGATCTTGTGGATCATGATAAAGTACGAAGTTTTCGTGTTCAGAAGCAGACGCCCTTTCAGCTATTCAAGGTACTCACTGTCTGTACTTTTGACTTGTAAAAATTGTGAATGAACCCTCCACTTTTTTATTGCAAATTGCGAATCATCTATATGCAATGTTAGCAGTACAAGATTTCTGCCTTTTGAGGATGGTGCGCCCTTGTCTGTATGGAATGATGTAGGATACGAACCATTGCATGAGCACGATATAGAAACATAATATTTCTAGTTAAAAGGGTACCATCCATGCTTAAATTTCTTGTTCATCAGGATCTGTCACTACCCGACACAAACCAGTATTCTATGCTGTTGATCCTCAATTTTGAGTTTTAGTTTGTAGTTGAAATGATATAAATTGACTCAATGACCCTCAATTTTGAGTTTTAGTTTGTAGTTGAAATGATATAAATTGACTCAATGAATATATCTTTTCTTCATTTTTTTTATTTCATAGGTCAGTGGGCGTGACAGTTTTTTGATTGTTTTTTAATTTCTATTAGATTTTTTCATGAAGCCTTAGATATTATGCTTTTTAGTCTTGTCATGACAGTAACCCTGAGATGGATTCGAAGTTATTTATTCCTAGTTACAAGGGAAGTTGGGATATTTAAGAAGGTTTTGAAGTGGACTGATAAACGATTTGAAGTCACTTAATGTTCTAAACAAATGCTAAGCAGGAGAAGGGTTCCTTATTTTTCTACTCATTAAGCTGTCCTATGTTCATACATCCGTTTACTATGGCTGAAGAGATAGCACAAGAAGAAAACTGAAAGATGGGTGGACTGAAGTATCTGCTTTTCTATCTCTTCTCAAAGAGGGTATAATCAATATTCTGCAATATAGGAATCTGTTGATGGTACCAATTAACAGCTTGTGGCCAACTACTTACTGGTTTGTGGCACTTTTGAAGGTTCAGGCTACTGAAACTAATTGCATGGTTTCCATATGAGTGCATGGAGATGTTTGCTAGTCTGCCCATCTTTAGTTTTCATTATGGATGTAAATTTTACCTTGAGCATTTTGGAAGAAATCCTTCTGCTTGTTTTTGTTATTCTTTCTGCGTTTCTTGAATACACTCATGCATTTTAATTCGTAGGCATCAAGTCTGGTTGACTTAGGTTTCTCCAGTGCTTGTAATATCTACATTATGCTGTGGTGATGGCATGTAAATTTGGGTTTTCATATGCTTTGAGTCTCTGACTGATCTGTCTCATGTTTACTCCACAACAGGTGGTCATGGATATCCCTACTTTTACTCACCTTTCTTCTCAGTACTATTAGATAACCACATGCCGGTGTTCAAATGCAGCATCCTCTTAATGTCAAACTGCATGGCATTCTGGCATCCCGACTTTTAAAATACCTTTTTGTTCTTCTCTTTTTGTCATATTATCAAATTTATGTTTCTTCTCAGGAAGAAGTTGCTAAAGAGTTTGGCATTCCTATTCAATGTCAACGGTTTTGGTTGTGGGCAAAGCGGCAAAACCATACATATCGTCCTAATCGGCCAGTCACCTCTCTGGAAGAAACAAATTCTGTGAGCATTTTAGTTAAATTTTAAGCTTTTTGTTCCTCACTTCTTTAAGTCATTCACCTTTCCAGTTGGGCCTCTATGTTTTCTGCCGTGATTGCAATATATAGTCTTGTCACTTCAATTTAATGGGTTTGCTTTGTGTAGAACTGCTTTTAGTCATGCTGGGGCTTAAGAGGAGTTTGATAGAAACTAAAAATGCTGCCTTGGTCAATGTGTTGTGATAAGTTGGTTAGCATTTTCAAATTGTTAGATCTTGAATTAACACTTCATTTAACACTTTGATTTGTGTTCGACATCTATTTTTTGGTTGGCAGAGGTTTGTTAGATTGAGGCAATCTTTTTCTTGTCCGGTGAAATATCATATTTTTGTTTTGAATGGTTCTCTTATGGCTGTGTATACTATTGTGATTTGTGCTCTTAGGTGATTTTTTAACCGACACTTGTGTTGGAAGTTAGTGGGCTGATTTAGAACGTACTTTTTAGTTGGGCGAATGTCTACCTTTCTTCTGAATGTTACTAAGAAGCAATATGATTTGTAGGATCATTATTATCCAAATACGGTGCACCATTTCTATTAACAAGATAAGTTTGGACCACTGTAGGTTGGGCAATTGAAAGAAGTATCCAACAAGGCAAGCACTGCTGAATTGAAGCTGTTTCTGGAGGTAGAATTGGGGCAGGTAATCTCATCTTATCTACTGCACTATTTTTCTCATGAGGTTGGTAGCAATTTTATTTTGTAGTATTCTTGTGTGCGGTAAATCCATAGTTCTTATTGACTCGACTCACTCAAATAGATCTTTATAGATGGGACTTCACTGATTTTATAAATTATTCAGGACTTGTGCCCTGTGCCGCCACCGGAGAAGAGTAAAGAGGATATTCTTCTCTTCTTCAAGCTCTATGACCCTTTGAAAGAGGAACTTCGGTACTGAAAATTTCTGGAATGTCATTTTATGTGAATTAAGGATGGACGCTTATGCTTTTTCTTGATGTTTAGGTACGTGGGAAGGCTCTTTGTAAAAGTAACTAGTAAGCCAGCTGAAATACTTACAAAACTAAATGAAATGGCTGGTTTCTCTCCTGATGAAGAGATTGACCTTTTTGAGGTTTGTTTGTCCTTATTGATTATCAGCATTCTCTTTGTACTTTGTTGTATAGTTGGTGACTGTTTCATAACTGTGTTCAGGAGATCAAATTTGAACCTAATGTCATGTGCGAACATGTTGATAAGAAGTTCACTTTCCGTGCTAGTCAGGTATGTCATGGATGCACTGAATTATCTCCTTTCTGGACTCTTAATTAAATCAAGACTTCCTACTTGGTTATGTAGTCAAACTGTTTGCTTATGTGATTCATTCTTCACATCTCTCTCTATAGCTTGAAGATGGAGATATATTATGTTATCAGAAGTCTAAAGCTAACAGTACTGAACAATATCGCTATCCTGACGTTCCAGCATTTATGGAATATGTGCACAATCGTCAGGTACATTAAGATTCTCTCAATCTTCCTTTTTTCCTCCCCCTTTTTAATCAGCTAAAGAGAACTTCCATCAATGGCCACCTGGCCATGCCGGCTAATTTTATTTTCAAGGACTAATTGAACTATAACAACTGGCCCAGTTTAAATTTCTTGTTTCTCCTGTTGCCAGAGGGCGTTAATTTGTGATTTGGTAATGATTGATTTTACTATTGAGTTAACAATGGTTCAGAGTAACAGTTGAAGCCTTTGAATTTGACTATTTAAGGAATTTTCAATAGCATAGAGTTAATGTAAAAGTTGCTCCAACAGTTGTGATTTCTTGGGTTAATTTAATTTTGTACTCTGTTTTACATATATTTTATAAGTATGACGCAAGAAGTGCATTACTGGGTGGTGCTACTTACTAATGTGTTGTGACATTCATTTGTCCAATCCCAGGTTGTTCGTTTCCGATCATTGGAGAAACCCAAAGAGGATGAGTTCTCGCTTGAGTTGTAAGTTTGTGAAGTGAATATATTTGCTCTATGATAGTTTCCCAAGGGAGGGGTAGGCCATGAGGGGCTATGGCCCCCTTCTGGCAGACATTTTCTTGTCGGTATGCATTTATTGTCTGCTTGAATGGTATGATAGATGATACGAAAATACATAGCTTTCTTCAGAAAATCATGAGTTGATAAATGATAACAAAAATGCATAGCCTTCTTCAGAAAATCATGAGTTTATCTTGTGGAGGTAAAAGATGTAAAATCTTAGAAAATGGATTCAAATGCTAAATGATCGGTACCATTAATTTATTAGGATGCAAATGGGGACTTTGATAGCATTTATTGTGATAATATATGTAAAACATAGAATGAGATTTAACTTGAAGTGCTAAATGCAAAAATATGATTTAAAATAAGGGTACTTTGGGTATTCAATAAATTATTGTAATGAATTAAATGAGTTAAAAACAATAAAAAACTGACGTTATTTTTGTGTTGTTTGTCATAACAACTTAGTTATAATTGCATGAATTCAGACAAGTGAAACTAAAACTGAACACAAAATTATTTAGGTTCTATATATGCATGTGCAGCTATTTTTGTGGACAACACGTGTTACTTTGAATTGGTCTGTATCCCCTGCTTTCATGCAATTTTCTTCATTTGTCAACTCTATAATCATTTCTCAAAGGATAAAGCTTCACAATGAACAAACTGTAGGACACTTGTAAAGCTTCTTGTCAAACAGTATTGTGATCTATGTTAGCTTATCAAAGACTTCTAGCTTTAATAATATACTGCTTTCATATTGCATTACTGGAATGCAGTTTTTACAAAGAAAATATTGTGGAGAGTTTGGTCCATCCTTGTCATGAGCCAGAAAGCGCATTTGGCCTTTTCATGAATTTCTGCGTATATTATTACAAAAGAAACTGATGTTACTTTAAATGTTAATTTCATCATGTTTCAAAAGATTTGAGTTGCTCCATATAAAAATCTGTTTCCTATTCTAAAAGTTAGGGGAAAGCTGAATAAACACCCTTTCTTGGGTAAACCCCACTCTCTCTCTCCATTGAGCCAAGTGGGTCTTGTCTGCATAGATGGGGCCATAAAAGTGGGTTCAAGGGCTGGGATAATGTTTTCGGATGTTCTATGTCACTTATTTATTTATTTTAAATTTTGTAGGTCGAAGCTTCATAACTATGATGATGTTGTGGAAAGAGTGGCCTGCCATCTTGGTTTAAATGATCCATCCAAAATTAGGCTAACGCCTCATAATTGCTACTCCCAACAACCTAAACCTCAACCAATCAAGTATCGAGGAGCGGAGCACTTGTGTGACATGCTTGTTCACTATAATCAGGTTTCCTTAAGATTGGTGCAGCTTTTGGGAGTTCTTTCAGACTTATTTGTTATTTTGTAGAACTTTGTGTTGTGGGAGCTGAAAGTGACTTTGCTTGTCTTTTATGTTGCTAGACTTCAGATATCCTTTATTATGAAGTCTTGGATATCCCCCTGCCTGAACTGCAAGGTTTGAAAACTCTGAAGGTGGCTTTTCATCATTCAACCAAAGATGAAGTGAGTGCAGTCATCAAGATTTACATTTCTATATTTACTTTTCTATGTCTGTTTTCCTCGCTTGTTTATCTATTAAAAAGTGATCTCTCTAATAGGACCCTGTATTTTCAGGTTGTTATTCATTCCATAAGGTTGCCAAAACAAAGCACTGTTGGCGATGTTATAAATGACCTTAAGGCGAAGGTATTTCGAAAATTCCTTTTCTAACAGACCACATATTTCTGCTTTTAATGTGATAAATGTCATGCTTGATCAGTTCAAGCTTCAAAATCCCCATTGTGTTTATATTTGCAAGCATGAAGAGTATTTCCAGTCTACATTACTTCTCCAATTTATGTCTGCAAGGTCCATAGGTCTTTCTGGCACATGTTCAGGAGGAGTTTTGGCTCATTTTACTAATTTCTTATTCATGCAGGTGGATTTATCCCATCCAAGTGCTGAACTGAGGTTGCTGGAAGTTTTTTATCACAAGATCTACAAGGTCATTAATGGGACTCTTGTCAAAGTGTTTGTTGTTGGAGTTGATTCTAATCTTTGTGGGCTATTTAATTTTCTTTTCCTCATCGAGAATTGCAATTATGTTGCTTGCAGATTTTCCCACTTAATGAAAAGATTGAGAATATAAATGATCAATACTGGACTTTGCGTTCAGAGGAGGTAACTTGCAAATTATGTTCATAACATATCCCTTCTGCTGTTAAACTGCTTGTCTCCTCTATCTGGTTTTTAACTTTTTCCTAAGTCTAAATTTTGTTCTAATCAGTGGAACTTTGGAAGGTAATTAGAAAAGCATATAAGATGAGTATTTTTTTGTGACAAGCGATCTCGTGTTATTTTGCACATTCATTGATTCTGTTGATGATCACCCTTGCTTATGAGATCTGTTGCCAGTTTATCTGGGTGATTATTTGGTTCCTATAGTATGTTAACATCACACTTTCTCTCTGCAGATTCCCGAAGAGGAGAAGAACCTTGGTCCTCATGATCGTCTTATTCACGTTTATCACTTTATGAAGGATACTACTCAAACTCAGGTTATGATGAGTTAACAGGCATATTCTTCCTTTGGACACCACTCAGATTTTTGAACCCATACCCATGCGGTTCTTCTGCATCGTGCCTCATAATGCTTGGTATTGAATAATTTTTTATATTTTAATAGGTTCAGAATTTTGGGGAACCCTTTTTTCTGGTTATCCACGAAGGCGAGACCCTGTTGGATATTAAAGTTCGTGTACAGAAAAAACTTCAGGTTCCAGATGAAGAATTTGCAAAGGTATAGTGTGTTGAGGTTAAGGTAAACTGGCTCATAATGTGCTCAACTGGTGAGCTGAGTTTTACTGTCAGGGTTGGCACTATTGATGACTTTCAACTCTTCTTTTCATGATTCTTTCTCTTGTCCTTGTGCATCTCTACCACTGGCCATCACATGATTCTCTCTTTTCTTCTATAATGTCAGTGGAGGTTTGCATTTCTGTCACTGGGTCGTCCGGAGTATCTTGAAGACACTGATGTCCTTTCTACTCGTTTTCAGGTTCTCTCTCTCTCTCTCTCTCTCTCTCATGCACACACACACACGGACACACAGAGAAAAGGAATTATGACCATTTATTTTTATGCTTTCTTTAATTAAATGCAACTTGGAGTCATAATGAATACTGCTCTGTGATTTTCCAAGAGGAGGGATGTCTATGGGGCTTGGGAGCAGTATCTTGGACTGGAACATACGGACAATGCTCCAAAAAGGTCATATGCAGTCAATCAGGTAGTTTTTCACGAGCTGTTTTTTCGTATAGGAATTAGGATATGGGTGATGAAATGCTAAGCAAATGACATATCTTCCAGGATCCCTTCTCCATTGCTTAGGTTCTAGATGCTTCCTTTTTCCTATATATCCTATCGTGCATGATCCAATTCTGACCAGTGCAATGAACATTGAAAAATTGCTGTTTTCTCTTGGGGACTTAAAAGAAGGCAGGTAATGATGCAATGGCACGTTCGATCCCTTTTTTTTTTTTTTTTTTTTTTTTTTTTTTTCACGTGCTGTTATTTGATAGCTGGGAGGGATACCGATGGACCTTGCTGGCCTTTACTGAAAACTAAAAGGGAACATGTCATAGATACAACCCAGTGAGGTTGCATTGATGGTTCAAGGAACAGATTCTTTTTAGGAACAGACTTCAGGTGTTTGGTTTTGGTGCATAGAATGAGTTCATATTCTGTTTAACACCAAGTGTGAGCAACCTCACGGCCACCACTCACCTGGCCTCAGTCACATTCTACTTGTTTCCAATCCGCCTAATGTGGGTTTCCCTTATTTTTCTCAAAGCTTCAACACTGGCTATCAAAATTTGCCTTCACACTTTCCTAAGTTCTTGCACTACGCTTCAATCAGTCTGCCTCATCGGCCTTATCTGTTATCATCCTACTTTTGTCTGCTTGTTTTAATATGTACCTTCTGCCCTTCTACCTTTCATAGCCATGCTGATTCTCCATTGACCTGCTATTCACCCTACCTCAACAATATCCAAAGATTTTAAAATTTGCAATGGAGAGTCTTATGGCATTGTCGGTTACTCCTACATGATGAAATTATTTGGGCTAGATAGCCAAAAACTCGATGAGTGCGACCTGTATGCTATAGTAGTGGATTGAAAATCTCTTTTTGCCTCTGACAATTAAAGAAAACTCATCTGATAAAAAAGTGGAAAGTAAAGAAGCCTATGAGAATGTTCAATTTTGCAGAATCGTCACACATTTGAGAAGCCGGTGAGAATCTACAACTAGAAGTCAAGCCTCCACTAGTTCATTGGATGTGTTGAGAGCAGTGACATCTCACGCTGTCAGGAAGGAGCTCCACATGTTCAAGCTTTAGACTCTGCCATTGGAAGAGCTAGTGGTGTATTATGGCATGGTGCTAAAAGTACGTGATTGATGGATTGCGGCCTTCTTTTGCCGACCTTCAGGCATCCGTCTCTGAGAGGAGGTTGGTGGGGTTGGTTTGCTCCATTGTAATCAGTGAAAACAATTTTGGGGTGGGTGTTGTATAGGAGGGTATAGGTGTGTGTTCTTAAATTTTCGATTTGATTCTTTGTTTGTGTCTATACCCCAAATGTATTAGTGTATGGGGGGGTTTTGTAAAATGTTAATGTAGGATGCTGGTTCTTGTCTTGCAAGAAAAGCTTTACAGTCAGACCTGCAGAATTTGCCCCACTGATTCTCTCGACAGTTAGCTTGTTGTAAAAGAGGTGGTTTGGTCATTTAAACTTCTTTAGTATATTCTTAGTGTCATCATGCCATACTCAGATAGCAATATCGCTGCATGGTCGGTAGTCTTGAATTTTTAGTTGCTGCTCTTTTAGAGTTGTATCGAGATACCTGGGCGGGATGATACCACTGTAAACATCATTCCAAAGGAGCTCCGATTTTATTCCTCGTGAAATGCTTTTAGATCTGTTGCGCATATGATTTGCATACACTGGCACATGAGATATGTCCAGGCCTTGGTTATCTGAATCGAAGGGGATCGAAGGCCAGCGTGGGTCGATTATTTCATCGAGGATAGCGAGTCAATGTGACATCAAAGTTCACATTTGATCCCCTTTGTGCCAAATGCGGTTCTGTGGGAGTGAAATCGTTAGTACCGTTGACCAAGAAGCATTTTATGCAGAGGTAGGTGCACGAAGGCAGCAGGTAGGCCTCAAATTGACTGTTGACTGACAGGGAATATTCTCGTCATCGAAAGTTCTAATTTGTCCTTCTACATAACCGTGATCACCAGCCAATTAGGTTGGTTGAGCGAGAACAATGACGAGGCCTATGGAATGGTGTCACGGCAGGTCGTTGTGGTCTTGCTTTTTCGGAGTTTCTGGGTGACGGGTACATCGGAGATTTCACAAATGGCGCATCGAAAAATGTCGCCCAGTATCCTCAACAGCTGATCGGGTTGAACTATTACGTGCTCTGCCTCCATCCAGTTATAAGAACAGATTTTTCACATGAGAGTACGGGTGAACATGAGAAGAAATCTACAGGGGAGAGTGGTTTCAGATTTCGCTCAGGTTCTATTTAAAACCAATATGTTATTTATTATTAGAACATGGAACTCACCCTACATACTCTGAAACATTGAGCCTATCTTGTCATAGGTTCCAGGTTTCATTCAAGCTTCATCAATATTACATTTAAACAATTATAATGAATCATCTTTAATGATCATTACTTATTATAATTTACTGATCACAACTTATATTTGAATACATAAAAAATATGAAATATTAACAAAGTAAAAGTATTAATCATAAATTAGAAGTTTATATTAGTGGTTTTAAATTATTCACTTATCATTGGAGGAATACTGTAGGATCATGTGAAGATATAGACCATAGATTTCAAGTCTTACTTATCTGAACTTATTAGTTGAAAGTTCTTTACTTTTTGGAATTTGAAACTTAATTTACATACCTTGGAACTTGGAACCAGATAGATTTCCACTGGTGCAATGCGATTCTCTCATATTTTACTTTGAAGCCATACTTACTCCTAAAAATATCACATTAAAACATAAGCAAAAGAATGGCACACATAGTTACTACACCTTCTACTACTACCAAACTAATCCCATTTATGTTTGTTTTGTTGACGTTCTCGTTGCCGTCAAGCCGGTTGAGTTCTTAAGGCATGTTTGTTAACTAGCTAAATAGTATTTGATTATGCTCTTTTGTTCTCGAAAATAAATTTTTAGCAAAATTTTTGTTCTCGGAAAAATATTTGGAATAGAATCAAGAATCAAAATATAATTGCTTCTTTATATTCGGGAACAATTCTCGAATTAAGACCAATTTTTTTTCATTTCTCTTTCTCTCTTTTTTTTTTTTCATTTTCTTCTTCTTCCTTATGGTTGGTTGTCAACCTTGGCCATGACTGGCGATCGGCCAGATGAGGGTTGATGTCCTCGCCGGCCTTCGGCGACATAGGGCCTCGCTGACCTATTGTTAGGTTAGCATTGCCCAGCCAAGCAGATGTTGACCTGGTGGTGGGCTGGTGAGCCTCGTTGATGGTTGGGCGACACTGACCTCGCCTAGCTCACGAGGAGGCTCATGGGCTGAGCCTCATTGTGGCTTGGCATCACCTGGGGCTGGCGATGCTCCAGTGAGGGTGCTGGCCCTTGTTTGACTAGTCGTCGATCGTTGGCAACTTAGGGAAAAAGAAGACAAAAAAGGAAAAAAAAAGAGAAAAAAAAAGAGAAAAATGTATTTAAATCATTAAAAAATTGAAAGAAAATATTTCGGACTAGAAATTTTAAGGTTTTACCGGACACATTTATATTATAAGAATAATAATTTTGGACAATTACTATATACCTTCAAATGTTTAGAAATTAGGGAAAATTCCAAAAAATGGCCCGAAGTGAATCTTGTTTTAAATAAAGGCATGAAGCGCCATCACTTTCTCAAATAAGAGCTTAAAGTTGTTTTTGCTTCAAATAAAAGCCCGACTTTCCGATGATGAAGGGTATTTTCGTCATTTATCATTTTCCTTTTTTTTTTTTTTATGGCTTTTCTTCTTCCTCTTCGCTGGTGGCTGGCTGACCACTAGCAATAGCCATAGATGACTGGGTGAGGGGTGGCTTTGCCTGGGGAGGCCGCCCCTTGCGGCCAACTGCGAGGTTGGCAAGGGTCGGCCTCACCTGGGGTCGACGAGGGCTTGACGACCCTTGTTGGCCGCTAGTGAGGGTCGACCTTGTCCACGCCTCCTCGCCTTGCTTGCCCAGGCACAGGTGAGGCCGACCCTCGCCAGATCTGGCAAGGGGGGCCTCGCTCGCGGCCGACGAGGGGGCCTTGCCCGTGGTCAGTGAGGGTGACCCTCGCCTAGCCGTTTGTGGGCGTCGTTGGTGGCTGGTCGGCCATCGACGACAAGGAAGAAGAAGAACTAGAAAAAAGAGAAGAAAAGGGAAAGAAAAAAGAAAGAAGAAGAAGATTTGGTCGGAAAATTTAGGTGATTGGCAACCGACAATCGACAACCGGCAATGCCTTTATTTGGAATAATAATGATCACTTTAAGCTCTCATTTGAAACAACCAAAGTTATTTAAGGTTTTCACTTAAAATAAAGTTTACTTTAGGTCTTTATTTGAGAAAATGAGAAGACTTGAGGTCATGTTTTGGAATTTTCTCCTAAAATTATTATCAAGAGTAGAATAAAAAAAAATCATTTATAAGTGAAAATTATTTCCCAACACATAAGTTTTACCGTGCACTCTTATCATCCACTTATATATTTCCAGCCCACGTGCACTTCCTGATCACTACAGACCTCAATTCCAATTGAAGCCAGACTCACCGCCCGACTATAAAGTAGCCATCTCGGCCGCCGCAGGGGAACACGCTTGAGGAAGTGATGGTTATATCGACGGTACTGAATTTCATATACCCACCGCCTCCGTCGCTGTTCACGACGGCCATGTCGGTGATAACTGCGGCCTCGCAGGCGAACGCGGGCTTGTCGGAGGTGCGAGGAGTTCACCTACAGTACTCCAAGTTCGCCCTCGCTTCCAACAAGAAGGTCCCGAGCAGGACCGGGATGTTGCTTTTCTACTCGCCGGCTTTCCTCGCGGGCCTCGCTTCCTTCTCGATCTTCCCCGACGGGGGCCTCAGGTTCCTGATCCTACGATCCGCCATCTCTCTCCATTTCTTCAAGAGAATCCTCGAGGTAATGCTAAAACCATACCGTTTCTTTGGTTTTTGCATTCTAGAGGGATATTCGCTGAGCATACAGGTGCCTTGAGGCACTCTTCACGGATATGAAACCCTTCCATCTTAAAAATACGTTAGCACTAGGGAGTCATGAGATGTGCGGAATCCGATCCTCATGTTCTCGTTCGAAATTGGAAGACATGGAAATGTTTTTTCAGTCTGCAGTCTGCAGCTTTGATTCCAATTCGAAAACCCTTTTCGAAGTGTTGCAAAATGCATTTCTAGGATGACTCTTTTCAGTTCTCGAATGAAAATGAAGCGGGGAATCCGGCTGAGCCGAACCCGAAACTAGGCTTCTGTTTCGCTCGTATAACTTCCCGAGCAAATTCATTTCAACCGAGGGACATTTTTTCAGGTCTTGCTCGTTCACAAGTTTAGTGGAGGAATAGGCGTGGACTCCACGGTGGTCATCTCTCTCAGTTACTTCCTCTCCACCGTGACATTGATCTACTCGCAGCACCTGTCCCGGGGTCTGCCTGAGCCCCTGGTCGACCTGCTCTATCCAGGAATGGCGCTATTCCTGATCGGGATGGCCGGCAACTTTTACCACCATATCCTCCTCTCCAGACTCAGGCAAGAGGGCGACAGAGAGTACAAGATCCCCAAGGGTGGTCTGTTCGGCCGGGTCATTTGCCCACACTACTTCTTTGAGGCCATAGAATTTGTGGGGATTTCGTTCATTTCCCAGACGGTTTATTCTTGCTCCTGGTCTCTGGGCGTACTTCTCTACTTCTTGGGCAGGAGTCATGCCACCAGGAGGTGGTACACTTCCAAGTTTGAGGATTTTCCTGAAGATGTCAAGGCTCTTATCCCATTCATTTTCTGAATTGGTGCGAAGTGGTAATTGGAAAGGAAACTGGTTCAATGGATTGATTTTTACAGAAAAGAGTCATATGCAGGTTTATACCTGACATTTCATTCGAGTAAGATTGACACATATGAATGTTCCATGCAGATATGACATCATGTACTTTATTAAGGATTTACTCAATTACAGAATAAAAGCTTATTGGTGTGGTCCATCATTGGTTAAAAAAAACAAACAAACAAATTACAAAGAAAAACAGGCTTTCGATTAATCTTTTTTGTCCTTCTATTTTTTTCAGTTGGCATTATGCAAGTAGAACGCAATTGAAACAATGGGAGAGGAAATTTATATGTGATACATGGATATAAAATCATATAAAATGGTCTCGTAGACTTTAAAATAGTTGTTAACTCTTTGATATCCATAGTCTAATTATCATATAAAATGGTCTGCTGCTCTTTTCAAGGTGTACTGAAATATCTGGGTGGGGTGGTACCATTGTAAACGTCATTGCAAAGGAGTTTCAGTTCTATTCATTGTCAAATGCTTCCAGATCTTTTGTTTACATGAATTACTTACAGTGGCACGGGAAGATCTATTCCGGCCTTGGTTATCTATATTGATGGGGATTGAAGAAGACTGTGGGTTGTCTGTTTTATTGAGAAAGCAAATTTATGTGTCATCAAAGTTCACATTACATCCCTTTGGTGCTATTATTGTTCTATAGTGATGTTGAACACGATACATTTTATCCAGAAGTAGGTTCACGAAGTCAGATAGGCCTCAAGTCGACTGTCGACTCACAGGGAATGTTCTCGTCATCAACAGCATTATCTGTCGTTTTACATTACCATGACCACTAGCAAAATAGGGTGGTTTAGTGAAAAGGATAACGAAGCCTATGGCAAAATGAATTGGTCTTGCTCAAAGTCAACAAAACTCATTTTTATGGCCGTAGATTGGCCAAACGCAACAAAATTCATCGCGTTTGTCCAATATATGGCGACAAATTTGGTCCAAATTATACTTTTCAGTTAAAAATTGTGACAAATAACTATACCCCACAACTTTAAGTCTATCATCACATTTAGTAGGTGGTAGGAGCATTTTAGTAGATGGGTGTAGAATTATATGGCTTATAGATTTGTCACATTTGGCATTACTAGTTGTCACCAGAATTATGTAGGAAGATGGATTTTTCTTCAATATAGGATATCGTATATCTTTGTATATATATCATTGCAATGTAAAAAGAATAGAAATTTAAAGTGTTCTAATCTAGGTTGCAATGTAAAATCGGGCATTTAAATCAAGGATTCAAGAGAGAGTCCAGCTAAGCTTCGGCTTATATTTTTGCTTCCAATACAAGAAGCTATTCATGATTATGTATTGTGACATCAGTGGTGCTATTCGAGTACTTCACGGGAAGAGGAACATTTTCAGGAAGTTGGAGTAGGAATGCTATAATTTTTAATATGGGTTTTAACTCTCATGCCTTATAAGGAGGTACGGCAAAAGTTTAAGAGTGAGAGAGAGTAGAAGTAGAGTAGCACCGACAAAAAATGAAATTAGACCATACGAGTATTTATGACATGCATGAAAGCAAAATAACGGCATTTTCTCCATATGGAAACCTCAGATGTGGGCATGAAAAGGGAAGCCTAGGACATAGTGGCCGAGTCAAACAGCTTTTTCTTGGGTTTCTACGACGGCAGGCTGTCCTATTCATGCTTGTTTTGTCGTAGTTGACTTTTTGTTGTTGCTGTTTTGGTTGAGTCGTCATTGTCGTTGCCACCGGGGTTCGTTTTCGTGGTGGTAGTTGGGGGTGGCCGAGTTCTTATAATTCAGCTCACTTCTAATTCCTGTTCCATCACATGCCGCAATTCCAACCAGAATCACCACCCAATTATCAAAGAGTCATCATCTCAGCTGCAGAAAACACACTAGAGACGGGATGGTAACATCGACCATACTGAATTTCATATACCCACCGCCTCCGTCGGTGTTCATGACGGCTGCGTCAGTGATGATCGTGGCCTCGCTGGCCATTTTGGGCTTGTTGGAGGCGGGAGGAGTTCACCTGCAGTACTCCAAGTTCACCTTCACTCCCTACAAGAAAGTCCCGAGCCGGACCGGGATGTTGCTCCTCTACTCGCCGGCTTTCCTCGCGGGCCTTGCTTCCTTCTTGATCTTCCCCGATGGCGACCTGAGGTCCCTTATCCTGCGATCAGCGATCTCCCTCCATTTCTTCAAGAGAATTCTCGAGGTAAAGCTGCACTTCTCTCCTATCCATTACTTAGAGGCCAAAGCAACCCTCAAGACCGTTTGCTTTTTGGTACGTATACTATGGTTTTCATACATGTCACGGGGCGCTTCAAAGGGACACTTGTTGAGCATACAAGTGCCCCAGGACATTCTTCAACGATGCGAAACCTTTCCTTCTTAAAATTATATTTTGTACAAGAAAATGAGATATGTCGTAATCCAAATCTCATGTATTCGTTCGAAATTGCAAGACATAAAATTGTTTCATCAGTCTGCAGTTCGCAGCTTTAATTCCGATTAGGGAATCCTTCTCGAAATATTGTGAAATGTATTTTTAGGACAACTCTTTTCAGTTCTCAAATGAAATTGAAACGGCGAATTTGGTGGAGCTAAATCGGCCGAAGCTTCTGTTCCGCTCGTAGAATTTCTCCAGCAAATTCATCTCAACCTAAACCTTTTGTCAGGTGCTGTTGGTTCACAAGTTTAGTGGACGAATGGGTGTGAACTCCATGGGGGTCATCTCTCTCGTCTACTTCCTCTCAACCGTGACATCGATCTACTCACAGCACCTATCCCAGGGTCTTCCCGAGCCACCGGTGGACCTGCTCTATCCAGGGATAGCACTTTTCCTAATCGGGATAACCGGCAACTTGTACTACCATATCCTCCTCTCCAAACTGAGGAAGGAGGGTCAGAGAGAGTACAAGATCCCCAAGGGTGGACTGTTTGGCTGGGTCATTTGTCCACACTACCTGTTTGAGGTCATGGTTTTTGTGGGGATTTCATTCATTTCCCAGTCAATTTATTCTTGTTCCTGGTCTCTGGCCACATTTTTCTACCTTCTGGGCAGGAGTTATGCCACTAGGAGGTGGTACACTTCCAAATTTGAGGATTTTCCTGAAGATGTCAAGGCTCTCATCCCATTCACTTTCTGAATTGGTGAGAAGGGTTGATTGGAAAGGCACTAACATTCTCTTTTTTCTTTTGGGGGATAAAGGGGGGTTGTTCTTGGGAATTTGCATTATGTTGCTACTATTTTTTCAAATTTTTCATAAATGTGCGATATTGCTTGCAGATCTGGTGCGATCGATTTCTATCTTATGTATAAGGGTCATACAAAGACTGAGGTTCTGTTATACTAAGATTGACTTGTCATATGAATGTTCCAAGCCCTTAATGATAAGCGTGTCAATAAGAATCCTTCGAACTGAAACCTGAATCGAACGAAAGCTCTTGGGTTTTTCTGGTCAAGTTTCCTTTCAGTTCAGTAGCAAGTGACTATGGACTTCTGATGGTTTGGTTTCCGATCATAAACTACGGACTTTGGTGCGATCGATTTCCATCTTATTGCATCGCATCTGCAGTCTGCTTTTCTGAAGGTGCAAGAATTGAAGAAAACATTTCACCATTCGTTGTGGTAGGTCGGCCAACATAACAAGGAACAAGCCATGAAGTTGGAGCATGCATCAGTAAAGAGTGAAGCAAATACGAATGAGTTTCGGGCTGTATTTTGCGTTCTCGCTTGAACAAAGGACAGGACAGGAGCTTCAAACACAGACAGATTTTTCACATCATGTGTTTGCATTTTGTCGTCCGATTTTCGCCGTTCATTCGTTTGTTTGGTGGAGATCCAAGTCCCAGGGATGGGAACAGAATTTACATCTGAGTTGCATTCAACAAATGGCGATGTTATTGGACGGTGTATTAACTCTCTAAAATTTTGGTGGAGACGATAAAAAAATAAATAGACAATCAAAAAAAAAAAAAGGAAGAAGAAGAGAACCCAATTCAATTGACACCCTTCTCATGTCCGAGTCAAGTCATATATAAGTGGGAATCCCAACCAAACTGGCCTATTGACACCTTAGTTAGCAATAGACCAATATGGAATGTTGGCTATTACAATTTGTGTGTTATAAACAGTGTAACTAGTAACATTCATGACAAGATGTATCTTATTAACGATCTGGGCAATTGCAAGGAAAAAACTCTACCGGTGTGGTCTGTCATTGGTGGAAAAAACTAGAGAGAAAAACAGCTTTTGATTAATTTTGTCTATTCTTTCTTTTTTTGGTTTTGCATTTTGTATACAAATAAATATGCAATTGAAACATTGTGAGAGGAAATGTACATTTAGTATTTGACTCAATGTGTACAGGGATAAGCCAAATTTTGTAGACTATGCAAAAAATTTATAAAATTTTATATGATAAGTCTCGCAGACTCTAAAAAAAGTTGCCAAGGCTTTGATGTCCATACTTTAATTGCCATAGAAAAAAAATAGGATAATTACTTAAAACCCTCGTAAATTTTGGAATAGATGTACAATAACCTAGAAACCAAAAACTATTTCAATTACCACGGTCGACTTTGCCACCATCGTGCAATAAGCCCAAACTCTGTAAAGTTGCATATTAGTCCTCCGAGTTTTGATTTTTGTTATAATTTTTCTATTTGTATAGACAGTAAATATTACCTAAAAAATAGACTTTTCATTTTTTTTTTTACAGAAAAAGAACCTTTATTGCGTCTTAAATAAATTTACTAGAACGGAGGAATGCATAGTTAACGAAGTTAAGAATTTTAGTAAAAGAGAAAAAAAGGGTTAAATACAATTTCAGCTAATACTTAAAACTCTTAAGCAGACGAAAAACTGAGGACTATAACGAAAAGTCAAAATTCAGGGAGAGGTAAATCTGTAATTTTACCAAAGTTCCGGGATTATTGAATAATGGTGTAAAAGTCGAAAGGATAATCACCGACAGGCGAGCAGGTATATGCCATCATCTTCAGTTCCTCCCCGTCTGCAAGAACACTCGCCTTGCCCATCGCTTTCTATCTCTGATCTTATGCTCGTTCGATTTCTCCATCGCTCCTCCATTCGTATTCTTCTCTTCGCTCGACTCGTCTCGCGTCGTGGGTCGTCCCCTGATGTTCCCGGACCGTTCACCCTGAAGCAGGCAATCCCAGAAGAAAACAAGTGGGTATCGGTAAGTGGCTGTGTGTTTTTGGTTGACATTCATGAAGAGTTCCGTCCGGTGTTGATTGTTCCGATCTTCGGAGGGTCTAGGTCCCCCTTTCGATGCTCTTTTGGGCTCTTCTGGTTTCGGTTTTTAGAGTGTTGTTATGCATGGAGTTGCTAAGGAAAGAACGAAGAACATCTCATTTTGCATTTTAGTACAGAAAGCTACGGTATACTATGCGAGTTACCACCATAAAGAAAGGGTTTTTTCTTTTTCTTTGTCCTGTGAATGTATTTTTCTATGAAACCCAGCTGGGGTTACCTTCGAGAAAAATTCGACTACCTTCGAGAAAAATTCTAGTCGAAGTGGCCATGCATTCTGTTGAAGATATAGCTTAATCCGCCGATCGTGCATGATGGATTCTCTGAGGAGTGCGTTGTTGGGAATGCGCTTAGCGATTGATTAACCATCTCGTGGCTTACTAGCTGCTCTGTTGCTGGAATTTCGGTTAAGCCAAGCTGAACTTTATCTATGGGAATGGAACGATCGAATTTGTTTACGCACCCTGTCAGATTATAAGTCGTGTGTATGATAGTATTCTACTAAGAGCATATCATTTTTCTTGTCATGGGATATCAGAGAACTTAGCTGATCAAATTGGGTAGTTGTCGAGAGTAAATTCAATTGTTCTCAAATGGTTGGATTGTCAATAACCATGCATTTCCTACATAAGACATTCATGGGGTGCTTGAAGTTTGAAACAATGAAGATTTGATTATAGTTTGTAGCCAAAGGATATAGAACATGACAGTCGCTTCCTGTATCATGCACTGTCCTGTTTTAGTTTGAATTTTAGGAAGTATGAATAAGTTTATGTTAATTTACAGTCATGGAGAGCTTTTGTCCTGTTTGAGCTTCAGATTTGTTTACTAATTCCATTAGCAGTTCTCCTGTTGCCTACTTGTAGAGTTTGTGCGTGAAAGTAATGGATCGGCTTGAAGGTGCTGCACGCCTCATGATGGTATCGGATCTTGACTCTACCATGGTAGGTAGCTTTTCTGCCTGTTGCACATCAAATTCATTTTCCTTCTTGTTGCAGAATTGAGATATTTCATTGCAGGTTGATCATCTTGATCCAGAGAATCTCTCTCTTCTTAGGTTTAATGCATTGTGGGAAGCTTTTTACCGTGACAATTCTCTGCTAGTCTACTCCACTGGAAGGTCACCAACAAGTTACAAGCAGTTGAAAATCAAGAAGCCGTTACTGACTCCTGATGTCACGATTATGTCTGTGGGAACTGAAATCATGTATGGTGAGTCAATGGTACCGGATGCTGAGTGGGAGTGTTATCTGAATCAGAAATGGAACCGCGATATAGTCACAGGAGAAACAGCAAAGTTTCCTGAACTTACTCCTCAGGTACGTACTCTAGCTTGCGATTATTTTCTGATTTACTGGATAGGTTCTTGAGCTTCATGAGCTCCATACTGTATGTGTTTCTCCACAAGTCAGAAAGTGTTGTCCGTGATAGAGATTAACCTTTCTCTCTAATTTTGAAATCACGGTACTGAAATTCAGCCAGAAATAGACCAACGGCCTCACAAGGTCAGTTTTTATGTGGAGAAGGACAAAGCCATGAAAGTGATGCAAGTTCTTCCACAATGTCTGGAGAAATATGGGGTAAGAATGAAAATATAGTCATATATGCAATATGAGAAATCCAATGTCATACCAGAATTGTGCTGAATTTTGTTTAATTACATAGAATCTTATTAGTTTGGTATTGTATTTGATCGACAGCTAGATGTGAAAATAATTTACAGCAGTGGAATTGCTTTAGATGTATTGCCTCAACATGCGGGAAAGGGACAGGCACTTGCTTATTTGCTTAAGAAGTTTGAAGCTAAGGGACGTGTCCCTTCTAATACTCTTGTTTGTGGTGACTCTGGAAATGATGCTGAGCTATTCACTGTCCCTGCAGTACATGGTGTGATGGTTCGTAGCATTTACTAGTTTTAGTCTAAAATTGGAGTCCTATTAGTGAATTGCATGGTGTAACTCCTACCACGTGCAGGTCAGCAATGCACAGGAGGAATTATTGGAGTGGTACTCAGAAAATGCAAAGAATAACCATCAAATTACTCATGCAACTGAAAGATGTGCTGCTGGAATCATCCAAGCGATTGGGACTTTTAGTCTTGGTCCAAATGTTTCACCAAGGGATATACGGGACTCTCTGAAATGCACAGTAGAAATAAGCAATCCTGGTCATGAAGTAGTGAAATTTTATCTGTTCTATGAGAGATGGCGGCGTGGTGAAGTTGAGAGGTCCGACCATTTTATTAATAATTTGAGATTACTCTTTGTAAGTTTGATCCACCTTTCCCCCCCAATCCTGTGTCCACTGCATTAGTCAGGGTACACTCTGCACAAGTCTCACCTCGTGTATCCACTATCTTAGCTTATTTTTTTAAAGCTAATTAATTAATGAAAATTAAAGGAATTGTGGCAGTAGAAACCACATGGTTTTACATTGTTAGGATAGGAATTATGCATTGTCCTGCATATATTAAGACTTCAAATGGAAAGAATAAACACATCCTTCATGTATATCATGCCACAGCAATAAAAACTGGAAAAGTGAGCTTTAGTTGTAAATTATCAGTCTAGCATCATAGTCAATTCTGTTTACTGCAATTAAGAAAAATTGTATTTTCTCCTATATATCAATTTTTTTCTTGATTCTATAGTAATTTCAAGATGCTGAGGCTTGTCAATGTGAAAGCTATGTTCTATGTCAAGCTCATGTGGCATCTTATATTGCATGTTCTGGGCCTATGACCTCATTTTGCTTCTGGGAGATCAATTTATCTGTAAATTCCGAAAGTCTTGCCATTTTACTTGGTGAAAGAAAATTTTACTGATTTTCCGTGCAGAATTCAATGGGTACTTTTGTGCATCCTTCTGGAATAGAGATTCCTTTCTCTCAGTGCATAGATGAGTTGGCCAACTCATATGGAGATCAGCTGGGAATGCAGTTTCGAGTATGGGTTGATAGAGTTTCTGTAGCTCAGATATGTTCAGACACATGGCTGGTGAAATTTGATAAGTGTGAATTATGTGGTATGATACTCATTTCTAACCATACTTCCATCTATATGTTGTTATTTATTCTCATCTGGTTCCAGTCAACACAATCGGGACTCAGGTCCAGTGTAGTGCCTGGGGAAGTATGAAATCCAAAAAGCTAAATAGGAGTAGCAATTGCTTGATTGGGGCTCAACTACACTGAACCCAAATTTTAACCTTAAATTTTCTCCCTAGATCACCTGATATTGATACTTCGTCCACAATTTTGAGTAGTGTTTGATTGCATGAAATATGCTTGGCATGACCTTGAAGTCTACAGTTTACCTAAAATAAGGCATTGAATCTTGATATATGTCATTTCGTGCCTAAGCACACTGTCAGTTGGAAATTGAGCCTGTATTTTAGCTTCATTTTAGTATGCAAAATGGTAAGTAGGTGTACTTCAATTAGGGTTGATCTCAGTTACAGCGGGGAAGGAATTGCGGCTTCATTCAACCTGACTGATCATGTACTGGTGAAACTTTTTAGATTATAATATTGAGTTTAAAAAGCTGACAGTATATGTAATTGGTGAAATGGTTTTGGAATGTAATGTTCTTGAAGATGACAGAATAAATAAATTCAAGACACAAATACTGTTAGATCTGCTCTTTCTAGACAAACTTGGGATTTGCAATTTCAGGTAAGATCTGTTCAGGATCATGGGATCCTTTTCTATCAGATAGGATGGGCTGTTGTATAAATATGCATCTCGTTCATAATGTTCTTGAAGATGACAGAATAAATAAATTCAAGACACAAATACAGTTAGATCTGCTCTTTCTAGACAAACTTGGGATTTGCAATTTCAGGTAAGATCTGTTCAGGATCATGGGATCCTTTTCTATCAGATAGGATGGGCTGTTGTATAAATATGCATCTCGTTCATAATGTTAGTTTGTCCACAAATCTAAGGGGGTACTGTAACTCCAATTGTTTCAGGTTAGTACAAGTTTGCTAAGGTACTTGATTAAATTGCTCTTATTTATTGAAACGATTATTTGGATAAGTTCTCCAAGGTCAGTTTTGCAAAACAATATTAATGAGAACTCATGTGACCGCGCTCTATAAAATGACGACAATTTCATGGTTGGGGGTATATAATAGGTGGTTAAGCCACCAAGATGAATAAATAGATGGTTAACCAGCAATTCTATCCCGTCAAATGTGATGCTTTTCAGAAATGTTCAGTAGCTCCACCTGAAATTCTATTCTTCGATATGGTTCTGAGTTCAATCGTTCTGCAGGTAAAGATAGAGAACGCCGTGTGACAACGGTCTTGCTCAGTTCAAGGGTATGGCTGAATAAATACCATTGATTTGTATTTTTCATCGTCTCATGATCTTAACAAAGATCATGATTCTATTGATACTCTTTAGCAGTCACTAAAGCCCTCTTTTTTATGAAATTCAGCATGCTGAACTTCCGCGTGAATTTATGTGGATCTACATGCATCAGACTTGGTTGGACGGCTTGTTCTCAGGAGGGGAGGATCAAAGACCATGGCTTTTCTGAACGCCCAAGCCTACTTACAGAGCAGATCCATCAATTTGAGATTTGCTCAATCTGACAATATCTGCTACTTTGTAGTACTAGTAATCTGCTGCAGGGCTCTTAAAAAGATAGGTTGGAGGCATATATTACCCACGAATACAGCAACCTCTGTTTTACTCATGTTATCCGTGAGAATTTGGGAGGATATCAGGACGAAATTTTAAATGACATAAAAGATGAAGCAAGTAAAAAATCTAATATGCTGAGGAAAGAAAGACACAGGTTTTGCATGAGGTAACACGTATTTATTGGAGTTAGGCTTGTAAGTCATTGAACGATTTTTCTTGTCTACGATTTGGAGGCTTTTTCATCCACATGGAGAAGGAATGGAAATATATTTAACAGATAAAAATTGGACGGCCAAAAATCCGGGCAAGTCTCTTCTACCTTGACGAGAGGAGTTCCTGGTTGAGATAGACTTTTTAGGAATCAAAGAATTACCGCAAGAAGTGTAAAAGACTAGGCCATCTCATGAAAAACCACTTTAAGTAAAAGGAGTGTAAAGACTCTAGCAAATCAAGATGGTCTTTCATTTGATTCTTATTATATCATAAAAAAACACTCAATATAGAGGCAAACCGAGGTTTGCGTCCTCCAGATCAAAAAGGTCCTCACAATCAATCATATACATCCCCCTGAAACCATAGATTCAGTTACCCTCTACCCCACCCAGAGCCATTTGGTTTTCTGATAGCTCATAAAGCCGGTATAGATTCAGTTACCCTCTAGCTCGCCCAGAGCCATTTGGTTTTCTGACAGCACTCGCAATGCTGGTCTTGCAGTCCCCAATTGCTGTTGCTGCAGATGAACATTTGAGAAACAGTTAAGCATAATGATGCCTTGTTACCAGACCACAAAGCAAGTAGAAAACATCCCCAAGTAGAAACAGTTAAGCATAATGATGCATTGTTACCAGACCACAAAGCAAGTAGAAAACATCCCCCAAGTAAAATCAGCATACCTCAGTGGCATCTTTCTTCCTTTCCGTTTCGGCCACTCCCAATTTTTCCTTGAATATCTTCTTCAACTGCCTGAGGCTTTTCTTTTGCAAGGAACCCAGCATTCTATCCTCATCTGTGATCTTCTCTTCATCACTCTTCTTTCTCGCCTTCTCTGTATTTGGCTCGACTTTTCTGCCACTCTTCTGCATATTCTCTTTGTCGTCGCCTAGCAAAGTAGTCATCTTTCCCAGTGCGGACTGCTTCTTGCTTGATGATTTCACTTGCCCAGGGAGTAGCTGGTCAGCTGCTACTGCTAATGGGGAGGATGGAATATCCATGTTTTCTTTGTTATTGTCCAGCTTATTAGCCATCTTTCTGACCGTGGACTGCTTCTTACTGGATGACTTCACCAGCCCAGGAGACTTTGGCAGTCGGTCTGCTGTCAAAGGGGAAAGTGCGACTTTACCTTTCACAGAGAGAGGAGAATGCGTGCTTATTTTGCTAACAAGAATTGGAGTCTTGTTGGCAATGGCAGATGGAGGTAGTTCACTTGCTCCTTCGACAAACTCCACTTCAAAAATTGGAGTCTTGTCTGCAAAAGCAGATGTCGGCAATTCACTAGCTCCTCCGACAAACTCCACTTCTGGCATCACATGAACATCAACTAGCTCTTGAAGATCAGCATATTCTTGAATGTTTGGTGCATTCACTTCAGATGACTTTGCAGCCACAGAAGTTTCAACCAATGATTTGTGCCACTCACGAACTTCCAATGCGAACTCTTCTGATTCGAAGACATCGACTTTAACCAATTGCTCATCCTCTTCCTTCTCTGTCTGAATTATCGGACTAACAACACAAAGAGACATCAACTGGTCAAGCTTGATGCTTTCTTCTTGCTCGACAGGAGCACTCTCCCGAATTTCCGATTGGCTGGACATGGAAATTTCAACACCCAAATCATTGTCCGCAACTGGCTCCTCAATATCATTGCAGTGAGAGACTAATAGATCTGAGTCAACCGTGATATGAGGAACTAGTTGATCTAAACTATTATCATCAGTTTCCTCATCATTGCCATCTTCCTCATTATCCTGGATGTTTTCATTCAGCAGCATCTTCTCTTCTATCTCGCATTTCACATCAACATCATCATTTTGATTGTCTTCTGAAATCTCAAGGTTAGTTGTCACTTCTACATGATCCTCAATTTCAGTAAAAGCATTGTGACCATCAGTTTGCACAGCCGAAGTGTCTACTGGTGGTGCATCTTGGCTCAGCGTTGACACTACAGAGCAATTTGTATTGATTAGCATGATGATACTCGTGATCACAGAAAATAATGTACCAGAAAATATGCCAAAACTTGACTTACCAAGTATGTTATCATCCAACTGGTCTGACTTCTCATCAAGGACATCATCTTTCGAATCAGAATCAGAAAGGGCACCAAGGCAATTGGATTTGCCACAATCAGCTTCCAGGAGTACCTCGGAGCCAAGAGCTCCAACGCAACTGCTCTCAACATTCACTTTCACATCACTTTCGGGTTCTCTTTCCTTCTCCTCCGTTCCAGTGGACTTCTCAACATGAACATTTGAATTATCGGGTTTCTCTGAACTCTCCTCCTCTTCTGCAGCCTGGGAATCAGCATCTGCATTTACAGTATAGCACGCTAATCAGAACTATCATTCATTTGAATCTACAACTAAGTGAATGCTTTTACAAAGATGACCAAAAGAATGCCTACCAAGTGTCAACAACAAAGAATAAACTATGCTGAATAAAAAGTGTCATATAATTCCTAGATCTTTCTGACCATAACTCCTAAATCAATTTCCTCTGCAAATTAGAACACCTACCAAGTGAATTCTTGTTCTCTTCAATTTCTTCTGATTCTTCTTTCAAACCGAGGTCATCCATTTTAATTGGCTCCAGTTCTGAGCCTCTCTCCTCTGACACCTTCAGCTCAGACATTGTCTTCTCCAACAACCTCACCGACCTCCTTGTGCTGTATACCCTTGGCGCTGCAGATGCTCGGGCCTTTCTCTGTGTGCTCTTTACTGGCACATCCCGATTTTCTTCCTCATTCTTCTCATCTCTCTTCACAGCCCCTGGTCTCGTCCGAGCCGAGGTAAGCCCAGCTCTTTTTCCAGTTTTTGGCACGGCAGGAGTATCTGGCAGATTGACTTGTTTGTTCTCCTGATCTGCAGCGTGCCTACTGCTCATCGTGCTGCGGCGAGCACGAGACACGACCTGCGAGCTGTCAGGATCCTTCATAGTTTTTGCTCTAGCCGAGGCTTGAGTTGCAGTTCGGGGTACTGCTGGAGTTGCAGGTGGAGCTTTCTCAGGTGAATGCATCTCAACAATAGGTTCTGATGGATTTAGGAACTCTTCCAACCCCTCAACCTGTTGCATAAATTTTCAGAAAAATCGTAAGTATGAGGAAAACCAATTAGATGAAATAGGCGAAGAACAAAAAGATAAAAAAAAAAGCTCTCTCCACTTGATTTTCAAGCAACTCCATGTCGTCGAAAATGACTCAACCATATTCAATGCTAAATCTCATTAAAAACATTCTACTTTGAAAAATAAGATCTTGACCCATTATAAATAGATCTGAAATGTGCATGAATCAATTCATTCTCTTTGTAGTCAGTTCAATCACAATCGAAACCGCAAAACTGTTCGAAAAGTTCCCAGATTCTTCTTTTCAAAACATTCAATCTCTAATCTCGTAATTCATCGAATCAGCCGGCAGCGAAATCGATGGCGATACACCATCGAATCGGCATCAAAATCACTAAGCAGCGGCGAAATCAATGGCAATACACACAATCGAATCATCATCAGAATCACCAAGGAGAAGACATCGTTAATTACATGTTGGAGAGCAGCGAGCGCATTGGCCATGGCGACGTTGGTCATGTTGGCAGCGATCTTGTTCTTCTTGCACAGAACCTGGAGGTCCCTCCTTGACAGCGTGTGGAAGTCCATTTCAGCTCTGAGAAAATCGCAACCGCAAGATTTGGCGTCGAGGCAAGGGGGAGGGAGAGTGATCGGAGAAGATCCGAGACAGGGTTTTGGGCAAATGGGAATCAACTTGTGTTTGTCAAAACAAGGAGTTTTGGGCAATCTGCGAAGAACGGACGGTGTAGAAGAGTATTTGTAGTCGTAGAGGGGGGAGGGAGAGACGTTGGAAACCCTAGCGGAAAATATGACCGTTGGAGCGCGATTTGAAATTTGAAAATCGCCTGGAAAAATAAGGTAAGAAAATCTTTTCTGTCGTGGACCTGTAGGAGGCTGCCGCGTGTCACATACCCGGGCGGAACCGCCCGTGCGTTACTTTCCTTCCGTGTCTCTAGAACGAGGCTTGGGCCTTCTTCTATCTGGTATCCCTACGATTTTCGGCCCAATTCAGAAAAAAAAAAATTGTATAGAATAGTGAATCAATTGTTAAAATAAGAAGGGTCAATTCTGCAAAAAAACCCTATAAATTGTTACCGTGACATTCCTCGATTTATTTTTTATTACTAAAATCCCTAAACTTTTTTTTGTGTTATAAAAAATCTTGAACTTATATTAGTATGACAAATAATATGAGGGATGAAATTATACTATGTCATGCATGGGTAAGTTTAGGTTTTTAGTGACACATAAAAGTTAAGAGTATTTGTGTCACAGTAATAAAATTTAAAGTTTTTGGTGGTATTTCTCCAAGTCAGAAAAAAAAAATTCATTACTTATTTACAAATATTTCAAAAATCCTATAAATTGAAAACACCGACTTTTCAAACATAGTTAATGATATTGACTTTTCAAAGGCATTAGTGATTTCCAGTATTACATTCGTAATTTTATAAGCGTGTCAGCATGTAAAAACCGTCGTCTAATTTGTTGCTTGTTCACAAATCGGGGTAAATAGCTCTGACCTAGGAAAATCATCACCGTGTAATAAGTTTTTGAGATGATACGTGCAACAACAAAACAGTGCCGTTTTCAGTGATCAAGGCTCCTTTCCGTTCACGTCCGGCGATCGAGCTAGAAAACATGAAATGCTGAGGCATTTACGATATGAACTTTTAAGAATCCGCTATGTCCTTTTATTCGCAATGACCTCCGGTCAGTCATTAGGAAGAACACTTATAATCTCACAGGCTTGATACACTTTGGTGAATCAAACGGCATCGAGGGATGTCCTGGTACTGAAAGTTTTTCGAGAAGTTTCTAGATTCCTGTATTCCGACTTTGAACTGTACCGGCATAACGGCACTTTGTGCACAGAACTCCGACTCTCGAGAGCAGGGAAGAGGTATAGATACACAAAGCATAGAAGATCCCAGCAAATGCTCCAATATATAGTTCCGGAAACTCGAGTCCTTACACTGTCAGCCTGCAAAGTTGGGGCCAGAGAAGCTGTTTCGCTCTCATGAATCAAATGAGACTACAAGAAGATATAAGGAGACGAATCATTTTCCCCTTGGCGAACATACAAATGAACTACAGAAGCTAAATCTTCTACTGCATCAATTAGAGCTCCGGCGCTTGTTACCTATAACCTACTGAAGTCAGAAAACAAACAACAAAGAAATCAACCAGTTGAAAGCGAAGTTGAGCAACACGCCACAGAAGCTTTGTATGGACAGTTAGAAATCATGTTGACGTACCTGTGAAATATAGGCTGATAGCTAAGCAGGCCATGACCATTAGGGGGTGTGGTATCCTGTTAGCGCCGTATGAGGTAGCCCTGTATAGAAAAATTAAATTCAGCACAGAAGAACCAGGTTATTGTCTTGTCAAATATATGGCGTAACAGCTATTAATTGCACTTTAGGATTGCATATTGGTAAATAAACCATCATCATCAACAGTCATCATTGCAATAAATTCAGCTGGGAGCATATATCACCAACACTCAAACAAAGAGCAACTTCTTCAAACAAAAAAATGATCAGAAACCACATAAATGTAATGGGAAAGAATTGAATGATTCACATGGGAATGCAAAAAATCTAACGTATTTCAGTCTCCAATACGCGTGCAACCACATTTGTCCACTGCCAACACAAATTGTATGAAAAACAACATAAGCCAATCAACATAATCTTAACGCCAAAGCAGTTTTATTTTGGAGCTTGCTCCCTTGGAACAAATTCAGCAATAGTAGTTACCTTGCTACAAGGCCTGGGACAGACTCAGTTTTAAGTCCAAAATCAAAAGGAAAGAGTGGGTCATAGTGAGAATCCCCAAAATTCATCGGGAGTTGATCCACAGATTTGAACCATGTCCTTGGAAGCTTTCCACTGAACCCATAGTCCCCGAAAAGAACATCAGCCACTCCCTGACCTTCAGTGCCCGGTAACCATGCTGCCACTAGGGCATCAATTGAAGAAATATATGGTTCAATCACGAGAGGTCTTCCTGAAACTACAATGACCACACACTTCACAGCCTCACAGACATTGGTAATGGTGGTAGGACTGGGGTCTGCGATTGTAAGTGTCAAGCTATCTCCGGCGGTCTCTGCATAAGGGTGCTCACCCACAACAACAATAGCATAATCGAAATCGGTGGACTTAACAAAATCCTTGTCAGGGTTTTCTTGGTAGACTACCTCTGTGCTCAAATCAACTGTAGAATTTATGGCACTGAGGATTGTAGTTCCTGTGGCAGCATTTAAAAAAAAAAACCAATTCAAAAGTTTCCCTTTAGTTGACTTCAGAGGAACCAGAAAGATTGTACTTTACATATCCTTAGTGACTAAAAACCAGAAGGCCGAAAACAACATCACCAGAGGAGATCAAGGCAGGACAAGGATTGTGCTCTAATAGAATGTAAACTCTGGACTAGACCAAAGAATTTCTTAATTTATCTTTAAGGCAAAGATTAGACAACATGGTTATTGGCGGGCAAGTCTGCGCAGGAGTGAACAAGGCCAAATGCCCTCCTCAGAAAGTTCGTGCTTCAATGATGATTTCTTTCTCCTTTCCTGAGAAACCTAATACCACCATTACCTTTCCCAACACATGGAAGCAAAACCTACGTACTTAGACAAATGACTAGATCGTTTTTTTTACCATAATGCATAACTAGTCTGTTCAAAGAAATCATCCACAAACTTTTTAAGCTTTCTTCATTGCAAAGCTTGCCGTTTAGATGCTTATCCTGCTGTCTCATATTAAAAACAAAATAAAAGACTTCAATTGTTCAAAAAGACGAAATGCCATGATGTCCTACAACCCTTATAGGTCAAAATTGCATTAGAGAATTCTTGAACCAACATGTGCAATTAGTACTCAAATAGAACTGAAGAAGAAGACACGAAGACGTAGTAGTACCTCTGGTGTAGTTATTTCCACTAAATCCTTGCCAGGTGATCGTCCATCCACCACACTGATAACCCAAATTATCAGCATGACTACCTGCAACTAGGATCTTCTTTGGCTTCTTTGGAAGTGGGAGTAAAGGATCAGTCTCATTTTTCCCATTCTTCAGCAGCACAAGAGATTTTCTCACAGCTTCCCTTGCCAACTCTCTGTGTGCCTGGTAAACTAACAGAGCAGGTAATTATCCATGGTGATGTAAGTTAGCTTACTTACAATAGCAGTGGGGGCAAATAAAGAAACTTGAGCTTATATAACTGAAATGATGGCGGTTCATCGAATATGCCAAGTAAAATGCCCAATACTTCGAAAAGTGTTTTTCATTTGCATTAGCATGAAGCCACCAGCGGGTATCATAACTTGGAATGTTCATATGGCATGATAATAACTTCACTAACCTGGCTTCCAAGTTCGTCCACCAGACTAAAATCAGCCAGAGGATTTTCAAAGAGGCCCATGGTGAACTTGACAAACAATATTCTCTCCACTGCATCATCAATTCGATCTATAGGGATAACCTTCTCTTTAACTAGGTTAGTTAGATCATCAATAAATTCTGTAAAATTGAAAGGGACCATGACCTGTTGAAGACACGAAACAAGACCAGGTATTAACTACATTTGCTTTGATCTGAACTTGAATTGTCAAATGACGGAGCTATCTCAAAAAAGACAGTTGAGAAAATATCAACTAGCAGAAGAGAACCTAACCATATCGATGCCAGCTAAAATTCCAGCTTCAACAGAATAGCTGTAGTTTGCATGTGGAGGAGAAGTGATCCTGTCGATGCCTTGCCAGTCTGAGATAACAAAGCCCTAAAATTGATCAAAATATCCAAGAATAAGTGCTTGATATTCTATGATGCAGATATTTTACAATGACTTAATACACGATGCCCTAGATTTAACCAGCTTCAACAGAGGATCCACTATATACCTTTTAATAACTGGGATCCACTGTCATTAACATCTCAATAAAGCATGTCTTTGAAAAAGTGAACATGTGTAAGTAACATTTTACAGAGCCAGGATATTTGACAGCTCTTGTCAGATAACTGCGATCAAGTGCACGGCAGTATATGTTGTTCAGCAACCAAGAAGTCAACTATTTAAATATTTTATATGCACGAGGTTTTGACATTAGATGAGTATTACCGATGAAACTAGAACATAAATAAATAGAACACAGTAGATATAGATGATGAATAGGCCATACAGAGAGAGATTGCTAGACCATAGACTTCATATGCATCAAGTTTGTACTGAGCTTGAAATAATTTTTGAGCAAATTAGTGTAGGATGGCATAAATTCATATGAACAGAGCATGGAGAATGTAAATTGACTAGGCTAAAATATGAGTAACTCAAAATGAATTTTTTGCCCATTTGATGGAGGATCAGCATTGAAAAAAACTTGCACAAACACTATAATGATTGGAATAACAAAAGCAGAACTATTGATGCACATCATGTGACAACCTAATGCCATATATAAACCTTTGTTCCCATCTTATAACTCTTATAATCCTTCACCCGAGGACACAATTCGTTGGGCAGCAAGAAATGCCACTGTGTTGTGCCACATACGTATATAGCTGAAACAATGCGAAGTGGATCGAACCTTGAATTTGAGAGTGTCCTTAAGGAAACCAGTAACTAGGTCACGATTAGCATGCATCTTTTCTCCATTCCAGCTAGAGTAAGAGACCATGACTGTTGAAACACCCTTAATTATTGCATCTGTATAAGCAGGCATGTGGATGCTGAGCAAACCATGCATGTCAACAACAGTGTTGTTCTCATTGATCCCCTTGGTAGTTCCTCCATCACCCACAAAGTGCTTTGCACATGCTGCAACCTTGTTCCTGTGGAAATTTTGAAGTAAAAATCAAGGAGGAAACTCTTCCAAGAAAGGCAATTCAATATCGACAACTGACAACAATGAACAGGAGAAGAGCAAAGTTAATGGGACTTCAATACTTAAGACAGCATTTCTTAGAAAAGATGGAGCCAGAAGATCAGTAGTAATTGAAGGAGCAAGGAACTAATCATAGAGATACATGACACCACTTTTGGGGGATCAGAGAGAATGCACTTTCCAAGGTGCTGGGCGTGTCATATATGGCATATCATATAATCATCAGAAAATGTTGAATTGCTGAAAGAATATTTCCCAATGACTCCTTAAAACAAAGGTACCGCCTTGACATAATAACTTAACACATTACAAGTTGAATATACAGTCTACACTAGAAAGCCAGAGAGTTCATACTTTCCAGCAACATATGGAACTCCTTTGCGAGAGCCAGAAGGAATATCCCCTTGTAATCCAGGTATAATCTCCGTCATTTGCCGCACAATGTCCTCATTTTCACTGTAGCTTTCATAACACCTACCCCACCTTGGATCTCTGCAAACCTATCAATATAATTTCAAGAAATAAAGTTCTGAAAGTCCAATAAACAAGCACTGAAAAAGCACATATGACAACTGTAGTTGTATATCAGATATGTCTTTGTTTAATTCTGTCAACATTTAGTTTAAGTTGCTTACTGCAATGCAGGGGGCAAAGACGTAAGGAATCCCTGTGGCTCTGACTTCAAGGGCTGTGGCAGCACCAATCTTTTTCACCAAGTCAGGGTCTCTGCATACGAGGTAATAATCAATGAAAAATTCCACTTAGATTGATCCAGAAAACTATTTTGAAAGTTCTGGAGTAAATAACGCATTAGGTAAATATTTAGACTTAAAGGAAGTACAGGGAAGCAGTTCCAACCGAATGATAGTAATTTCGATTACCAGCAAGTCACACACTGGTATTTCAGAAATTGATATAAAATTGACACAGTACAAAATCGGACAGGACAGTATCTCAGAACTCTATACCACATTAGAGGGTAGATAATTTTTAAAGCTAAAACATTACAATACCTGCAAGACGTAACATTTTTTTTTACCTTGTTGCACCAAGACCAATATTATGCGGAAATATTGTGGCATTGTAGACGTTATTGTGCCCATGAACAGCATCTATTCCATATATCATCGGGATACCCAATCTACTGGACAAAGAACCTTTCTGATAGTCATTTATCATGTTGACCCAATCCTCCGCACTTGCCTCTGGAAGTGGTGTGCTCCCACCACCACTCAAGACACTCCCTGCAACATACCCAATGACATTTCAAGAGTCTGAATTGAACCTGTCAGTTTTATGGGACTCTTTTTTGACAATAAGATGATGTTGTCTCTGTAAGAGCTATAACGAGATGAGTTAATGCATTAGTTATCTGCAAACTTCTCAGAGGTTTAAAATGTTAAAAAAAAAAGGTGGAGATTCAATGGAGTCAGTAACACATTATAATCACATCAATTAAAGGATTCGTAGATGATTTGAGGTTATTAATGCCTCTAAAGCATCAACGATAGTATGACTTGAGGAGGCAGGGTCTCTCATGTACAAAATCCAGGAAGTATGTGTAATTAGTGTGGCCTTATAAATGGTCACATCACATACAGATTTACTACAGAAACATGTCATATAACTTTGAGGGTGTACACTTTTGAAGAAAAAGAAATAGGATTATTCTAAATCTATCCCCTAGATATCATACTTACAATAATGATTACAAGAGTAAATGCAGAAGGATAATTTTACTTTTTTTTCAACTCCACGATAGAAGTCCTACTTCTTTTATAACATTGAAAGGAATTCAATTAATACAAGAGTCTATCTTATGGCTAGAACCCAGCTTGTACATTCATATGTGAAAGAGGTTGATCACCCCTTGTGTCTCTTGTAGTAAAATAGAGACTCCTTGATCCCTTGCAAAATAAAACCTAAATGAATCATGTCCATGGCTGCACACATGAGTTGATACCGCTAGGATTTTCACCTGGACTAAAAGAATCAGAAAAGGTAAATGCTCATCACCACAAAATATTATCTCTGTGATGGTCAGGTGGCCACCTATACACTGCATTTGAAAACTGGAAATGAACAATTATTGTGACATAAATCTAGATCATGTGCCCCTCACAAAACAGTAGGCCCAACATGCATGGAGCCCAGACATGGTGATGACACCTGATAATCTTTGCAATGTTAGGTCATTACTTAACAACACAAACTATTGCACCTTAAAAAATGTGAACTTTATGGAATATATAAAAATCCAACAACAAACCCACACATCAAGTGCCCCAAAAAGGAACACAAGATAGAAATAAAAGAGAATGCACAAGCATAATCAATGTTGAACTGTTCTATTTACCAATGGCGTAGGTTCTCATGAAGTCATAAGTAGCCACGGTGCGATCGATTTGTGTCATCTGACCAATCTTCTCTTCCAGCGTCATTCTACTCAAGAGGTCCTTCACTCTTGCAGCCACCGGCTGCCCTGGGTCCTTGTACATAACGTACCCTGTGGATTGAGCCATTGCAGATGCCACAAACCACCATAACGAAAGCACCCCAAGTGTTCGAAGAAAAGCCCTGCCCATCTCTCAGTCCTCACTTCCCCACCCACAAGAGCCCTCGTTCAGTCCTACATCACCCAAAACGGCAACCTCCCATCAGTCTCATATCTGGGGAGCTGCTCTGTTTGGTTGCGCTGAGAGAAAAGAGGCAAGACCACAGTTCGCGACAGTACGATTCTCCTTTCATCTCTAGTTAAGCTACCGTGCGCGAGTTAAAAAAAAGGAACTATCTTTACATAGCCCTTATCGCCTATCTTGCTAAAGAAAAGCGTGAAGAGCTAAAAGGGTCGGATCCGCTTTCCTCTGTTCTCGAGTATTATAAGCAAGAACTAGAAAGATCACTTTTTAGATTCTTTTATCAGATCAAAAAGCCACATTTTAGAGAAAGAGAGAGGGAGAGCTTACAGTGCAAAAGAAGAAGCAAAGAGAGAGAGAGAGAGAGATGCTTACAGCTGAATGTGACCGAAAGGGAGCAAGTGATTGGAATGCACAAACAGCAAAAAGGTGCAAAAGAAATAACAAAGAGATGATGGTGAAGTGAACGTCTTAGATTCGCCGAGAAAAGAAGGCACGAAGAGACGGTAGTGGAGAGAAAACGGTGATGAAGTGTAGTGAAAGTGAAAGCGAAAGTAAGTGACGATGTTGTCTTTTCGTCGTGGGGTGGCTGCTCTGCCGGGACTTCATGGGAACGTGGTCGTGGGGGCTGGGGGGAGGCCTTTCACTTTTCAATTCCGGTCCCTCATTTCTTTTAAATATTCATTTTCGACCCCCTTGACATCTGAGAATCCAATTACCAAAACTAAAAGGTCTCTCGCCGTATGATCGCAAACACCATGTCACACGCCGAAAATCATTTATCTATGAAATCGGAGTCTTCCCTTGACATCTAAAGAAAAAATAACTATATCTTCTAATATCCATATTATGTACGAACTTCTCTTCTGTGTTTAATTGCTTAATTTTCGATTTACACGGGAAAGTCGCAATTCCTATAAGGATGACTAATTTCAAGGAGGGTAGATTTTAGAGATGAACCTGGAACCTATTATGTTATAATTAATATCCATTTTTTGGACAGTAAAACCTACCCTATTTGGTTGAAACCAATGCAACCCATCCAATTTTTTCGGTCTGGTTCCAAGGTCTTTTGAGAACCTGTTTTATTTTTTATTCCTTTTTTCGGTTCATCTTTTAGAGAAACATCATATGAGAAGTAATGAAATGATTTGAAGTAAAAGATAAACAATAAAATTCCCAAATCGCCAAAAAAATAATCCATAAAATGAATATATAGTTACGTACAATTGTAAATGATAAAAAGTTCAAACACGTAACAAAAAACAAAAACATAAACTATAAAAGTCCATTCACATTCATCCATAAAAATTTAGGGAAAGAGGAAAAATTGGCGAGACGAGGAGTTCCAAAAAAGGGCAAAGGATGAGGAGTATTGAGGTTACAATTTAGGGAAAAAAGAAATTAGAGTTTTAACTTTTTAGCTTATAAAACCGGTTCCAGAATAAAGTGGTCTAGTTCGGTTCTTGGATGGGTATTCACTCGGAACCTGTTCTCGAATCGATTATAACCAGTTTTGAAAATTTGGAATTTGTTCTTGGATCGGTTCCAATTGGAACTAGTTCGCAGATCTATATTTTGGATAGTCCGATCCGATTTTCAGGTGAAATTGGTTTGGTTGCACATCCCTAGTTGTAACATCCTAGCGATGTTGCATGGCAAAGCACGAGCCCTCTTTGCTAAGGAAACATGCAGCGAAATATTTAATTTCGCGTAAGATATGGCACGGCGATACTCTCTAAAAGTAAAAAAGAGAGTTCGGCCGCGTGCAGTCTATATGTCTCAGCACTCTGTTATTGTCTAATCGAGTGCCACGAGTGCTATGCCCCAAAAGCACCCCATAACTTCTCGACGGGTCGGAGTGGCGTTCATCACGTTTCGGATTATGTCTTTTGATGTTGGGTTCAGCTTTTGATGATGGATTCTCCAATTCTCAAAGAATCATGCAAAAGCATGAGGAGTCATCCTCAAGCAGGGAATTCGAAGCGGAGGGATGGATTGGATTAGAGCACGAAAACGGGACGTGATGCGTCGCCTCTCACGTAGGCGAGGCGTAGAGGCTAAACAAGGAACTTCGGTCTTTGTTTCTCAGAGAAGCAACGCATTGCCTTGTTGAATTTGACTCCCGGAAACAATCGCCGGGGAGACGGAACGAAGCGATCGGCAAAGAATAATCTCACGTTTCAGATACGAACGCACGAAACCTACGCACGCCACAAGCATTTACCGGCATCGTCAAAAAGAGTATATATACGGACCAACAGCGCCAAGCAAAATGTCTGTCTTACGATCAAGCGAGGAGACACGCTACCAACAACAATATCCGATTGATAATCTTGGAGGGGAAGGAATTATAAGATACGTTGATGGCGACGAGGCCGAGAACGTCCGGGACCATTGCTGGCCGGGTGGTGCAAGCGATGGGCATTCCTGTGTACGAGGATTTCGAGCCCAAGTTCGAGTGGCGGGAAGAACCGACTGCGAGTTTCTTGAGCGTTTCTCTCCCAGGTTCTGCATATTCCTTCCTTCTTCCTTTTCGGTATCTATCCTTGTTCTGCCATCAATAGTTGTCTCCTCCCTTTTCTTGCTTCACAAGATCAGAGAATCAAAGTTGAATTACGATTTACGGTTCGATTTAGTCTAGTACGTGTGTGTCGTTATTTCTCGTTTTCAAGGACGTGTCGTGACGTTCCATCAAGTGCAATTGGTTCAACTGACCGTGATGAAATCGGAATCTGTATGCGAATATGTTTATACACAGGTTTTCTGAAGGAACAAATTAGGGTCACGTATAATGAGCGACCGCGAAGTGTGAAAGTCCGTGGAGAGCGTCCTCTCGGGGCCAACAGATTCAGCCGTTTCGGCAAGGATTTCAGCGTCCCGGAGAATTGCAAGCCGGAGGAGATCAGAGGCAAGTTCGATGGCGGGACTCTCGTCTTAACTCTGCCGAAGAAAACCATCACGCAAGTCCCTCCTCCTCCTCCTCCTAAAGAAGCGCCACCCCGAGTGACGACGCAGCAGAAACAATCTCCGAGCACCGAAAAAGAGCCAAAAGCTCCTGAGGTTGATCGAGAAAATGTTCCCCAAAAGACTACTTCAAGCGGTGACGTCAGGAAGAAGAAGAGCGGTGACGAGGCGGTTGCCGGCGCAAAGGAAGCCGTTGATCAGCCGAAACATCAAAAGGGTCAAGAAGATGCCCCCCCAAAAGCCACCTCGAGCAATGCCAGTGACCCAACGCCACAAAATACGAGCCGGGTCAAGCCTCAAGAAGCTGCATCAAATGCGAGGTCGGACCGTGCTCCTGCTTATGGAGTCGATGAAGGCTTGGAAATCATAGCAAAGGAGAAGGGCGACAGACCTACCGACGAATCGCAGAAAACCGAGAAGCCCAAAGATCAACAGGCTCCGCGTGGTAAGGGAAGCAAAACATCATCAAAGAACGAGGGGAAAGCGCAGAGAAACGGAGAGATACAGGTTTCCAGGAAGAATAACAGCGAGGCCAGATTGGATGATGACAGACAAAAGCTCAGCATTCCAGAAGCCATCTCGGGCAAGAAAGTGACCGAAACCGAGGATTTTGTGGGTTCTGTGAAGAAGGCAGTGAAGGGACTGACCGCAGGTTTGAATGAAGACAGGCAACTGGTTGTGAACGTGGGGGTGGCAGTTGTGGTGATTGTAGCTCTCGGGGCCTATCTGTCCTACAGATTTGGATCTTCCACAAGAACCAAGAAATAGCTTTTATCAACAGCCTATCATCCTCAACTAAAAGGAAATTTACTTACATGTCATCATCAGGTTCCTCCTGAAATAAAATGCAGTCTCTATGAATAAATCTCGTGTTCTTCTGGGTGCTTTTTAGTGAATTTACGCGAAGAAAGTAACATTGAATGACCTATATCATGGATTTCTTGATTAATTGGCTGAACGAATTAGCCACCGCTTTCGTTTAATCTGATGTGAATGTGAATAAGTAAGAGCGAAACTAAAAAAATCTCAAAATTTGAGAACTTCTATAACCCAAGTGGCTTTTCATAGCCAAAATCATGGACAAGCTGGCGAAGGGCATCTTTTGACATGGTGGATATCTGATATTTTCAACTAAAAAGTTCATGGAATGTGATGAAATCAGAAGAAAGGATTCGTCTCAGTTCTGCATGAGCTTCAAACTCCAGATATATAAGAAGGAAACAGTGGAAAACCAATGGATTCAAGGATAATTAGACCTCTCTCGTTGATCCTTTATTGATAAGGCAAAGCAGTCAAGCATTCTATTGAGGCCATTACATGATCTAATTATCGAGACAATTCCAACTTAAATTCCCTAGCTCATACTATGAGAAAATCGGAAAGCAAACACACAAAAATGAAAAGGCCTCCAAGGCTAAATAGGCCAAAACACCTTGAGATCTACTCAGTAGTGATCCGGTGAAATCCGTGCCTCAATAGACCACATTGACATCACTTCATGATGAATAGACAGTGACTACGATCTTTTGGCTAGCATAGTCGTAATGATATGAACATATGAAGTACCAATTGCCGGTTACGGTTAGTGTTATTTGGTCGTTGCCACTAGTATAGCTCCCGTAGTTTTTCTTTGTTGAGCATGTGTTGTACCCATTTGTATCAATTGAGATCACGTTATTTTAGGTGTTGTCGTAAGTGAAAACTGCCATTTACATTAATTATCAGAATCAATTCAGCACAAATGGTAAACACAAAAAGATAAAACGACATTCCAATAAATCCTATCGCTATTATTGAGATAAGAAAATGGCTTTCCCATCTATCTTAATCTAAATGAAAATTTAATCTTGACCGACCATACATGACTGACACATGCATAGTCGTTAGGCATTAATAAGTGATGTTCACGTAGATTATACATGTAGATATACCGCTTTAGCGCATGTGTGCTAAAATGCATTTCCTTCTCAAATGCTTTATCACTACTATGTAATATTTCTTAATATGAACAATCATTAAATTAAGAATGAATTCGATTCATACATGATTGTAAAACACCAAGAATCCGAATATGTACAGCGGAATTAAATTACATACCTGTTTGAGCCATGGCCTCACTTGACTGAAAACGGATCAACCTGATATGATCGGTGATCTGTCGGTATGCTGGTTCTTCCTCTCTATGACCTATTTCGGTTTAGCAGCTTTAATGGGATTAAGCGACTGATAGGTATAACTTACCCTTTTATAGGCTAGAGAGGGGACTTAGCAAACCCTAATCAATAGCGTGTCAACTGGGCCCTTCCCATTACGGGCTTCAGTCAAACACAATTGCCTACACTTTACTGCTCAACTAGGCCCGTAATTAATAGATGCCAAAACCCAACTCAATAAGATCACTTTAGGGTTTAAAATATATTGGAATATCCATTAACCCGATTATATAAAATAGAAAATTAATTAATTAATGTAAGCCCATTATCGGAAAATTTCCAACATTCTCCCACTTGGGCTACATTAATTAATTTGTTTTATCTTTGAAAACGATTTTATTTTGAAAACGACACTCTCGGGTTAATAACTGAAAATTTATTTTATGTGGCCACAATTTTGAAAAATAATATTCCAATAATGGCATCTCAAAACCAATCCAATCCTATATAACCTCATTATAGGATTATGGCGATCAACGTGTTAAGAAAATACCATAACACACGACCTTCCATAATCACATATAATAAACATTATATTTTCATGGATCATGGGTCTAGTAGTGTAGTAAGAAATAGTGCCAACATGTGATCAAAATATACACTATTTCTTATCGGTCCTCAATGCAATTTCTAAACGACATGAAACCGCATCGGCGCAATTTCTAAACAACATGAAATTGCCTCGGTGCGATTTCTAAACAACATGAAATTGCACAACTATGTCACAATCCAACATGAGATCTCATAATCGTGACATCCGGTCGTCTTTAAACAAAACTTTGTTTAAAGATATCATTTCATATTTCCATTTCTCGGTCGACAGGAGAAAGGATAACAGTAAAATCAATAATAATGATCATCAAAAATAAATGCTTTAATAGACATTATAAAAGCATTATTAGTTTATGTATAACTATAATATCTAGAAATACAAACTATATAGCTCCCACTAACAAAAGAGATCAAAAGACTCTAAAACACCCATATTCTTTACATGTTCTTTAAACAAAATGGGTCGTAAGCTTTTTGTTAGGGGATCAGCCAACATGGACTTAGTTCTAATATTCTCTATCACAATGTCTCCATTTTTGACTAAGTCCTTAACAGTATAATATTTGATCTTCATGTGAAAATCTTCATGTGTTTGGACGCATTGCTGATCTTGTCATTCTTGGAATAAAACACAGTTGCAGTGTTGTCACAATAGATCACCATAGGTTTAGCAATAGAGTCCACAACCCGCAATTCAAAGATCAAATTTCTAAGCCAAACAGCTTGAGTTGAAGCTCCGTAACACGCTACAAACTCAGCATACATTGTAGAGTTTGTAACCAAGGTTTACTTTGTGCTCTTCCAAGAAATAGCACCTCCAGCCATCATAAAGATATATCCAGAAGTTGATTTTCTGTCATCCGAACAACCAGCAAAATCAGCGTCTGAATATCCAATCACCTTGAGGTCATCTACTTTGCTATACACAAGCATGAAATCTTTTGTTCGTTGCGAGATATCTCATCACTTTCTTAGCCGCAACCCAATGTTCATGACCTGGATTCGAGATATCTCCCAAGAGTATTCACAAAAAAGCGATATCGGGTCTAGTGCATACTTGTGCATACATAAGACGCTAACCGCACTAGCATATGGAACATTCTTCATTGCTTCTTTTTCAACATCATTCTTGGGGCATTGTTCTATGCTCAATTTATCTCCTTTCACAACAGGAGCTTCACCAACCTTGCGGGTTTGCATATTAAACCTCTTGAACACGATCTATATAACTTTTCCGAGATAATCTCGTAACCTTCTTAGATCTGTCACGATGAATTTCAATGCCTAAAACAAAAGAGGCTTCCCCAAAATCTTTCATATCAAACTTAGCAGATAGAAAACTTTTTGTATCATTCAATAGATCAATATCTCTACTAGCAAGCAAAATGTCATCTACATAAAATACTAAGAAAATATATTTACTCCCACTTACTTTCATGTAGATGCATTGATCAAACTTGTTTTCTTCAAAACCATATGATCTCACAACTTTGTCAAATTTCAAGTACCACTGACGTGATGCTTGTTTGAGACCATAAATAGACCTCCGAAGCTTGCACACCATATGCTCCTTTCCAGTTTCTTTAAACCCTTCGGTTGTTCTTTGCATATATACTTCTTCATCCAGGTCTCCATTTAGGAAAGCTGTCTTGACATCCATTTGGTGAAGCTCTAAGTTGAAATGAGCCACCAATGCCATAATTATCCGAAATGAATCTTTAGTGGACACCGGAGAAAATGTTTCAGTATAATCAATGCCCTCTCTCTGCGTGAACCCCTTTGCGACTAACCTCGCCTTGAATCTCTCTATGTTGCCTTTATTATCCTTCTTGGTTTTGAATACCCATTTGCAGCCAATCGGTTTATGCCCATCAGGTAAATCAACAAGTTCCCATACTTGATTATTTGACATGGAAATCATCTCGTCATTCATCGCTCTTGACCATTTATCTGCCTGATCACTATCAAGAGCTTCTTTGAAGGTCATCGGATCAACTATATGTCCAATGTCAAAATCAGCTTCTCCAAGATAGACATGATAATCATCTTGAAGTGCCGGTCTTCTTTGTCGTTGTGATCTCCGCACAGGCATTTCTGGAGCCGGATCATTCGTGGGGGAATTTCATTCGCAGCCATATCTCCAGTATCTATTTCTTCTTTGCGCTTCCACTCTACAAGGCTCTCGCATGGAATCATCACTCAAGATGGGCAATGGAATGGAAACCGTTTTGTTTGGTTCTTCCCTTTCAAAAGATTGAGAAGAATTCTCTTCAGCAACATCGAACTCCAGGAATTTAGCAGTTTGAGACTCAACAATTCTAGTGCCCCGAGTAGGACAATAGAACCTATACCCTTTGGAATGGTGAGGGTATCCAATAAAATAACATCTAGTAATCCTGGGTTCGGTCTTCTTTTGAGAAGGATCATAAATTTTCACCTCTGCAGGACAACCCCAAACTCGAAAGTGATTCAAGCTTAGTTTCCTACCCGTCCATAATTCAAAAAGTGTTATCGACACTAATTTACTAGGCACGCGATTCAATATATAAGCTGTTGTTTTAATCGCATCACCCCATAAGTATTCAGGCAAATTAGAACTGCCCATCATACTTCGTTTCATCTCCATGAGTGTGCGATTGCGCCGTTCAGCTACACCATTCTGTTCGGGACTTCTAGGCATTGTATACTGAGCAACAATACAACAGTCTTATAAATATTTAGTAAACGGTCCCATTTGTTGTCCGGTCTCAGTATATCGCCCATTATACTCACCACCGCGATCAGATTTGACAATTTTGATAATTTTTCCCAATTGTTTCTCAACTTCAGTGCGAAACACTTTGAACATGTCAAGAGCCTTAGCCTTCTCCTTAATTAGATAAACGTAACAATAACGGAAGAAATCATCAATAAAAGTGATGAAGTACTTATTTCCACACAGAGTGGTTGAGTATGGTCTGCTAATATCTGTATGAATTATCTCCAATAGATTTTGACTGCGAGTAGCACCTTTCTTCTTAATTTTAGTCAATTTTCCCCTCACACAATCAATACAAGTCTCAGTATCATCCGAGTCAAGAGGAAGAAGAATGTCAGCCTTGATGAGTCGCTTTACTCTTTCTTTGGAGATATGCCCTAATCGCTTATGCCACAGCAATGAAGATTTCTCTTTAATCAAGGATCTCTTAGCAACATTGTTCTCGACATTAAAAGAACAATATGGACTATCAGGAGATAAGGACAATCGATATAATCCATCACACAGAACACAATCCCCAATAATTCTGAAATCATAACTCAAATCCACTCTCTTATTTGCAAGATAAAGACAATATCCAGCTTTGTCAAGCAAAGAAAGAGAAATTAAGTTTCTCCTAAAACCAGGAACATAAAAGACATTGTTCAAAATGAGCTGAAATCCAGAATCTAAATTCAAAACAATTGTGCCTATGCGCTCCACATCAACTCCGACATCGTTTCCGACTTTAAGCTTTAACTCCCTCAGACTTGGACTCCTTAGATTTGTTAGACCCTATAAGGTAGTAGTCACATGAACAGTAGCACCTGAATCAAGCCACCAAGAATCCGGAGGAACATCAACCAAATTTGATTCAAAACAAACCAACAACTCACCTTGGTGACTTTCTTTTCTTCCTTTTAGCCAAGCTTTGAACTTATAGCAATTGGTTCTCCTGTGACCTTGCTTCTTGTAGTGAAAACACTTGAAATCATTATCTCCATTTCTCCCATTGTTCCCATTTTTCTTGAAGTCTTGGCTTTTCTTTGGACCATAAGCATTTGATCCTTTAGGCTTCCATTTTCCCCTAGAGGAACTCGATTTGGCATTAGCAATTACATGGGCCGACTCATTCTTCTCCTTCTTCAACTTCTCCTCCTCAGTCACACATTTTGAAATTAGGGCATTAACGCTCCAAATCTCATTTTGAGCGCTATAAGCAGTCTTAATTTGGCTGAATTCAGCTGGCAAAACATTTAAGACATGATGCACAATATAATCTTTGAAAGAACAATTTTATGGGTTTTGAGTTTGACCGAATATGGACCATCTTCAGTATAAACTCTCTAACACCCACAGTAGCATCATATCTCATATTTGTTAACTCATGCAGCAAATTTCCAGCTTCAGCCTTGTCCGAGACTCTATATCGTTCTCCCACTACTTCAAAGAACTGTCTTGCATTCGTATTTTCCGGTAAACCACTAATGAGATGCTTAGCAATGGACCTCTTCATAGCAATGAGGCTCAGTCGGTTGGATTTTTCCCATCTAGCATAATGGGCCTTTTGATCTGCACTACTTTGGTCATTGGGCTTGGGAGGTTCATTCTCACGTAGTGCCAAGTCCATATCCACAATTCCCAAAGCAAACTCTATATCTTGCTTCCACCTCTTAAAGTTTGATCCAGTTAACATCTCAACCGTGGCATTATTGTTGTTCACAGCAAAAGTAACTGTTTGTCACACATAATGCAATATGATTAATTATGGGCAATAAGCGATTCCATAAAATAATTAGTATATTATAAACTCCCCTTTGGGCAGAGCGTATAATACACCATTATTTTTCATAGCATGAAGATTGTAAAACAACAACAAAGAGAATTACATATAATTGTCAAGAATTCATCCCCTTTGGGCAGACAAATCCTTTAAATTATACATCTCCATAATATCAATATATAAAGACGATAAAGAGAATTACATATAATTATCAAGGGCTTATTTACTTTGTGCAAACAAGACCTTTTAAATTATACATCTCCATTATCTCGACATAGAGGAGAATTACACATAACTCTAAAATTTATCCCCTTTGGGAAGATAAAATTTTGAGTTATACATCCCTATCAATTATCTCTATTATATTAATATAGAGGGGAATTACATATAATTTTCAAAAAAATTATCCCCTTTGGACGGATAAATATTTTTCCAATTATACATCCCCATCTTTTTAAAGTGGGAATTCTTCATGCAATTTTTCAAATTAATATACACAATAACCCCCTTTAGGCGGGTAATTGTATATACTAATTTTTATTAATAGGAACTCCAAAAAATTTTATAATGTTCCATTTAATCAATGCCCAAAATTTATCAATATGAAGCACTTAACAATATGTGCTTCCCAAAATCATATTGCATTAAACAACAATTTTTGCCACAATTTTTTTTTAAATATTTATTTATTATTAATCTACAGGAATTTTGGCCCAGCGGGCTCGGGCCAGAAAATTCTAGTCACCGGCCCGCGTGGGCTTCCTCCGAAACCCAGATTCTGGGCTTACGCCCAGAATCTCTCAAGGCCCGACCCGCCTGGGCTTCTGGGCTTACGCCCAGAATCCTCAAGGCCCGGCCTGCCTGGGCTTCCCACAGAATCTACAACAGGCCATAAAACGGGCCCAGTGGCTGGGCTTCTGCCTAGAATCCGGCAGCCCAGCCTGCCCTTGGCCCGGATTCTCTTAGGCGCAGATCTGGGCCTGCGCCCAGAATCCGGCTTGGCCTAGCTGGAGGTCTTCTTCAACCTTCAGCCGGAGCCCCGAGGTCTGCAAACCGGGTCACACGACCCGGTTTCAACCCGAAACTCAATAATACTTGTTTTATACCTAATTTTAGTGAGATTTTTCATGGGCTTTAATTATCACACCATTATAAAGGGATTAGAGTGATTTAAACGAAGATTAATTGAACAAATCATCAATATTGAAGCTTCAAAATTTTCGGATCCTATACCCATGGCCGAAAATCAATTTTCTCAAGTTTAAAGCCAAAAAACTCACTTTTATGCAACCAAAAAAATCTAAAACATATATATAACAATACCCATGCATCAATTTATAACATAAATCATTCAATTGCAAGTAATTTAAAAAAAAATTCGGAACTTTTCAAGGTACAAACCCTAGAATTTCAAATTCGAAATTCTCTCTCAATTCTCAACGAAAATCCATAAATTATATATGGTTGGAAAGATCTCGACATGTAGAATAAAAACCCTAAGGTTTCAGAATCAATCGATGAAAGAGTCCGCATGAGAAAATAACGACAACATTAGGTTAAAGGGAGAAAATTTCGAATTTGTTCATAAAAAAAAATTTGGGTTCTACAATCATATATGACAGGCTTTGATACCACATGTAATATTTCTTAATATGAACAATCATTAAATTAAGAATGAATTCGATTCATACATGATTGTAAAACACCAAGAATCCGAATATATACAGCGGAATTAAATTACATACCTGTTTGAGCCATGGCCCCACTTGACTGAAAACGAATCAACCTGATATGATCGGTGATCTGTCGGTATGCTGGTTCTTCCTCTCTATGACCTATTTCGATTTAGCAGCTTTAATGGGATTAAGCGACTGATAGGTATAACCTACCCTTTTATAGGCTATAAAGGGGACCTAACAAACCCTAATCAATAGCGTGTCAACTGGGCCCTTCCCATTATGGGCTTCAGTCAAACACAATTACCTACACTTTACTGCTCAACTAGGCCCGTAATTAATAGATGCCAAAACCCAACTCAATAAGATCACTTTAGGGTTTAAAATATATTGGAATATCCATTAACCCGATTATATAAAATAGAAAATTAATTAATTAATGTAAGCCTATTATCGGAAAATTTCCAACGTACTATGGTAAATCTGATTACCTAAAACATCACCGACATAGAAAGTCTTGCCGGCAAGCCATGAGTCAAGGTCAACATTGGAAGTCCAGCCATCCTGGTTCCCGACATAATACGTAGCAGCATAGCTCGAGGATGGAAGAATCAACAGCAACATCGTCACCACCGTCGCGACATTGAGAAAGCACTTCTCGAGACGTGCCATTTCCGAGGTATTGTGCGAGTGAAGTGTGTTTTTTGTGGAGATAAGGAGGTTGTTTGTGTGTGTACGTGTGTTCGCATGTGCCTGCATTTGTGTATTGTTAGGCTTGCTTATATATATAGATACTATATGAGAGGGCAGTTCCTTATGCCTGGTGATTCTATGCATGAGGTGGTTACCCATTGGAAAGTGCTTTGGTATACTCAGCATGGCGATAAGATAAACAATGCAGAAATTGGCTCAAAGTGAGCCATCCTTTCTGTGGAAGGCGGTTGAGTCCTAAATACTAACCTGAAACTGTCAAAATCGAACTCTTTCCAGAATCGGCCATGCCCATAGGGATTGTCGATTTTGTCGACACGTTAAGGATCATGAGATTTTCGTTACCTGATGGTCTTGGAGAGATAATGCAAGTTAGTGACATAAGTCCAAGTTCGTTAAAAACAAGGGCATGCATTGGCTAATCTGTGTACAATGAGCTTATTTAGCCTTGGCTCCATCAGTTTTTGTTGAGTCGAGTTGAGAATGGGCCGACCTTAAGCGGCTTGAACTCAACCTCTGCTTGTTGGATCCTAGTGGAGAAGTATGAGAAATATGAAACTCGTGTTATTTTAAATGTTTTATACTCAGAGTTCAAGCTAAGTCTGATTTTATAGCTTAAGCCGAGCTTCATTTATGATCAAAATAAAGTTTTGACCTATTAAGCACCTCTCTGGGTCGATCTCAGGTAGCTCGAGTTAATGTTAAATAGGGGGCCAAGCTTTAGCTCTTGTAAAGGTCGAGTTTGAGTGATGCGTTGTCCTATATCTCGACTCTAAACTCATGATTCATCAACGCGTTTAGAAAGTTACTTATCATATAATCGAATGAAATTACTACAAGAAATTATTGAAAGTTTGATAAAAATTACATTTATCTCTTGAAAAATTCCAACCAGATCTAATATATCAATTATTTCAGTTAAGAATTTTTACCACTTGCGATTCAAGTTACGCTTATCTAGATCCTACGTCAAGGTCCTCACAGTATACAGTTAAAGTACATGGTATGCATATGTATATTGTTTTGACATTGTACCTATTTTATAGAAGAAAGTTTATGAAATGTGACCCAAAAAGAAGAAGAAGATCTATTTAGTCCTCCCTGAGCTTCAAAATACAGATATAACTTAAAAAAAGGGTGGTAAACCAATGGCAAATTGGAACCCAACACATTCAAGGATTAAACCAAAGTCGTCAAGGCATTCTATTGTGGCCATTAAATGTATGAGTGAGGCAATTCCAACTTCATTTCCCTACTTATTTCTTTCATGAAAAAATATATTTTTCTAAATTGATTGCTTGTATTGTTTACAAAAATGAATAAACGAAAAATATCTCGATCGTTTATGAAAATGTTTAGACATAAATTGTTATTGCAAATGAAAATATTTTTATTAACTAATTATTTTAAGTGAAAAAAGTTATCATTTTTAGGAAAATATTTTCCAAATCATTCATTTTTCGTGAAAGATAAGCATCTTAAATTTTTCCTTACTCAATAATCTTGCAAGGATAATTCCTTTTAGTGACGTGAGTCCAAGTTCATCAACACAAGGGCGGACATTGACAAATCTAAGTACGGTGAGTGTATTTAGCCTTGGCTTGATCAATCTTCATCGAATCAAGTTGAGAGCGGACCTCAAGTGCCTTAACTTATAAATCACACTAGTAAAATTTCAAAGGAGATTGGTTACATTCATTGGTAGATTCATTGTGGGAAGATACATTGGTTACATATGTCAATAACTGTGTAATTACATACTAAAAATCAGTTCATTAATAACCAATTGAACATTACAAAATCCATTACATTGTTGTTTAAATCACTAGCCACACCGTTTAAAGTGGGTAACCTACTTATTTGGGAATATTATAACGAAAGTTCTGTCAACTTCTTGCACTCGAGTCGTACAACTTTCAGTTCGTGCATTCAAATCTTTAAAACTGTCGACTTCGTGCACTTCAATCTTTCCTCCAAGTTGACAGTTTCAAATGGACAAAGATGCACACACGGTTTTTCTTTCCTAATGGAATTTTGCTTTTGGACAGAAACGAAGTCAATTTGGACAAAGAGGCAATTCTGCAACCTTAAATGGCTTTTGCATAGCAAAGATCAAGAACAAGGTGGCGAAGGGCATCTTTAACAAGGTGATTATTATAAATGAGCTTCATGAGCTTCATGAGCTTTAAAAATCCAGAGACAAGAAAAGGAAGAAAAGTTGTAAATGAACGGATTCAAGGATAAGTATGCCTCTTTTGTTAAGACCAAGCTCTCGGAGCATTTTATTGAGACCACTACAAACCAAAAACACCTCCAGATCTACGGCGTAGCGGGTGCTAAGACCGACGAAATCCTTGCCCCGATTGACCGCATTGACGTCGCTTCACGATGAGTTGACGATCACCGCCATCTTCTGATTAGCGAAGTCACAGTGATACGAGCAGATGAAGTACCATGTGCCGGCGCTCGTCAGTGTTATCTCGTCATTGCCACTGGTGAAAATCCCGTAGTTCGAATTCGTGGAGCATGTGTTGTACCCATTTGCATCAACAGAGACCACGTTATGATAGGTGTTGTCGTAGATGAAAACTGTCCATTTACATGAATGCTTAGAACCAGTTTAGATGAAGCCATGAGTACAGAATCATAAAACAACAATCCTATTCATCCTGTTGCTGTTATTCGCTTTGGAAATTGACTATCCGATTTATCAAATCTCAATCGAATTACAATCTCAAAAAACCATGCATGATAAATCGACATGCGCATAATTGTTTGGCATTAGTAAGTGATGTCCATGCAGATTGTATGTGTAGACGTGCGGCTGTAGCAAATCCATGCTCACATGTATTTCCTACTCTTACAATGACAACAATAAAATCGATTACCTAAAACATCATTGACATAGAAAGTCTTGTCGCCAACCCACGAGTCCAGATCAATATCATAAGACCAGCCAAAACTGTCCCCTACATAATACGTAGTGGCATAGCTCAAGGATGGAAGAATCAACGCCGACATCATCACTGCTGCCGCGACATTGAGAGAGCACTTTCCGAGGCGTGCCATTTCCGAGCTGCTGGACGAGTGAAATGAGTTTTCTGTGGAGATAAGGAGGTTGTTTGGGTGTGTATGTGTGTTCGCATGTGCTTGCATTCGTGTATTGTTAGGCTTGCTCATATATATAGATGCCATATGAGAGGGCTGTTCATAGTGCTTGGCGATTTCATGCACGAAGTAATCATTGGAAAATGCTTTGGTTTACTCGCCATGGCGATGAGATAACCAATGCACGATTTGGCTCAAAGCGAGCCATCCTTTCTGTGGCAGGCGATTGAGTCCTAAATCCTAATTTGAAAACTGCCAAAATCGAACTCTTTCGGTCTAGAATGCGACTTAGGGACATGAGTCCAAGTTCATCAGACACTTAGGGCAGGCAGCGACGAATCTACGTACAGTGAGCTTACTCAGCCTTGGCTCGATCAGTTTTCATCCAGTCGAGTCGGTAATGAGCCGACCTCAAGGGCTGTGATCCTTCTACACAAGCCATGGTTGCTCGAGCCCAGCGGAGATGTAAGAGAAACGTGAAAACGGTGGTATTTACAATGTTGTATAATCGACCTCGAGGCAAGTCTGAATTTGTAGCTTAAAACTCGAGCTTCAATTACGATCAAATCATGTTTTGACTTGTAAGAACCTCAAGTAGCTCGGCTCAATGCTAGCTAAGGGCCAAGCTTTAACTCTTGTCAAGGTCGAGCTTGAAGTGTCCGTTGTCATACGTTTGGACTCTGAATTCATGCTTCGTTAATGCGTATAGAAGTTCGCTAATCGAATAAAGACATGAAATTATTAGCAACAAACTATCAAGAGTTTGATAAAAGTCATGATTAGCCCTTGAAAGATTGCAATCGAATTTGCAAAAAAAAAATGATTTCAATTAACAGATTTTTAGAAATTTTGAAATTCAAATTGCTGTTATTCTTGTCGTAGCAAAACTCTCGGGAAAATTGTTCAAAAAATCATAAACTTATTGATAATTTGCCAATTAAGTCCATTCAGCTAATTTTAACTGGAAATCCCTGATGCAGACATCAGTCATCTTATGTAGCAATGCAGACATTGACATGGACATTTTTTTTAATCTTTTATTATTCATTTCTCCTTTCTTTTTTCTTTGTTTTTTTTTTCCCATGCCGATGAGTGTCGCAGCAAATGCCTCACCTAGATTGGGTGAGGGCTGCCTTGGCAGCTGCTAAAAGCATCACAAAAGCCCTAGGAAAGGCCACCGTGGCTTGGTCAATTGCAGGCGAGGGCCTTGGAGGCCAATTGGCTGTAGATGAGGTGGCCCTCAACTGCAGCTAGTGAGGTTGCAACTTGTTGGTCATGAGCAAGGCCGCAATGGCCTTGCCCAAGGCCTTCGCAGTGCCACCGACAATGGCCAAGGAGACCCTCACCCTAGGCAAGGCTTTTGCAATCAGCTAACATTAGCTGAATGGATTCAATTGGCAAATTGAATGTTTATAAGTAAATTGGTCAAAATATAATAAGTTTAGGACTTTCTAGACAATTTTCCCTAGGATCTCACAACATACAATTTAGGTACACTGCACCTTCATGCATACTATTCTGACATGTCTCGTATGCTGAGGCGAAATCTTTTCCTTATACCGTTTATGAGAAGAATGAATATTTTCCTCATTTTCCACGTGTCGATTATTTCCAACTGAATTGCAGTCGAGGCTCGAGTCACTCTACTTGACGAAGACATTGATGAACAAGCTTCTGTCAAAAACTGCCTTTTCTATACGTTGTGTATGGCAGCAGGTACGTTTGTAAAATCCCAAAGTATTGGGCTGATCAGTTCTGCTGTTATGGACTTAGAAAGTGGTGATATCACAATTCATATAGTGAGAATTAGGCTACGTTTTGCGATCCCTGCATTTCTGAAGCATTTCTCTGGTTTTCTCATCACTTGGGCATTTCTAACTTGGTCAGGGACGACAGACGGAGCCAAAACTATGTGAGAATGCTACGGTTTACATCTGAGAGGCAATTCTGTAACCTCGAGAGGCTTTTGCATGGCCAAAATCATGAACAAGATGGCGAAGGGCAGCTTTGACATAGCGAAATTATAATATTTTCGACTAAAAGTTCATGGAATGCGGAAGGATTGAACACAGGATTAATCTCAGTTCTCCTTTTGCTTCATAATCCAGATGTGCGCAGAGGAAAACGTGGTAAACCGATGGATGGAAGGTTAAACAGACCTCTCTTATTGACCCTCAATTATTAACGCAAAGCACTCGAAGCATTCTGTTGAGGTAATTACATGCCCTTGTGAGGAACAATTCCCACTTCATTTCCCTACTCCCTACTATGAGAAAATTGGAAATTTGACACCCCAAATAAAAAGGCCTTGAGAGTAACCCCCTCGGGACCAAACAGACCAAAGCACCTTGAGATCTCCTGTGTAGCCGGTGCAAAGACCGGTGAAATCCCTGCCTCGGTAGACCACGTTGACGTCACTTCACGATGAATTGACAGTGACCGCGATCTTCTGGTCAGCGTAGTCGCAGTGATACGAACATATGAAGTACCAGTTGCCAGCTTCGGTCAATGTTATTTGGTCGTTGCTACTAGTATAGCTCCCGTAGGTTTTTTTCGTCGAGCAATTGTTGTACCCATTTGCATCCACTGAGATCACGTTATGCTGGGTGTTGTCGTAGATGAAAACTGCCATTTACATGAATCCTCATAATTAGATCAGTCCAAGCTATAAGCACAAAAAGATATAACGACACTCCAATGAATCCTATCACTATTATTGAGATAAGAAAATGACTTTCCCATCTATCCAAATCTAAATAGAAGTTGATGATCGACACATGCATAGTCTTTCAGCATTAGTATGTAATGTTCATGCAGATTATATATGTAGAATACCGCTTTAGCCCAAAAGCATTTCCTACTCCTATCATTACTACGGTAAAATTGATTACCTAAAACATCGCCAACATAGAAAGTCTTGCCGGCAAGCCATGAGTCGAGGTCAACATTGTAAGTCCAGCCAGACTGGTCCCCTACATAATACGTAGCGGCATAGCTCGAGGACGGAAGAATCAGCAGCAACATCATCACCGCTGCCGCGACATTGAGAAAGCACTTTCCGAGGCGTGCCATTTCCGAGCTGTCGCGCGAGCGAAGCGTGTTTCCTATGGAGACGAGGAGGTGTTTTCTGTGCGTGCGTATGTGCGTTCGCCTGTGCTTGCACTTGAGCATCGTCCGGATTGCTCGTATATAAACTAGACGAGAGGGGTGCTTGTTATGCTTGGTGATTCCATGCATGATGTAGTTGCCCATTGGAAAATGCTTTGGTTTACTCACCATGGCGATAAGATAAACAATGCAGAAATTGGCTCAAAGTGAGCCATCTTTTATGTGGAAGGCGGTTGAGTCCTAAATACTAACCTGAAACTGTCAAAATCGAACTCTTTCCAGAATCGGCCATGCCCATAGGGATCGTCGATTTCTTCGACACGTTAAGGATCATGAGATTTTCGTTACCTGATGGTCTTGGAGAGATAATGCAAGTTAGCGACGTAAGTCCAAGTTCGTTAAAAACAAGGGCATGCATCGGCTGATCTGTGTACAATGAGCTTATTCAGCCTTGGCCCATCAGTTTTTGTCGAGTCGAGTTAAGAATGGGCCGACCTTGAGCGGCTTAAACTCAAGCTTTGCTTGTTGGATCCTAGTGGAAAAGTATGAGAAGCATGAAACGCGTGTTATTTTAAATGTTTTATACTCGAGAGTTCGAGCTAGGTCTGATTTTATAGCTTAACTCGAGCTTCATTTATGATCAAATAAAGTTTTGACCTGTTAAGCCCCTCATTGGGTTGACCTCAGGTAGCTCGAGTTGATGTTAAACAGGGGACCAAGCTATAGCTCTCGTAAAGGTCGAGTTTGAGTGATGCATTGTCCTCTATCTCGACTCTAAACTCATGATTCATCAACGCGTTTAGAAAGTTACTTATCATATAATCGAATGAAATTAATATAAGAAATTATTGAAAGTTTGATAAAAATTACATTTATCCCTTGAAAAATTCCAACCAGATATGATATATCAATTATTTCGTTAATGAATTTTTACTATTTGCAATTCAAGTTACGCTTATCTATCCTACGTCAAGGTCCTCGCAGTATATAGTTAAAGTACATGGTACGTATATGTATATTGTTTTGACATTGTACCTATTTTAGAGAAGAAAGTTTATGAAATGTGACCAAAAATAAGAAGAAGATCTATTTAGTCCTCCCTGAGCTTCAAAATACAGATATAACTTTAAAAAAAAGGTGGTAAACCAATGGCAAATTGGAATCCAACACATTCAAGGATTAAACAAGCATTCTTATTGATACTTAATTAAGCCAAAGTCGTCGAGGCATTCTATTGTGGCCATTAAATGTATGAGTGAGGCAATTCCAACTTCATTTCCCTACTTATTTCTTTCGTAAAAAATCAATGATTAGAGAAATATTTTTCTAAATTGATTGCTTGTGTAGTTTACAAAAATGAATAAATGAAAAATATCTCGATCGTTTATGAAAATGTTTAGATATAAATTGTTATCGATAATAAAAACATTTTTTATTAACTAATTATTTTAAGTGAAAAAAGTTATCATTTTTAGGAAAATATTTTCCAAATCATTCATTTTTCGCGAAAGAAATAAGCATCTTAAATTTTTTCCTTACTCAATAATCTTGCAAGGATAATTCCTTTTAGTGACGTGAGTCCAAGTTCATCAACACAAGGGCGGGCATTGACAAATCTAAGTCTGGTGAGCGAATTTAGCCTTGACTTGATCAATCTTCACCGAATGAAGTTGAGAGCGGACCTCAAGTGCCTTAACTTATAAATCACACTAGTATGGTTTCAAAGGAGATTTGTTACATTCATTAAGAGATTTATTGTGAGAAAATACATTGGTTATATATGTCAGTAACTGTGTAATTACGTATTAAAAATTAGTTCATTAATGACCAATTGAACATTACGAAATCCATTATATCGTTGTTTAAATCGCTAGCCACACCGTTTAAAGGTAATTTACTTATTTGGGAATATTATAACGGAAGTTCTGTCAACTTCTTGCACTTGAGTTGTACAACTTTCAGTTCCTCCGGTCAAATCTTTAAAGCTGTCGACTTCGTGCACTTCGGTCTTTCCTCCAAGTTGACAGTTTCAAATGGACAAAGATGCACACACGGTTTTTCTTTCCTAATGGAATTTTGCTTTTGGACAGAAACGAAGTCAACTTGGACAAAGAGGCAATTCTGCAACCTTAAATGGCTTTTGCATAGCAAAGATCAAGAACAAGGTGGCGAAGGGCATCTTTAACAAGGTGATCATTATAAATGAGCTTCATGAGCTTCAAAAATCCAGAGACAAGAAAAGGAAGAAAAGTTGTAAATGAACGGATTCAAGGATAAGTATGCCTCTTTTGTTAAGGCCAAGCTCTCAGAGCATTTTATTGAGACCACTACAAACCAAAAACACCTCCAGATCTACGGTGTAGCGGGCGCTAAGACCGACGAAATCCTTGCCCCGATTGACCGCATTGACGTCGCTTCACGATGAGTTGACGATCACCGCCATCTTCTGATTAGCGAAGTCACAGTGATACGAGCAGATGAAGTACCATGTGCCGGCGCTCGTCAGTGTTATCTCGTCGTTGCCACTGGTGAAAATCCCGTAGTTCGAATTCGTTGAGCATGTGTTGTACCCATTTGCATCAACAGAGACCACGTTATGATAGGTGTTGTCGTAGACGAAAACTGTCCATTTACATGAATGCTTAGAACCAGTTTAGCCGAAGCCATGAGTACAAAATCATAAAACAACAATCCTATTCATCCTGTTGCTGTTATTCGCTTTAGAAATTGACTATCCGATTTATCCAAATCTCAATCGAAGTACAATCTCAAAAAACCATGCATGATAAATCAACATGCGCATAATCGTTTGGCATTAGTAAGTGATGTCCATGCAGATTGTATATGTAGACGTGCCGCTATAGCAAATTCATGCTCACATGTATTTCCTACTCTTACAATGACAACGGCAAAATCAATTACCTAAAACATCATTGACATAGAAAGTCTTGTCGCCAACCCACGAGTTCAGATCTATATTATAAGACCAGCCAAAACTGTCTCCTACATAATACGTAGTGGCATAGCTCAAGGATGGAAGAATCAGCGCCAACATTATCACTGCCGCCGCGACATTGAGAGAGCACTTTCCGAGGCGTGCCATTTCCGAGCTGTTGGACGAGTGAAATCAGTTTTCTGTGGAGATAAGGAGGTTGTTTTTGTGTGTGTTTGTGTGTTCGCATTTGCTTGCATTTGTGTATTGTTAGGCTTGCTCATATATATAGATGCTATATGAGAGGGCTGTTCATAGTGCTTGGTGATTTCATGCACGAAGTGATTACGCATTGGAAAATGCTTTGGTTTACTCGCCATGGCGATGAGATAACCAATGCACGATTTGGCTCAAAGCGAGCCATCCTTTCTGTGGCAGGCGATTGAGTCCTAAATCCTAATTTGAAAACTGCCAAAATCGAACTCTTTCGGTCTAGAATGCGACTTAGGGACATGAGTCCAAGTTCATCAGACACTTAGGGCAGGCAGCAACGAATCTACGTACAGTGAGCTTACTCAGCCTTGGCTCGATCAGTTTTCATCCAGTCGAGTCGGTAATGAGCCGACCTCAAAGGCCGTGATGTTTCTACACAAGCCATGCTTGCTCGAGCCCAGCGGAGATGTAAGAGAAACGTGAAAACGGTGGTATTTACGATGTTGTATAATCGACCTCGAGGCAAGTCTGAATTTGTAGCTTAAAACTCGAGCTTCAATTACGATCGAATCATGTTTTGACTTGTAAGAACCTCAAGTAGCTCGGCTCAATGCTAGCTAAGGGCCGAGCTTTAACTCTTGTCAAGGTCGAGCTTGAAGGATCCGTTGTCATACGTTTGGACTCTGAATTCATGATTCATTAACACGTATAGAAGTTTGCTTATCAAATAAAGACATGAAATTATTAGCAACAAACTATCAAGAGTTTGATAAAAGTCATGATTAGCCCTTGAAAGATTGCAATCGAATCTGCAAAAATAAAAAAAGATTTCAGTAAACAGATTTTTAGAAATTTTGAAATTCAAATTGCTATTATTCTTGTCGTAGCAAAGCTCTCAAGAAATTATTTAAAAAGTCATAAACTTATTGATAATTTACCAATGGAGTCCATTCAGCTAATTTTGACTAGAAATCCCTGATGCAGACAATGGTCATCTACGTAGTAATGTCGACACTAACATGGACAATTTTTGTGATTTTTTTATTATTCGTTTCTCTTTTCCTTTCTTTTGTTTTTACTATGCCGATGAGGGTCGCGGCAAATGCCTCGCCTAGATTGGGTGAGGGTTGCCTTGGCCATTGTTGAAAGCATCACAAAGGCCCTAGGAAAGGCCATTGTGGCTTGGTCAGTTGCAAGCAAGGGCCTTGGAGGCCAATTGGCCGCAGATGAGGTGGCCCTCACCTACAGCTAGTGAGGTCGTGAAGGCCTTGCTAGCCATGAGCAAGGCCGTGATGGGCTTGCCAATGGCCTTCGCAATGCCACCGATAGTGGCCAAGGAGACCTAGCGAGGCTTTTGCAATCAACCAACGTTAGTCAAATGGATTTAATTGATAAATTGAATGTATATGAGTAAATTGGTCAAAGTATAATAAGTTTAGGACTTTCTAGACAATTTTCCCTGGGATCTCACAACATACAATTAAGGTACATTGCACCTTTATGCATACTATTCTGACATGTGTCGTATGCTTAGGTGAAATATTTTTCTTATATCCTTTATGAGAAGAATGAGCATTTTCCTCATTTTCCACGCGTTGATTATTTCCAACTGAATTGCAGTCGAGGCTCGAGTCACTCTACTTGATGAAAACATTGATGAACAAGCTTCTATCAAAAACTGCCTTTTTCTATACGTTGTGTATGGCAGTAGGTATGTCTGTAAAATCGCATAGTATTGGGCTGATCAGTTCTGCTATTATGGACTTATAAAGTGGTGATATCACAATTTATATAGTGAGAATTAAGCTACGTTTTGCCATCCCTGCATTTCTAAAGCATTTCTCTGGTTTTCTCTTCGCTTGGGCATTTCTAACTTGGTCAGGGACGACAGACAGAGGCAATTCTGTAACCCCAAGAGGCTTTTGCATGGCCAAAATCATGAACGAGATGGGGAAGGGCAGCTTTGACATAGCGAAATTACAATATTTTCGACTAAAAGTTCTTGGAATGCGGAAGGATTGAACACAGGATTAATCTCAGTTCTCCTTTTGCTTCATAATCCAGATGTGCACAGAGGAAGACGTGGTAAACCGATGGATGGAAGGTTAAACAGACTTGTCTTATTGACCCTCAATTATTAACGCAAAGCACTCGAAGCATTCTGTTGAGGTCATTACATGCCCTTGTGAGGAACAATTCCCACTTCATTTCCCTACTCCCTACTATGAAAAAATTGGAAATTTGACACCCCAAATGAAAAGGCCTTGAGAGTAACCCCCAGGACTAAATAGACCAAAGCACCTTGAGATCTCCTGTGTAGCCGGTGCAAAGACCGGTGAAATCCCTGCCTCGGTAGACCACATTGACGTCACTTCACGATGAATTGACAGTGACCGCGATCTTCTGGTCAGCATAGTCGCAGTGATACGAACATATGAAGTACCAGTTGCCGGCTTCGGTCAATGTTATTTGGTCGTTGCCACTAGTATAGCTCCCGTAGGTTTTCTTCGTCGAGCAATTGTTGTACCCATTTGCATCGACCGAGATCACGTTATGCTGGGTGTTGTCGTAGATGAAAACTGCCATTTACATGAATCATCATAATCAGTTCAGTCCAAGCTATAAGCACAAAAGGATATAACGACACTCCAATGAATCCTGTCACTATTATTGAGATAAGAAAATGGTTTTTCCATATATCCGCTTTTCCCTACTCCATACTATGATTATCAACACATGCGTAGTCTTTCAGCATTAGTATTTGATGTTCATGCAGATTATATATATAGATATATACCGCTTTAGCCCAAAAGCATTTCCTACTCCTATCATTACTACGGTAAAATTGATTACCTAAAAACATCGCCGACATAGAAAGTCTTGCCAGCAAGCCATGAGTCGAGGTCGACATTGTAAGTCCAGCCAGACTGGTCCCCGACATAATACGTAGCGGCATAGCTCGAGGATGGAAGAATCAGCAGCAACATCATCACCGCTGCTGCGACATTGAGAAAGCACTTTCCGAGGCGTGCCATTTCCGAGCTGTCGTGCGAGCGAAGCGTGTTTCCTATGGAGACGAGGAGGTGTTTTCTGTGCGTGCGTATGTGCGTTCGCCTGTGCTTGCACTTGAGCATCGTCCGGATTGCTCTTATATAAACTAGACGAGAGGGGTGCTTGTTATGCTTGGTGATTCCATGCATGATGTGGTTGCCCATTGGAAAATGCTTTGGTATGCTCAGCATGGCGATAAGATAAACAATGCAGAAATTGGCTCAAAGTGAGCCATCTTTTATGTGGAAGGCGGTTGAGTCCTAAATACTAACCTGAAACTGTCAAAATCGAACTCTTTCCAGAATCGGCCATGCCCATAGGGATCGTCGATTTCGTCGACACGTTAAGGATCATGAGATTTTCGTTACCTGATGGTCTTGGAGAGATAATGCAAGTTAGTGACATAAGTCCAAGTTCGTTGAAAACAAGGGCATGCATCGGCTGATCTGTGTACAATGAGCTTATTCAGCCTTGGCCCCATCAGTTTTTGTCAAGTCGAGTTAAGAATGGGCTGACCTTGAGCGGCTTAAACTCAAGCTTTGCTTGTTGGATCCTAGTGGAAAAGTATGAGAAGCATGAAACGTGTGTTATTTTAAACGTTTTATACTCGAGAGTTCGACCTAGGTCTGATTTTATAGCTTAACCCGAGCTTCATTTATGATCAAATAAAGTTTTGACCTGTTAAGCCCCTCATTGGGTTGACCTCGGGTAGCTCGAGTTGATGTTAAATAGGGGACCAAGCTTTAGCTCTCGTAAAGGTCGAGTTTGAGTGATGCGTTGTCCTATATCTCGACTCTAAACTCATGATTCATCAACACGTTTAGAAAGTTACTTATCATATAATCGAATGAAATTACTATAAGAAATTATTGAAAGTTTGATAAAAATTACATTTATCCCTTAAAAAATTCCAACTAGATCTGATATATCAATTATTTCAGTTAATGAATTTTTACTGTTTGCGATTCAAGTTACGCTTATCTAGATCCTACGTCAAGCTCCTCACACTATACAGTTAAAGTACATGATACGCATATGTATATTGTTTTGACATTGTACCTATTTTAGAGAAGAAAGTTTATGAAATGTGACCCAAAAATAAGAAGAAGATCTATTTAGTCCTCCCTGAGCTTCAAAATACAGATATAACTTTAAAAAAAGGTGGTAAACCAATGGCAAATTGGAATCCAACACATTCAAGGATTAAACAAGCACTCTTATTGATACTTAATTAAGCCAAAAGTCGTCGAGGCATTCTATTGTGGCCATTAAATGTATGAGTGAGGCAATTCCAACTTCATTTCCCTACTTATTTCTTTTGTAAAAATCCAATGATTAGAAAAAAAATTTTCTAAATTGATTGCTTGTGTAGTTTACAAAAATGAATAAACGAAAAATATCTCGATCGTTTATAAAAATGTTTACATATAAATTGTTATTGATAATAAAAATATTTTTTATTAACTAATTATTTTAAGTGAAAGAAGTTATCATTTTTAGGAAAATATTTTCCAAATCATTCATTTTTCGCGAAAGAAATAAGCATCTTAAATTTTTTCCTTACTCAATAATCTTGCAAGGATAATTCCTTTTAGTGACGTGATTCCAAGTTCATCAACACAAGGGCGGGCATTGACAAATCTAAGTCTGGTGAGCGAATTTAGCCTTGACTTGATCAATCTTCACCGAATGAAGTTGAGAGCGGACCTCAAGTGCCTTAACTTATAAATCACACTAGTATGGTTTCAAAGGAGATTTGCTACATTCATTAAGAGATTTATTGTAAGAAAATATATTGGTTACATATGTCAGTAACTATGTAATTACGTATTCAAAATCAGTTCATTAATGACCAATTGAACATTACGAAATCCATTATATCGTTGTTTAAATCGCTAGCCACACCGTTTAAAGTGGGTAACCTACTTATTTGGGAATATTATAACGGAAGTTCTGTCAACTTCTTGCACTTGAGTTGTGCAACTTTCAGTTCCTCCAGTCAAATCTTTAAAGCTGTCGACTTCGTGCACTTCGGTCTTTCCTCCAAGTTGACAGTTTCAAATGGACAAAGATGCGCACACGGTTTTTCTTTCCTAATGGAATTTTGCTTTCGGACAGAAACGAAGTCAATTTGGACAAAGAGGCAATTCTGCAACCTTAAATGACTTTTGCATAGCAAAGATCAAGAACAAGGTGGCGAAGGGCATCTTTAACAAGGTGATCATTATAAATGAGCTTCATGAGCTTCAAAAATCCAGAGACAAGAAAAGGAAAAAAACTTGTAAATGAACGGATTCAAGGATAAGTATGCCTCTTTTGTTAAGGCCAAGCTCTCAGAGCATTTTATTGAGACCACTACAAACCAAAAACACCTCCAGATCTACGGCGTAGCGGGCGCTAAGACCGACGAAATCCTTGCCCCGATTGACCGCATTGACGTCGCTTCACGATGAGTTGACGATCACCGCCATCTTCTGATTAGCGAAGTCACAGTGATACGAGCAGATGAAGTACCATGTGCCGGCGCTCGTCAGTGTTATCTCGTCATTGCCACTGGTGAAAATCCCGTAGTTCGAATTTGTGGAGCATGTGTTGTACCCATTTGCATCAACAGAGACCACGTTATGATAGGTGTTGTCGTAGACGAAAACTGTCCATTTACATGAATGCTTAGAACCAGTTTAGCTGAAGCCATGAGTACAAAATCATAAAACAACAATCCTATTCATCCTGTTGCTGTTATTCGCTTTAGAAATTGACTATCCGATTTATCCAAATCTCAATCGAAGTACAATCTCAAAAAACCATGCATGATAAATCAACATGCGCATAATCGTTTGGCATTAGTAAGTGATGTCCATACAGATTGTATATGTAGACGTGCCACTATAGCAAATCCATGCTCACATGTATTTCCTACTCTTACAATGACAACTATAAAATCGATTACCTAGAACATCATTGACATAGAAAGTCTTGTCGCCAACCCACGAGTCCAGATCAATATCATAAGACCAGCCAAAACTGTCCCCTACATAATACGTAGTGGCATAGCTCAAGGATGGAAGAATCAACGCCAACATCATCACTGCTGCCGCGACATTGAGAGAGCACTTTCCGAGGCGTGCCATTTCCGAGCTGCTGGACGAGTGAAATGAGTTTTCTGTGGAGATAAGGAGGTTGTTTGGGTGTGTATGTGTGTTCGCATGTGCTTGCATTTGTGTATTGTTAGGCTTGCTCATATATATAGATGCCATATGAGAGGGCTGTTCATTGTGCTTGGTGATTTCATGCACGAAGTGATTACGCATTGGAAAATGCTTTGGTTTACTCGCCATGGCGATGAGATAACCAATGCACGATTTGGCTCAAAGTGAGCCATCCTTTCTGTGGCAGGCGATTGAGTCCTAAATCCTAATTTGAAAACTGCCAAAATCGAACTCTTTCGGTCTAGAATGCGACTTAGGGACATGAGTCCAAGTTCATCAGACACTTAGGGCAGGCAGCAACGAATCTACGTACAGTGAGCTTACTCAGCCTTGGCTCGATCAGTTTTCATCCAGTCGAGTCGGTAATGAGCCGACCTCAAGGGCCGTGATGTTTCTACACAAGCCATGCTTGCTCGAGCCCAGCGGAGATGTAAGAGAAACGTGAAAACGGTGGTATTTACGATGTTGTACAATCGACCTCGAGGCAAGTCTGAATTTGTAGCTTAAAACTCGAGCTTCAATTACGATCAAATCATGTTTTGACTTGTAAGAACCTCAAGTAGCTTGGCTCAATGCTAGCTAAGGGCCGAGCTTTAACTCTTGTCAAGGTCGAGCTTGAAGGATTCGTTGTCATACGTTTGGACTCTGAATTCATGATTCATTAACACGTATAGAAGTTTGCTTATCAAATAAAGACATGAAATTATTAGCAACAAATTGTTTGATAAAAGTCATGATTAGCCCTTGAAAGATTGCAATCGAATCTGCAAAAATAAAAAAAGATTTCAGTAAACAGATTTTTAGAAATTTTGAAATTCAAATTGCTATTATTCTTGTCGTAGCAAAGCTCTCAGAAAAATTGTTCAAAATGTTATAAATTTATTGACAATTTACCAATTAAATCCATTCAACTAATTTTGACTGAAAATTCCAGTCATCCTACGTAGCAACGCCAATGCTAACATGGATAACTTTTGTAATTTTTTATTATTCATTTCTCTTTTCCTTTTTCTTTGTTTTTTTTTTCTATGCCGATGAGGGTTGCCGCACCTCACCTTGATTGGGTGAGGGCTACCTCGGCCGCTACTGAAAGCGTCACAAAGACCCTAGGAAAGGCCATCGTCTTGGTCAATTGCAGGTGAGGGCCTTGGAGGCCAATTGGCCGCAAATGAGGTGGCTTTCACCTGCAGCCAAAGAGGTTGCGAAGGCCTTGCTGGCCATGAGTAAGGCCGCGATGGCCTCACCCAGGGCCTTCGCAGCCCCACCGACAGTGGCCAAGGAGACCCTCGCCCTAGGCGAGGCTTTTGCAATCAGCCAATATTAGTCGAATGGATTCAATTGACAAATTGAAAGTTTATGAGTAATTTGGCCAAAGTGTAATAAGTTTAGGACTTTCTAGACAATTTTCCTTAAGATCTCACAACATACAATTAAGGTATACTGCACCTTTATGCATACAATTCTGACATGCATCGTATGTTCAGATGAAATCTTTTCCTTATACCCTTTACGAGAAGAATGAACATTTTCCTCATTTTCCACGTGTTGATTATTTCCAACTGATTTGCAGTCGAGGCTCGAGTCACTCTCCTTGACGAAATCATTGATGAACAAGCTTCTGTCAAAAACTGCTTTTTCTTTATCGTTGTGTATGGCAGCAAGTACGTCTGTAAAATCCCATAGTATTGGGCTGATCAGTTCTGCTGTTATGGACTTAGAAAGTGGTGATATCACAATTCATATATTGAGAATTAGGCTTTGTTTTGCTACCCCTGCACTTCTAAAGCATTTCTCTGGTTCTCTCTTTACTTGGGCATTTCTAACTTGGTCAGGGACGACAGACAAAGCCAAAACTATGTGAGAATGTTACGATTTACATTTGAGAGGCAATTTTGTAACCCCGAGAGGCTTTTGCATGGCCAAAATCTTGAACAAGATGGGGAAGGGCAGCTTTGACATAGCGAAATTATAATATTTTTGACTAAAAGTTCATGGAATTTGGAAGGATCGAACACAGGATTAATCTCAATTCTCCTTTTGCTTCATAATCCAGATGCACACAGAGGAAGACGTGGTAAACCGATGGATGGAAGGTTAAACAGACTTGTCTTATTGACCCTCAATTATTAACGCAAAGCACTCGAAGCATTCTGTTGAGGTCATTACATGCCCTTGTGAGGAACAATTCCCACTTCATTTCCCTACTCCCTACTATGAAAAAATTGGAAATTTGACACCCCAAATGAAAAGGCCTTGAGAGTAACCCCCTCAGGACTAAACAGACCGAAGCGCCTTGAGATCTCCTGTGTAGCCGGTGCAAGACCGGTGAAATCCCTGCCTCGGTAGACCACATTGACGTCACTTCACGATGAATTGACAGTGACGGCGATCTTCTGGTCAGCATAGTCGCAGTGATACGAACATATGAAGTACCAGTTGCCGGCTTCAGTTAATGTTATTTGGTCGTTGCCACTAGTATAGCTCCCGTAGGTTTTCTTCGTCGAGCAATTGTTGTACCCATTTGCATCGACCGAGATCACGTTATGCTGGGTGTTGTCGTAGATGAAAACTGTCATTTACATGAATCATCATAATCAGTTCAGTCCAAGCTATAAGCACAAAAGGATATAACGACACTCCAATGAATCCTATCACTATTATTGAGATAAGAAAATGACTTTCCAATCTATCCAAATCTAAATAGAAGTTGATGATCGACAAATGCATTGTCTTTCAGCATTAGTATGTCATGTTCATGCAGATTATATATGTAGAATACCGCTTTAGCCCAAAAGCATTTCCTACTCCTATCATTACTACGGTAAAATTGATTACCTAAAACATCGCCGACATAGAAAGTCTTGCCGGCAAGCCATGAGTCGAGGTCGACATTGTAAGTCCAGCCAGACTGGTCCCCGACATAATACGTAGCGGCATAGCTCGAGGACGGAAGAATCAGCAGCAACATCATCACCGCCGCCGCAACATTGAGAAAGCACTTTCCGAAGCGTGCCATTTCCGAGCTGTCGTGCGAGCAAAGCGTGTTTCCTATGGAGACGAGGAGGTGTTTTCTGTGCGTGCGTATGTGCGTTCGCCTGTGCTTGCACTTGAGCATCGTCCGGATTGCTCGTATATATACTAGACGAGAGGGGAGCTTGTTACGCTTGGTGATTCCATGCATAATGTGGTTGCCCATTGGAAAATGCTTTGGTTTACTCACCATGGCGACGTGATAAACAATGCAGGAATTGGCTCAAAGTGGGTCATCCTTTTTGTAGAAGGCGGTTAAGCCATAAATCCTGATCTCAAACGGCCAAATTCATAAGTCTTTCTACCATTGGCCATGTCCATAAGGATTGCCGATTTTGTGAAATAATCATCTAAAATTTCTAAGAGTTTCACGTTTTATCAATTATGTCTACGTAGCATAACAGGCGTTAACATGGACAATTATTAATAATATTTTAATATATCATTCACTTTTTTATTAATTTTTATAATTTTCTTTTGTCTTCTTTTCTTCTTTTCCTGCAGTTGAGTTGGGTTTGGCTTGGACGTTTATTTGAAGAAACTTTCAAAGGAAAATGGGCTTGACATGTCCACGACTAAAATGTTACCAAGGAAATGTTGCTCGAGCCTAGTGGAGAAGTACGCGAACCCTGAATACTGTTTTATTTTCCACGTTGTATACTTGAGGGCGAGACGAGTCTGAATTCATAGCTTAACTCGAGCGATCAGATCAAGATCTGACTCGTTAGGCTCATCTGGGTCGACCTCAAGTAGCTTGACTTAATGTTACATATATGGGGCCGAGCTTTAACTAATAGAAGTTGAGTTCTAGTGGCACACTGTGTTACTTCGACTACGTTTTGAATCGTTCTACAAATCCGTGATTTATCAACAAGTCTGAAATTTTACTAGCAATATACTGAAATCAGTAACATATGAAAAATAATTGCCATCGCCTCTTTAAAATGACCAATCGAATCCGAAAATTCTGAGATTTCAGTTGCCAGGCATCAAGGAATTTTGTGCTCAAAGTTTACCCTTATATTTTCAAGTTTTCCCACAAATTTTAACCGAACAAGGAGAAAACAAAAGGAAAAAATAGTTCATCCCTCGTTCAAATCCAACAGTAAGAATTTTGAATTTTGAATGCTCCGGTGAATCTGGTTACGGCATTCGAAGCCTAGAGTAGAGATCAGGAAACATTGTGTCAAGCAGGTGAAAATGAAACCATATCGCCAGGGGCAGAATAAAAGAGAATTGGAATTTAATCGAATCAATCAGAGCCATCATCTCCATATACACCATTACTAGAATCCGGATCAATCACAGGTTTATTATTTTTTGACAATCTACCAGACGATTTCAAAGGTTTCACAGGTTTCTTGACCTTCTCCGCCTGCAATTCCAACCCCTTCTCCGAAGGTTTGCGTTTTCTTTTTAATCGCACTCCGTCTGTGTCCTCAGCAGTTGAATTCTCCATGGCTGCATAAGTTAGACAAGCCAGAGAAAAATCTTTCAGCGACACATGAACTCGAGAATGACACTATTGACTTCCCTATAAGAGACTAACACAGAACAGCCAAGGCACCACTTACTTTTACATGCTTAAAAACCATCAATCACTAGTTGAAATCCTTTTTTCATCTACAGATTCCTGCAACTTGATTACTACCCCTCCTCCTCTGCCCTAACCCGATTAGAAATCTTATTTATGCCATACTTAGGTTTAATAATAATAGATAGCATGCCGATTTTTTCAGTGAAATTTTCAACCACGCATACTCAATTTGGTCTTCACTGCCTCAATGCGATGTCAGATAAAAAAATGCATTACCAAGAATCCTAAATTGCTAAACAAATCTAGCCAATTGTTAGGAGGTGAGCAATTTATCATGCAGATCTTAAGTCAGGATCTGCTTTAGGTAAGAACAGTCACCAGTACAACCGAATTGCTATATGGCAGGAACTGAAAAGAAAATCCAGTCAGCACAAGGGAAGAATCTGACATGGAAAAATCAAGAAAACTTACGTTCGAGGGGGCTTGAATTATGGTTGCTCGCATTGCCATTCTGACCAGCTTCTACCGAAAGTGGCGATCCAGAATGGTTACCATCTGGCAACTTCGAACAACTGCCAACACACTTGTCTTGCTGCTCAGGAACATCGAGACAAGGAACTGCGGGCAAAAAGCATAGTTCCTCCTGGGACATATCTGAGTCACTAAAAGCTGAATCCCTCTCCACAGTCAGAACATCAACTTCATCATCTTCATGAACATCTGATTCTTTCACCTGTATGCATACACATTCAATAGTTGTTAACCCTTCAAGCAAAATAAGCCAAGCTCATAATCTGCTCATTTACCTTTTCATTTTCAGGCACCAAATCAAATTCATCTTCCCGTTCGACATACTCCTCATTCTCCTCAAGCTCTTTGAAATCAGGAGCAAATGCACTCCAATTTTCAGTATAGTCTTTAGCCCATATATAAACCAAGCCAGTCAAAGAAACAGAAATGATAATTGGATGAACAGGATGCCATGCCAAATCCATCAATGCTTCTTTTGGGCCTTCAAGAATTTTAACAAGATGCCCAGCCCTATCCCATATATAAATTTTGTGCTCTCCTCTGCTCGCAGCGCCACCAATCACCCACTCTCCATCACCACTAAAACAAGGTGCTTTCCACTGGAACCTATTGATGGAATCTTGAAACTCATGGAGAAGTTCGAAGCACTTCGATCCAACAGCCTTCAATTTCTCCACATCATCTGATTCATTAGAGCTCTCATTCAATTCATCAAGCATCTTTAATCCATCTTTAGGAGGTAAAAGATTTTTATAGATTCTAATAATCCGGTCATTGGAATTTGTCAACATGTACTGTCCATTTCTACTAAAAACGACATTTTTTATAACTGCCCCACCAGAAACAAGGATGATGGCACACACTCTGACATCCTTGTGATCAATTATGAGAATTTCTCCCTTTGAAGTTCCTGCATAAACCAGATCCCCATGCTTGTTAAAGCAAGCATTGCACGGAGAGTAACTTACTGATGTATCTGACGTCTTGTTGCGGGGCAGAGGAGAGACTCCATTGCTGACATCAGCAGTCAAAACTGGAAGAGCTGTTGTGTTTCCAGTGTTCAAATCCACGATCATGGGAGCAGATGAGAAAGGGCAGGCCAGGCAAATAGATGGAGTTGAGGAACCAGGATGAAGACGAGCTTGTAGAACTGTATGCTGAAGAGTTGTATGTGCTATCTTCTCTCCACTTAGAACATCCCAAAGAATAAGAGACTTATCAGAAGCAGACACAAGTATGCGGTGACCATACTTGGACCAGCACACACTCGTAATTGCAGCAGTGCATTCTTTGTCTCGGAGCTCTTTTGCGACGCCCCGGGTCTCAAAGTCCCATATAATGCAACTTCCATCGGTGCATCCAGCTGGAAAAGGAAATCAAACCAAGTATATTCACTGATCAATAGCACAATCAAGAACCACAGCGATTCCTTCATAGGACAACAGTCAGAAACATCCTTAATTTTCAGCAGCAGAAGCATCAGAAAATCAAACAAAGATGCAGATATTTACAGATCATTCTCACTGTTTTGCTCATGGGACTTCCAAAACCAGCATTGAGTAAAACAAATGCTAAAATCTAAGAACTCGCAAATTGCATATAAATACTTCTCCAAATTAACATTAGGGACCAGCACAGTCAATGTGATGTTGATCCCCTTATGTAACTGATGGATGCACCAACAGAAGACTCCGCACACCACAACTTGCTAGAAAAAGAATGTCTGCACTGCGATTCTAAATTGTAGCCCCAAACTTAAAAAAATCACCAAACGGTCAGAAGACCAAGATTCTCCAGTCATCAATCGTGTGTACTCCAAAAGTGTGAGATCTGTGTTTCAAACCTTCCACTCCATTTAGATATTTAACCATTTTTAATTGTGTTCTATTAAAGACTCGGAACAGATCAGGGTAAATTATTGGATAAAGCAGTTGATGTATTCAAACAACTTTTTAACATTCCGGTAATTTTAAAGCTTCCAGCATGCCCAGATTGTAAGGAAATCCAAAGGCATTCTCTAAAGTGAGTAAATTTTGACAAAATATGACTCCACTCAAAACAAACCAGACAGTTCCTCGAGTAGGGAATTTTGAGTAGCTAAGAGGGGCAAGGTCAGGATGGGGATACAGCTCTCACAAGCTCCCCTAATGACAGAAGTACTGAGGTCGACCACATCTTTTCCAACGTCAAAGCGTCCAGTTTAAACAGCAGCCAAAAAGAACTCACCTTCTCCATTATCACAAATCTAAGTAGCTAAAAACCAAAGCTTTAGCAGAACCCGAAATCAGATGCGCCGTCGTAACGCAACTTCAAAACAATTCCACACAGAAAAAGAAAGAGAGAGAAAGAGAGTACCGGCGAGGAGGGTACCGCGGCGGTTGAAGGCGATGCACTTCATGATGCCATGCTCCAAGTACTCCTCAATCACTTCAGGGAAATCTCCCTGCAACGGATCTGCTCATTCGAAAAACACACGCACGCACCGCGGTGAGCTCACCTTGTGTTACCGGACGAGAAAGCACGGGGACACGAAGAACAGAGCAGCGCACGGCGAGCTAACTCCGCACAATCGAGAGAGAGAGGAATTACCGATGATTGGAGCATCCATGGCCGCTGTATCGCTTCAATGGGCAGCGCGCGATGTCAGCGACGACGCTGGAGGCAGGGGGTGGAGAGAGAGAAAAACCCTTTCTTCCGCTATTTCAATTCTCGACTGGAGTTTTCGTAGGTTTTTTTTCGAGGGAATCCGACTCCGAGCGCACATTTAATATGTAGGATAAGCTCTCCAGGATTTGGAGAGGTTTTATAGTTTCTTTCTACCCTTAAAACACTGTTTTAATAAATTTGAAGAATCATTGAAAAAATTTTAGATAAGACACTGCACGTCAATATGTGAAAATATTTTTAAAGTTTTCGAATTATTTACATTAAACAAGAGTCGAAACTTAAGCATCGAGAAATTTATAACAACTCAAACTAAATTTTAGATAAGATGAAAATACTTTTAAAGTTTTCGGATTATTTAATACGTTTTTTTGATATAGAAGTACTTTTTTTGGAACTGCCATTAAAATTTTGAAAAAAAGTTATTAAAGTTTTCGAATTATTTACATTAAACAAGAGTCGAAACTTAAGCATAGAGAAATTTGTAACAACTCAAACTATTGATTTTTTTATAGTCCAAATAAAAAGAAAACGAATTGTATTTTTATTTGTTTTAGCATTTTTTTCTTTATTTGTTTCATTATTGTAAATGTATTTATCGATCATTTTTTTTGAATTATCAAAAAAAAGTTGTATAGTGATTCTCGGACTATTAATGATACAGAGAAGTATATATATATATATCCTTTCAATTAAAAATTTGAAAAAAGAATATGATTTACGGATTAATCCAACATTTCTTTTTTTGAATTTCTTTAATTTCTGCCAAATATTTTTTATTGATGCTAATAATTTAGTAGGATAACTTATTTTTTTTCTTTGTTGAGTAATAACTTAATCCTTCAATAAAATACTCTTTGTAGAAATATCAATAGATATTTCAACCCATTCTTTTTTATTACGAAAATAAAAAAATTATACATTAGTACTAGCAAGTGCATCAAAGATGCAGTTATCGATTCTCCCGAGAGGCCACAAGATTTGGAATTATCAAAAAATTAGAGCGTGAAGTGAAATCATTGTTTTAGAGGGTATTCAAATTTCTATTATCGGGCCAATCAATCTAACGTTCCCTTCAACGGTCTTAGGATTTCTCCCAAGCTGCCTTTAGCATTCCCTTCGAACCCGTGCGGTCTTAGGATTTTTCCCAAGCTGCCTTTAGCATTCCCTTCGAACCGGTCTTAGGATTTCTCCCAAGCTGCCTTTAGCATTCCCTTCGAACCCGTGCGGTCTTAGGATTTCTCCCCCCAAGCTGCCTTTAGCATTCCCTTCGAACCCGTGCGGTCTTAGGATTTCTCCCCCCAAGCTGCCTTTAGCATTCCCTTCGAACCCGTGCGGTCTTAGGATTTCTCCCCCCAAGCTGCCTTTAGCATTCCCTTCGAACCCGTGCGGTCTTAGGATTTCTCCCAAGCTGCCTTTAGCATTCCCTTCGAATGCTCCCAAGCAGCCTTTAGCATTCCCTTGCTGCCTTTAGCATTCCCTTCGAACCCTCCCAGCATTCCCTTGCTGCCTTCAACGGTCTTAGGATTTCTCCCAAGCTGCCTTTAGCATTCCCTTCGAACCCGTGCGGTCTTAGGATTTTTCCCAAGCTGCCTTTAGCATTCCCTTCGAACCGGTCTTAGGATTTCTCCCAAGCTGCCTTTAGCATTCCCTTCGAACCCGTGCGGTCTTAGGATTTCTCCCAAGCTGCCTTTAGCATTCCCTTCGAACCCGTGCGGTCTTAGGATTTCTCCCCCCAAGCTGCCTTTAGCATTCCCTTCGAACCCGTGCGGTCTTAGGATTTCTCCCAAGCCGCCTTTAGCATTCCCTTCGAACCCGTGCGGTCTTAGGATTTCTCCCCCCAAGCTGCCTTTAGCATTCCCTTCGAACCCGTGCGGTCTTAGGATTTCTCCCCCCAAGCTGCCTTTAGCATTCCCTTCGAACCCGTGCGGTCTTAGGATTTCTCCTTCGAACCCGTGCGGTCTTAAGATTTCTCCCAAGCTGCCTTTAGCATTCCCTTCGAATGCTCCCAAGCAGCCTTTAGCATTCCCTTCGAACCCTCCCAGCATTCCCTTGCTGCCTTTAGCATTCCCTTCTCTCCCTCCCAAGGAGCCTTTCCACTTATTCCCTTGCTGCCTTTAGGGGCCTTTAGCATTCCCTTGCTGCCTTTAGCATTCCCTTCTCTCCCAAGCAGCCTTTCCACTTAACATTCCCTTGCTGCCTCTTGCTGCCTTTAGCATTCCCTTCTCTCCCAAGCAGCCTTTCCACTTAGCATTCCCTTTTCCACTTAGCATTCCCTTGCTACCTTTAGCATTCCACTTAGCATTCCCTTGCTACCTTTAGCATTCCCTTCTCTCCCAAGTAGCCTTTCCACTCAAACTCACAAAATAAGCTATGTATTCTATTACTTGTGTAGAATGGGATTATTACAATAAGGGGAAGTGACCCCTATTTATACAAATACAGGCAAAATCGTATCCGTAGATCTCTACTTGATCTAACGGTAGAGATCGTATCTCCCCAACTACCTTAATTACCGTATCTTCCATCCTTAGGAATATTCTGGAAATATTCTGGAAATATTCTAGAAATGTTCTAGAAGATTCAAGTAAATCTCGCCCCTAGGAATATTCTAGGAATATTCTGGAATGTTCTAGAAGACTCAAGAAAGCCCTAGAACTTGGGGTCAACGGTTGAAGATTTCTCGTAACAAGGATCAATCTCAGACCATTCATGTTTCCGAGCCGTGACACTAGTAATGGATGAAATAGTTATGAAAAAAATTATATTGCTTTGACAACAATTTGATAGCAAGATCATTGTGTTGAGATGGCAAGCTCACCGATCATCAATTTGCTATCATATATGAAAAGTTGGCCATAAAATAACCAAATTTACTAACTCTAATAAGTGTGAAAATGTCTCACCGTACATTTAAAAAAATTGATATGATTGTAGCAAGAATTCTAAATTTGTTGTGCCACAAGAATATCCTTGAATTCTAAAATTTTCATTATATGCATCAAAATCCTGAAGCTTACCATAATCATCTATTTTAATCGTTTCACCAACTCAGTTAGGTTGTAACGGATGGAAGTTTCCATTGCATTTTTTTATCGTGAGCCACAAACGATTGAAAAAATAACCCATGTGGCATTTCCCGTCCACTTTATTTTGATGGAATCAAATGGAGGTCTTCAATACATTAAAGTTGCCAGTTTTAGAAATTTTAATCGTTTCGCCAACTCAGTTAGGTTTTAATGAATGGAAGTTTCCAACACATTTTTTTATCATGAGCCACAAAGGATTGAAAAAATAACCCATGTGGCATTTTCCGTCCATTTTATTTCGACAGAATTAAATGGAGGTTTGAAGTTGCCAGTTTTAGGAATTAAATGCTCAAAATAGGAATTTTAGGGTTCAAGTGCATTATCTTAATAAGTTTAACGACTTGCCTCATGATTATCCCTAAAAAATTTCAATGCGAGTCCAAAATGTCATTCACACATTGAATTGAACCGTGAAAACTCGACAATCAAAGCGAGTGAATCGCAACAAGTACTTCTTCCATAGCCTTTCCAATGATCACGAAAAACTTAGGGCACTTACTAATCAAGTTTTGTGTTTCCCCAAATTCGTTTCTTTTTTTTTTCCTGTTACTTCGATAAAACATTGCATTCAAGATAAGGAATTTAGGGGTCATCAAGTATCAAAGATGCTTACCTCGATAGACAATTACCAATTCCAGCTGGTGGCTATGCTAATTTCATTGGATCGATTGGCTTCACAATAATCTTAAATATACAAAATACGCAGTTCATCAAGCTAATACCATTTGGCTTCCTATACCAGAGAATAAGGCCACAGGAAAGGCAGGGCGAGACTCGTCGAGTCCTTGGGAACTTGGTGTAGTCGCTTCACATTCCTTGTAAAATTTCTGCTCAACATTTTTACAGAAATACGAGGCCAAATTTTTCGGGGACTAATGACAGAACATGGTGAACAAGGAAAAAGTGAACACAAGAGTTTGATAAATTCGACCCATCTGCCTCGCCCACAAGACGATATGCCAAGAAACATGCAGAGGGCGCAAAACTTACTAGATTAATTTGTTCTGTACTAAAATTCTATTTTGGGTGCATGCAGCGATTGCCCAAAACCCAAACCTCAGTAGCTTCAAAACCAGCCTCAAAATGAGTAATCCTTCAAATCTGCTCGCGAGTCCTCCAAGTCCATGTCGGCCATGCACTCTTCTGCTGAGAGAGGAGGAAGTTGCCTGGTCTTGCGCCTCAAATTGTGCTTGTGCCAGTCACTCTTGAAGTGCTCCCTGTACTGCTTTGCATCCCCTACCAACGCATTGCATGTGCTGCACTTGTTTTGCTTTACTTCCCCCTCAGTGCTCTCTTTTTTAGATGAGAGCGTCTGTTTCTGCATCCTCTCACTTAGCTGTACTACCGACTCAGGTTCAGACTGGGATGGGATGTCCTCGTGATCATCATAGTGGTCCACTTGGGTATCGCCTTCAGCATGCACAGAGTATGCAAGAACTTCCACTCTCCCCTGCAAGTTTCTTACCAAGGCTTCACAGTCCCGATAGAAGCCTGGTTCAATTTCGCATATCTGCATAAATTGCATGTGCTCGTAAATAAAGGCAAATCATACCAAAACACACAAGACTAATCCTTATTGCACAAAGCATCACTAGCTTAGGAATTCTACCACATCATCTCAACTTATCTAGAGCAGATCCTTAATGCATAAAAACGAATGAACTTCCCAGCGTCCTAGGTGCAAGAAAACAATATAGAAGAGATCCAACTTATTTCCATTCAGGAGGGGTTTCGAATATTACTCCAAACTTCATCACCTGGCAAGAAAATTCTGGACTCACAGAGTACACATACATAGAGGAATATTGTCTCTAGCCAAACATTTATGCACATGGAAGACATTATTAATTCTCATATCAGAAAACTACGAACTGCACCAAGTTAAAATTAGAGAAACTGATTATTTGAAGAGCCTATCCTCATAAGAGCAGGAGATTAACTAATATGAGAGAACAAAAGCTCCTAAAGGGGGATAAAAGAAATGAAAAATGATAATCAAATGATAAAGAAGTCATCTTAACATTCTCTTCACCCAACATTGAAAGTTAGCATGTTACAATCATGCTATTAGAAATACCCTGAGATATCAGAATCACGCCCTTTATTATGTGATGGGGACAATCCAATATATGCATACAAAAGTGAAGAACATAATTTCAGAGTTCAAGAATTCATATATGCTTTCATGTGCGACTCGTGTAGTGTAACTACAACTCTTCCAAGATCATGTTCTAAGACTTACAATAAATATTTGACTTGCAGATTCATCCCTCGAAACGATACTAGCATTCCAGGCATTGAGCTTTTCCAAGAGAGAAGAAACATTCTGTTCAGTGACAGTGAATCTGAGCCTCATAGGAGCTCTTTTTATTGGAAAATGCTTATGAAGTTCACGTATGACTTCCAGGGCCTGCATGAGAATTTAGCATATAAGCTTACTAAACATTACGACGCGAAAAGCTGCAAAAGATGGATTCTTCCTTTAGGTTTTGTATAATTAAAAGTTTACACTGATATGAACATAGAGATGTCAGGTCTTGCATATCTTCTGCATACACAGTTCAAAGCAATAAATGTCCAAAAGTTCCTTTATAAATATGTGAAACTAGGAAAAGCTAATTACCACAGAAATTTAACTGAGTAAGCAAGGAAAAAGAAAAGAAAAGATATGAAAAACCCAAGAGCAATATATCATAATACTCTAATGCTGACAAGCCCTATATATAGTATGAAAACAGACATATATAACACCAAGTTCATGATATTTAAAAGTTTAACTGAAACAAAACATTATTCTGCCAGTTCAACTTTTTTAACAAGATTTCTTTTACAACTCCGTCAAAATCGAAGATCTTGATACCTGCTTCTTTGAGTTGCTATTCGGGTCAACAGCAAAGTGAATTTCATGCATTAATCGTTCAATCATGCTAATAGTGTAAGGGCGTTGAGTTTCAGGATTGATCGTCCTCTGCATAACGATTGTGGCAATATCTCGAAACTGACTTGCGAATTGGATCTCCCTCTCCTTTCCAGCAACTTGAAGCTCTCCTTTATCCAAAATCTACATGAGCATTAGATGCAAATGACACAAATTGTAAGACTTGCAAACAAAAGACATCTCTTCTAATTCACCCCCAGAGAATATTGTATATACACATAATCTCCCCCTCGTAACGATCTACAGTAGAATGTCACTGACCTCCAAACATATTTTTGTCTGATCATCCGTTCCAAATGCTTTCGTCAGGTCTTTTGACTTGGCAAGAACTCCTTTTGAAACATTCGAATACACAGTATGCGACTGGAGTACTTCATCGACATCCTTCTCACTGTTCCAGATTATCACGAAAAGCAAGAACTAAATATTTACATCACAAAATGCTCTATAGTCAGCACTGTAAGTATTTGCTTCTCTTCTATATAATTTTTGCAACATAGAAGCAAGTATCAACAGGGAGTCTTCCACAATTTGAGTGAATATGAAGAAGCATCAATCGAAAACACCAAAGAATTAATATTTTTCTCTGTCCACAACATTCTTGATGCTCACATACAAACGATTCAAAATTCAAGAACTTGACAAAGAATCAGGAAGAAACATTTCTCCTGCACAGCAAAGTGGCCATTCGAATTTAACACGGCAAGCGGCACATATGTTCATTTTAAACTCGATACAGTACTATACAAGCGGGCAAACGACTGCGCATCTGAGGGGGAGAGAGGGAGAAAGAGACTCACACGCCAGAGCGCCAAGATAGGACTTTGTTCTTGTAGCAGGCGATCTCGAAGCGCATCCCGTGCTTCTTGAGCCGGACGACGGCCACGTTGGTCAGCCTCTTCTGCCCGATGGGCTGCACCAGCGTCTTCGACATGTCTTCTTCCCTTTCGAAACGAGCTCCAATCGGTCAGACCGGCAACAAGATAAAGAAACGGAAAAGCACCACCGTCACGTAACCAAACAAGCAAACAAAAAAAACCAAGAAGCCGGAACAATTTCAAAAGAACCTAAATCGTTTCACAGTAGCAGGGAAAATTCACGGAAGCAACACGGTCTTGATCGAAGCAGCATCATGTGCAGTGATCACCAAAAGAAAATCCGTTTAGTCACAGAGCAGGATTACGAAAATCAACACAATCAACAAGAAGAAGAAGAAGGGAAGCAACAAAATCATGCGGTCTTCAAACGACGGCAAGCCATCTCGAGGCACGCGGCGCCGAGGCAGAATAATAGCGTTCGGCGAGGCGGCAAAAGGGGAAGAAGAGAGGAATTCGAGTGTCTCACCAATTGAATTCCGGCGAAGTAGGCGTCTCCGGTGGTCGGTGCACGCTGCGCAGGCGGAGGAGAAGGAGAAAGAGAAGGAGAAGACGACGACGACGACCTCCTGTTTTGCTCTCGCGTTGCGGTTGCGGAGCACCTTGGTTTCTTCTCGAAATGGGCCGATTCACATTTTAGCATGTCGTGGCCCATCTCTCTCGGGAGCAGCCCAAGAGCTGACTGGATCGGGGAGAACGAGGGAGAGGGGATTCAACTGAAGAACGGGTACCGTAAACATCAACAAGCATCCCAACTTAGTGATGTCTAAATAACATTGGCAATCCATTGTCTAGAGGAAATTCAACTCATTTCTAGGGTTGAGTAAATGAACCGGTTCAACTCCGAAATTTGGTCAGAACAAGCCTTAAGGATGAAAATGGTTGAGAACCGGACCAATTAGAACTAATCTAATTTCGGGTTTTAGGATATGCATGGTAAATTCTGAGTTCCCGATTCTAATAATGGATGTGTAAAGCCATTAGTCTAAATTTCTTTTTTTTAGCGATATATATTACTAAGGCTTTTACTTTGTTAATATTTTATAATCATCACGTGTCTAAATATAAAATGTAGTGGATTTGTAGCAAATAATAGTTATTAAATATAATGATTCATTATAATCGTTTAATTAAAAGTACAAGTAAAATGTGAGCAGACCTTCAAACATGTGATAGGGTAGGTTCATATGTATGTAGATTACATTATAGGTTTCAAAAAATTAAATAACCCATTTCAACATGTAGGTCCAGGTTTTAGGTAGAACAAGGACGAAACCTATAATTGCTAATGGAACCTAGAGTCGCTCACTCCTAATTACCTAACCAATTCAAGGATGATTCATAAGGATACAAGCTTGATTCCTGATTCCAAAAATGAGCCTTGACTCATTGGATTTTTAGTTTTGTATTCTAAACCGCCCATTTCTATCCAATTGGAACTTGGAACTCTAAATTTGCAAGGATAGTTAAGTAAATTCATTTATTCCTTATTTAAAATAGAAACTTTTTGTTGAAATCAAATATATTTGATGCATTATTATTCTGGAGTATTAAGTACTATATTCAAATTTAAAAATAAACAATGAAATAAATAAGCATGGTTCCCGAATTGACTTTAAAATTTGCTTAGAATCAGCTGGTTCGGTCATTTTCAATTCAAAAACTAGGATTTTAACATTGATAAAATAGGTTAGGGGTTTCAAATTTACACCCCATCCTTTAGATCTCCCTCATCTGCAGCTTTCATTGTCATATTTTCTATGGCATTTCTCACGATGAGCAATGACAATAATGTCAAGGGAACAAGAGGAACGAAATGACTAAATACTTTCTGGAGCTGAATGAACCTGGCAAAATTGCTTGTTACGCCGCAGTTATTTTGACATAGGTCCTCGAACTTTTTTGGTATTTCGGATTGGGCGTGCTAGTATGGGAGTCGTGCTCGTCGATAGGCCCACGAAGTGTTGAGGTGCGAAGAGCCTCGGTCGAGTTTGCACCCTGACGGCTCGAAGCTCGGCTTCATCTTCTTGCTTCAGTCGAGAGAGAGGGAGAGAGAGAGAGAGAGAGACTGCCAATGCCTGAAGAATTGGCGGCTCTGGCTCTTCAATCCCGCCTCTAGATGGAGACGCCTGGATCGCCTTCCTCGGTAACATGCCTAACGTCATGCTGAGATGCGCTCTTCTGGGACGCGCCATCAAGCCCACGCCTCCCTGCGCTTCTGTCAGCAAGCAGCAGAGCCGGGTTTGCAGCTCCTTGTTCGGCCTGTTCTCCGAAGCGGCGCTCTGCCAAGGGAGGTCTCTTGCGGCGAGGCGGTGGTTCTGCGGCTATGCCGCAGAGCAGTTCTCGGACGATGAATACGAAGTCGACTTCGAGGGCCAGAAGGTTGTCTTTTTTTCTTTTCTCTTCCAGTTTTGTTCTGTTCGGGTTCGGTTCTGGTTGAATTTAGTGTTGGTGTACAGTTTTCTGAGATGGGTTCGGTTTTGATGAGGAGAAGGTTGCGATTCTTTTGAGCAAGTTGTGTTTTTTTGGGCGCATTCTTTGGCTCTTGGGCTTAGTCGAATGTCCAGTTCATTCCGTGCCGTGTTTGAAAGCAAAATTAAACATTTGGTTGCTCTGTGCCTTGAAAAACTGTCTCCTTTGTAGGCATCATCTTCGGTTGCCAACATTGATGAGTGGAAGTGGAAGCTCAGCTTGCTCTCCCGCAGTGAAAAGGACCAGGAAATTGTTTCTCGCGATAAAAGAGACAGAAGAGACTACGAGCAGATTTCTAATCTTGCGAAAAGGATGGGGCTTTACAGGTTAAGAAGCAGTGGCTACTTAAGACTTGTGCATTGATCAATTTTCTCCAATTATGGCTTTCCTTGCTCAGTCGACTTTGTATGCTGTTACAGTGAAATATATGGAAAAGTAGTGGTCACAAGCAAGGTTCCTCTCCCAAACTACAGGCCAGATCTTGATGATAAGCGGCCTCAAAGAGAGGTGATAAATTTGTGGAGCTCGTGAAGAGTATCAAAAGTCATCGGTACTCACGACCTCTAAGTTTCATCCTTCAAGTAGAACTGAATTGCCTTATTTGTTACAGGTGGTTGTCCCTCTAGGCCTGCAAAGGAGAGTAGAGAGCTTACTTCAGGAACATCTTGATAGGATCCAATTACAAGTTGGTAAAAAAGGCAATGACGCAAGTGCTGTTAAGTCAGCTGATCAGGTTGAAGAGGTCAATCCAGATGACAATCCAGAGTTATTTCTTGATGGTTCTGTCATGGAAAAGGTACTTCAAAGGAGAAGCTTGCGGATGCGTAACATGCAAAGAGCTTGGCAGGTGTGAATCATAACTTACTTTGTGATGATTATTTTTATCCTGTTTGTCAAGGTGCTCCAAGTGCTTTAGTGTACTAAAGTTTGGTATTTATCTGACAGAATTTTTCTCAATTATGCAGTCTTATATTGCTTGGTTAAGGTTATACCATTAGCTAAACTTTAACCACTTGTGTTATAGCGAGGCCATTGGTCTTAGAGGTTGGTAGTTGCCTGTTGATCAATGTCTTTACTCCCATCCTTGCAGCATGTTGGTTTCACTGCAATAATTAATTTTATTTCCTGTATATTTCTGAGAGGAATGTTCTTATTCCACTTATGTGCTGGCATTAAATTATGAAACTCTAGCTTCTTAATAGAACATCGCGGTTAAGCAGATTTGATTGAATCCTAGACTAGCTTTTTTATTTCCTTGATGTGGAAAGTGAAGAAAATCCTCTTTGGGCTCACTCTTCTTTTTGTGATGAGAAATGGAAGCTGGCCACATTTAATAACTGTAATGTCACAAAAGTCATATGCCGAAGTTCCGCATGATACCATCTAATCTACCTTGTTTTCTTCCCTGATAGGAGTCACCAGAGGGCAGGAAAATGGTGGATTTTCGCAAATCCTTACCTGCATTCAGGGAAAAGGATAGGCTGCTTCAGGCAATAGCAAGGAATCAGGTTCTTATGGAATATAGTCTGATTTTATCAAATAAAGACAAACTGGCTCTGTGTGTGTGTGTGTATGTGTGAGAGAGAGAGAGTCCGTGTGTCTTGGCCTGGTCTTACGTTCTATTTGTTTCTTGTGCTTTCAATGAGTACCTCCATCCATAATTCAGTAGAGCTGAGTCACTGAAATGAAGGTGTCAATAATATCTGACTATGCGATGGCAAACTCTATACAAGAAGTGCTGGTCCTTGAGATCTAATCATTAAGTCAGATTCTAGTGAAAGATGTTTACAGTGCACATTCCAGTCATGGTCCTGTTGCACATCTCCTTTTCTCTTCCATTTGGATAATTCATGGCTCTGTCAGTATCTAGGTTGGGCTACAGCCTAAGTACATAAGTTTCTTGTAATCTAGAGCCATGCCTCAATTTCTCATCAACAGATCTAAGCAAATAATGTTTATGCATTGAACTTTTTGGGCACAATCTAAAATTTTTTGCCTATTAATTATTCTTAGTTTATCTGGAGAAGCTCAGTATGTTTGAAGGAGTCTGGCTTGGTTCATTTATCTACGATCATGGAAATGTTTGGAAAAGGAGAGAGAATGCTTCTTTGCAAGTGGGTTTCTCATTCCCTCTTTGTTTTGGCCATTGTAGGTCATTGTAATATCTGGGGAGACTGGATGTGGAAAGACCACTCAGCTTCCTCAATATGTCCTAGAGTCGGAAATAGAATCTGGTAGGGGAGCATTTTGCAGCATAATTTGCACTCAGCCTAGACGAATATCTGCTATGGCAGTTGCCGAAAGAGTGTCTGCTGAGAAAGGAGAGCCTCTTGGTGAAACAGTGAGCCTTTTTCCCTAGTTTAAGTGCATCACAATTTTTGTTCATCTCGTATGTTACTTTTATTTAAATTCTTTGTATTGGTTCTGCTATACGACAACACAGATTTCTTGATAGGTTGGCTATAAAGTTCGGCTAGAAGGGATGAAGGGCAAGAATACACATCTGCTCTTCTGTACCAGTGGAATTCTGCTACGGCGATTGCTGAGTGACCGGAACCTGAATGGTATAACCCATGTATTTGTAGATGAAATTCACGAGAGAGGCATGAATGAAGGTGCAGTTAATGAATTCATGTTCCTCTTTGCTTCATTAAATGTTTTAACAGCATTGGTCTTCTGACTTCTCGCATTTCATCTGCAGACTTTCTCTTGATTGTCCTAAAGGATCTTCTTCCACGCCGTCGAGATTTGAGATTAATATTGATGAGTGCCACGTTGAATGCAGAGTTATTCTCCACCTATTTTGGAGGTGCCCCAACTATTCATATACCAGTAAGAACTTATGTCTATGGATGCCACTGATTTCGTGTCCCTTATCTGCAGTTGTCGGGTCTGTCCTGTGGTTTCTATGTGGGTGTCATGTTCGAAAACGGTCTTGTCTGGCCAAGTTATTGTGAAATTCATCAAGTGCAATTCAATGAAGTTGGTCATTGTTAATATCTCGCATCTGATGAGGATGAAAAGAGGGCCGTGAATTTCATTAGCAAATTTGGTTAGCCATACTACATAACTTGCTGTTGCCACAATTTATCCACTGAAACACGCCACGTTGTTCTTAGAAAAGTTTGAAGATACAGTGAGGATTACTAGTTCTGATTATTGATTCCAGTTTACTCTAAAGGTGGGGGAAATTTGCTTAGGACCAGCTAGTCTCAATTCTAAAAAATGTTTGTCCTGCTTTTTCCAAAGAAGTTGGAACAGTGAAACTTGTCAAATTCAACCAATAGTTGATTTATAGCATATCTAAATCTCCGAGAATATTCCTCTCCCTCCTTACAATGGAAATTGTGACATAATTTATGATCTTCACAAAATATTGTTTTAACCTTGGAAGTCAAGATTCTCAGGAATTTCCTTGTGCTATAAAGTGCGCAGAGAATAGTGTGAGTAGACTCTATTACAGTGTCTGGGGAAAAGTCACCTCTACAAACTTGGCAATTCTTAATTTTGATTGTTTGGGAGTAATTTTTCTATGGTACAAGTTTATTTGATTTCGATGTCCTTTAAATAAATGAGACCTGATTTTCTTGGTGGTGAGAAAGTGAAAATAAATTTTGCATTGAGTTATTCTGTCTTACACAGGAGAGGTTCTATAGATTTTCTTTACCTTTTTTGTGCAAGCTGACCTTCCTGTGTCCATGGAAAGCCACTCTTTCCACCTCCTTTGGCTTTCTATTTGCTTGTTCCAAGTTTTTCTAGTCTATTCTTCATTTTTATTTTTCTTGTATTTCTCTTGCTCTTAATTCTCTTGTATTGTCACTACAGCAGCTTTTTTTCTAGCTTCCTTCATACATAATTAAATAGTTTGTTTTATAGAATTCACTCTGGTTGAGTTTTTATTCTGGAGTTAATAGTCTACCGATGATTTGACTTGAGTGGAAACTGTGGATTTTAGGGATTCACACATCCAGTGAAAGCTCATTTTTTAGAAGATGTACTGGAAATTACTGGATACAAGTTGACCTCATTCAATCAATTAGATGATTATGGTCAAGAGAAATTGTGGAAAACGCAGAGACAGCTAGCACCACGGAAGAAGAAAAACCAGATTACTGCTCTTGTTGAGGTTTGACACTTCTGCTGTCATGTCTAGGAATAACTACTTCTGTAAGATATACGATGTATGGTCTAATTTATATATTACTTTTATCTGCAGGATGTTCTAGCTAAATCAAATTTTGAAAATTATAGCTCTAGAGTGCGAGATTCTTTATCATGTTGGACACCCGACTGCATGGGATTCAATCTTATTGAGGCAGTGTTATGCCACATATGTCGAAAAGAAAGACCAGGTGCTGTACTAGTTTTCATGACTGGATGGGAAGATATAAGTTGCTTAAGGGATCAACTCAAAGCTCATCCTCTTCTGGGAGACCCTAACAGGGTTCTGCTCCTAACATGTCATGGTTCAATGGCAACATCTGAACAGGTAGGACTGCTTCTGTATATTTCTTCTTCACACTAGCGGTATTATCATAAGGACTTGGGAAAGATTTGTAGATGTGCTTGTTACTCAGAAATCTTCGACTGCGCATGTGGGTGCCAATCAGTGATACAGCTTTCCCTCTTTATTTTGCTTGTTACTGTCAGCTATCATGCTGACGGCTTCAATGTGAAGAAAGTTGCTATTATCACAAATAAAGCATGTCGTGACTTTTTAGCATGTTGTTTATTTGCTGTCACTAGAACGAAGATAATGCCTTATTAATGGTTGACTTTATTGGTGTCATCAGTGTCTCATTGCCATGGCATGTTTCCCAAGTTGAAAATTGCATCTTAGATGGTGCATTTAGAAAAATCACAGGCAGGATGCTGCCTTCAAAATTGGTTTTCAAACCTTATGTAAGTGCCCTCACTTCTTCTAGGAATGTCATACAAAGTAGTGGTAACAGAGGTGGGAAGTGATAAACTTCTGTTCACATGCTTTGCGAGAACTATCAAACAAGTTCAACAGAAAATGGTAAACACGATGCTTCTCAATATAATTGATGGCCAAGTGATAGGTCACCTAGTATTAGTTGCATATTGACATCTGCTAGCAAAGAGATTACAATGAATATGCAAGATAACTCTCCTTTTTGGAACTTTCCTAATGCTTTATTTCTTCATTTTTCTTTTTCTGCAGAAACAAATATTCGAGAGACCACCATTCAACGTGCGTAAAATAGTCCTTGCCACCAATATGGCCGAAGCAAGTATTACAATCAATGATGTAGTATTTGTTGTTGACTGTGGAAAAGCGAAAGAGACCACTTATGATGCACTGAATAATACACCGTGTCTGCTACCTTCTTGGATATCACAAGCATCTGCCAAACAGGTGTGTCTCTTCTAACCTTGTACATATGCCTAGAGAGGCATTACCAGACATTACGATCATTTACTGAAGAGAAATATTTGGTGGACAGTGTGGTAATTATATGGATCTAAACATACATTTTCCATACAAGGCAGTTATTAGTATACCCTAGGATCCAAGCCTATCTAACAATGCTAAATTTGTGAGTTGCTGTTTTGCCATACAGAGAAGGGGCAGAGCAGGCCGTGTACAGCCAGGCGAATGTTACCACTTATATCCCAGCTGTGTTTATGAAGCATTTGCTGAGTATCAGCTTCCGGAACTTTTGAGAACTCCTCTGAACTCTCTTTGCCTGCAAATAAAAAGCTTGCAGGTTGCCAGTATAGGGGAATTCCTATCATCTGCACTACAGCCACCAGAACCACTTACAGTAAGTAAATGGCTCCTTTTAGATTCTTACCTTGCACTGTTAATGGATTTACTGGGCTTTCTGTGTCATAACTTTTTTCATGTTCTACATGACAGGTCCAAAATGCTGTTGACTTTTTGAAAATGATTGGGGCATTGGATGAGAAGGAAAATCTTACAAATCTTGGTTAGTCTCTCAGAGTTTTGAATGGCAATATGCATGCTCACTATATGCAGCAGTTTTCAGAATATAGTTGTGATTGAATTTCAATCGTGCTGCCTGCATTTTGTTCTGTCAGGGAAATTTTTGTCAGTTCTTCCAGTTGATCCGAAGCTGGGGAAAATGCTAATTATGGGCACCATTTTTCGTTGCTTTGATCCAATTCTTACCATAGTATCAGCACTCAGTGTGAGAGATCCTTTCCTTTTGCCTCAAGACAAAAAGGAGGTATTTGAAATTCTCTCCTTTCTCCCTTAAACCAGCTCATTTGGTCATCTTAAATTATTAATCTCTTAATGGACTAACTTCCCTTTTATACTCGTCATATGTGTCCTTGAGCATGATTCATCAACCATATTAAAAACTTTTTGCCAGCCCATGTTACCATGGGTCTCTAAACAGACTAATCTTTAAATAAATCTGAGTAATTAAAAAGGAGAAACCATTTATGGATCTGATATGACACATCACTCATCCCCTGCATCCATAAGAAGAAGGAACATTTCAACACGTGGCACAGCCTCTGCAGTGCATTTTATGTTTTTTTTTTCTTATTTTATGTTAGATTAGGTGTCTTGAGATTTTGCTCAACTAAATGAAGCAGTTAGTTTCTTCTTCTTGTGTTGCATCTGTGTAATTGAACAACTGACCTGGTCAATAACTAATCTTCTTCCTATTGCGATGCACTTCATCAGCTGATACTTCTGTTAATATTTAGTTAGCAGGGACAGCAAAATCAAGGTTCTCTGCAAAGGACTACAGTGACCACATGGCTCTTGTTCGTGCATATGAAGGATGGAAAGATGCAGAGAGAGAAGGTTCAGCTTATGAGTACTGCTGGAGGAATTTCCTCTCTCCCCAAACTCTGCAAGCTATCCATTCTCTCAGGAAGCAGTTTAGTTTCATATTAAAAGATGCTGGCTTGGTAGAAGCTGATTCAAGTACTAATAATAAATTAAGCCATAATCAATCACTTGTCCGTGCAATCATATGCGGTGGCCTCTTTCCTGGCATTGCATCTGTAGTTGTAAGTTCTTACAAATTGAAAAATAAGCTCGAGTCATTTAGTTGAAATTCGTGCATCTCTATGACACTATAATTCCTCTTGATATTTGCAGCACAGGGAGACGTCCATGTCTTTCAAAACGATGGATGATGGCCAGGTGCTACTTTATGCGGTATGTGAAGTTTGCTGTCTGTCTCATGTTCCATGGGACACTTTTATGTTCTTTAGGACTATTGGATATTGTAGAGAACCAACCCACTCCTTCCCTATTTTGAAATTGATGTAGATGTGAAGCAGATTTTTGTTATGTGTACTTGTGTGCTTCAACTAATTGATAGTAATAGATAAATATTTGAATCTTGGAAGTGATCTCAGAGGGGCAAAACTGTTTTTATAATCTCATTATGCTGTCCCATTGCTTTATTGTATATGATTTTTTTCATGCATTTCTTGAATATTTTGCAAAAATGCTGCTCTATTGGATGTAATTTCCCTCTTCATCAGCCGGTTCCTTGGGTTTATGTGATCTTTTCTTTAAATACTAGCAATCTTCTTCTGTAGAACTCTGTCAATGCAAACTACTCAACAATTCCTTATCCATGGCTGGTGTTTGGAGAAAAGATTAAAGTGAATACTGTCTTCTTACGGGATTCAACTGGTGTATCTGATTCGATATTGATGCTATTTGGTGGAGCCCTAAGCCAAGGAGTACAGGTAATTCCTGCTGAAAGATAGTCATCTTTCTTTGTTCTTAAAAATATTATTGCTTGGCTCCTTTAATAGCTGAATTGCCTTTTCCTAGGCTGGGCATCTGAAAATGCTGGAAGGGTATGTTGACTTTTTCATGGATCTGAGTTTGGCAGAGTGCTATATGAAGCTTAAGGAGGAGCTTGATAAGCTGCTACAAAGGAAGGTTGGTCAAAAAATTGACGAATGAATTTGTTTTTTCTCTTCCTTTTAGTACACTTGTGGAGAATGACTGAGAACGTGAGAACTGGATGGGAATGTATAATTTACAAGCACATTAGAAGGCCGGAAGTAATGAACTAGGCATACCTAAATGAAAATTCATTCTGCATGCCATGTGAACGCGCATTTCAGAAAGACAGCATTCTACCATGATCTCATTACAGAACTACCCATACATCTTCAATAACTGATGAGTGATCATTTCATTCTGATCAAAAGAATGTTTTCAGTGGTGGTAGGTTCACATTCTTGGCTGGGTCCTTAGTTTTTGTAATATGGTTTATGCCGGCATTATCTCACCCATGTGCAGACATTTTCTTGTACACGTTTCAGAATTCTAAAAATCATACTTCACCTGAGAAGATAAATTGAATTGGTCACCGTATTGGTGCTGCAGCTTCAGGATCCCAGCTTGGACATTCACAAGGAAGGAAAATATCTGATGCTTGCTGTCCAAGAGCTCGTTTCTGGGGACCAATGTGAAGGGAGATTTGTGTTTGGCCGAGAAAGCAAGAAGCCCAAGGAACCTACTGATAGCAACAAATTCACGAGAGACGGAACAAATCCTAAGAGCTTGCTTCAAACTCTGCTGATGAGAGCGGGGCACTCTCCTCCAAAATACAAAACAAAGCACCTGAAGACGAACGAGTTTAGGGCGCTCGTAGAGTTCAAGGGAATGCAATTTGTTGGGAAGCCCAAGAAAAATAAGCAGCTCGCAGAGAGGGAGGCTGCTATAGAAGCATTAGCATGGTTAACTCACACTTCAGACAATACCCGTGACGAAGATGACAAATCCCCACTTGATGTCACAGATAACATGCTGAAACTCCTCGGCAGACGGAGAAGATCAAAGAGACATCCTCGTTGAGGGCTTGAAGATGCGAACATTCAGAGTCTCGTGCAAACCATCGATTCTGAGGGCGGATCCTATGTCATCAAATTCAGGGATGTTACATGGTCCTGGGACAATGAACGGGATATGGACAGTTCCAAGCCGGATAGCTTCAGGAGAAGGGATGCCCGCTTACAGTGGCGCGGTCACGGTAATCAAGCTCAGGCAACTGCTTACCAAAAAACACCGGCTTCGGTGCAGTTTTGTCATTCTTTTGTTGTATATATAGGAGGAATAACAGAGATCCCATCGAGATAAGCTTAATATACCGGTGGCTTGTTCATCAATGTGTTTTTCTCAGGAGAGCGGAATATGTAGGACTATCAACTGTAGGAGTCTGGAAGGATTACAAAAACCCACCTCAGGTGATAGCAAGGAACAAATCTAAAATTTCAAAACACGTTTCCAATTTTATTCGCGCGTTTCTTCTCGGTAACAAAGAATTCGCCAACTGTACGGACATTAGTGTTCTACCTTTTAGCTTTTAGCTTCTGCTTCTGCTTCTGCTTTCACACGGAGGCCGGCGGGGTTTGGCGGGTCTCGGCGAGTTCAGCAAACCGCCAGGGCCGGGATGAGGATTGGATGAGCCCGACCGTACTTATTTCATTGGTGTTGCTCACCATTTGTTTGGCTGTGAAGTGATTTTAAACACTCCCACCCTCTCTCGGCCCTCGCCTCCGGTTAGCAAGGGTCGCTGACCCTCGCCGGCCATTGTCGCTGCCTCATTGACAATGGGACAATGGCCACAGGTGGGGGAGCCCTCTCCTGCTTGTGCTGACTTCTCTCCTTTTTTCTGATTTAAAGTTTTTAATTGATTTAAATTTTTATTTTAAAAATTGAGTTTATAATTAATTTTTATATTAAAAATTGAGTTTATAATTAATTTTTATATTAAAAATTGAGTTTAGGCCAAAACAATATGGCCGATTTGAGAAACTGTAAAACTTATAGAGTTCGTTTGTTTTTGAGAAAATTTCATGATAAAGGATCAAGAAAAATAGTAAGTTTTCATTTATTTGGTGATTCGAAAAAAATAATTTCCTTCTTATCGGAAGGAGATATTGATTTTTCCTCAATTTAAGCTTGTTCTTCTTTGTTAATATTTTCCTCAATCATTCAAACATCATATTGTCAAAAATCAATTTTCTGAAAATAATTTTCCTTTGTTGGTTTCGTGAAAGATAAATAATTTGAAAAACATTTTCCTTAAATCGATTGCTTGTGTTGTTAGAAATAGTTAATCATTAGAAAATGTCTTTAAAGATAAGTGGATTGGAAATCTTAAAACTTTATGGTTAAATTTTTTAAAAAGCATAATCAAATCCTAGAACTTATCAAAAAATGTAATTAAATTCTAAAATTTTTCAAAAAATGCATTTAATAGAAAGACTTTATTAGACTAACAAATTTTAGGAATCGATTGTAATAATTTCGTGATAAGTTTTAGAACTCAATTACAAGAACTTCCAATGTGCTTATTTCCTATTTCCACCCTCTCATCGGCTCTTGATGCTCTTTTGCATAAATTAACTACACTTATCCTTGCGGTCTCCACTCTAAATTTAAGATTATTTCCTATCTTTTCTTTTTTCTTTTCATTTATTTCAATTTTATTAGAGACAAATTACCCATACCCCTTTCAAACAATATTTATTAATATTAAACGCGGTCCTGCTCTTGATTTAAGACCAACACTTGCCTTTATTTCTTCTTTTTTTTTCCTTTTCTTTCTCAATTTAGAACAAAATTGGTGCACTTCTTTTTTAAAATAATTTATTTGATAGACAGTTACTTTTTTTTTTTTTGGCAAAATATAATTATTTTGTTAATATTCTTATATTTATTTTTTTTATATTAGGAAATAATCATTCAAAAAGTAATTTAAGCACAATTAAGAGGATAATCTTTGAATAAATTGTGTATAATGCATACATTACCATAATATTCAATCTTAGAGTAAATTTGTACCAAAATTCAAAGTCAAAAGATTCATGATCACAAAGATAATCTGTGGAAATGATATAAACAATTTGCATATAAAATTAACATTTCTTTACTCAAATATATGATTGATGCTTGCCTCATAATAGTGGAGGGGAAGTTCTAAAGAAGGCAAACATGAAAGAAACATTGAAATGTAACGAGGGTGGATGAATCAACTAGGGTGAAAAAAAAGTTATTTGAAAGTGACATGGGCAAAATTGGAAACAAAAGAAGAAAAAAATGCAAGGTATAATATCAAATTAATAACAAGAATCGCAAGAGATAATATAACTAATTTAATGTGATAAGTGTGTCAGGAGCCAATAATACAAAGTGAAAAAAGTAAGAAATAATCTTAAAATAAGAGTAAAATTCAAAAGAGTTAATTTAATCAATTCAATGCGATAAGGAATGTTATAAGTCAACAAGGAATGGAAAAATGGTAAATTTTTTATTATTGATAACAACTTAAATCTAAATGTTTTCATAAGTAATAAAAATATTCATTTATTTATTTTGATAAGCAATGCAATCAATGTTTTTTCTTTTTAGGAAAATATTTTCTAAATAATTAATTTATTTTCATTACGAGGATTAATTTCCTAATTGGTGCTGAAAATGTTTTTGAGGAATTATCGAACAAAGCATGAAGTTTAAGACTAAAATCCCATCTCATGTCTGGAGCGAGCTTCCCTGCTTTATCTCCTCCATGGCTCTCCATCTCCATCTCCGACCACTGAGCTGAGTTCGTCGTCCATTTTCAGTTCATCCTTGTCAGCTCGGTCGCGGGCGCCGGTCTCCCCAAATGGCGGCCGCCGCCGTGGGTGCTCTCCTCCTGGCCTCCCCGCCTCCTTCCGCGGCGGCTCGTCGCGGGCCCCACGTCGCTTCCCTCTCTCGCCCTCGCATCCCCAACGCTCGCCGCCCGGCCGTTGGTTCCCGCCAAAAACGCGAGCTTTCGGCGCACCTTGGCGTCAGCTCCATGGGTTCGATGGCGGGGGCGGAATCGTCGGCGACGAGCAGAGAGCCCATGACTCCTCCTTACAATGTCCTCATCACTGGTTCCACCAAAGGTCTGGCCTCTCTCTCTCTCTCTGTTGCTCGTTTCGCGTGCTTTTTATCTCGTGGGGCATGAAGTTGAAGTTGAAGTGGAGATTTTGAAGGCGTGGCAGCGATTGACGTTGGTTCTGGGTTGTCCTGTTTTTTCTTCCTTTCTTTTTTTTTTCCTTCGAATTCAGGCATAGGTTATGCACTGGCTAAGGAGTTCCTAAAAGCAGGAGACAACGTCGTAATCTGTTCGAGATCAGGTCTAATGTTTCCCCTAATGCACCTAGAATTAATTCGCCTTGCTGAGACCATCTCATGGTTTGCAATGTCTCGCGTGTGGCAGGCGTTCGCTCTGTTGATTTCATGTTGGGTCGAGGTTTTAAGATTGTTGAATCTTCTTCTTCTTTTTTTATATCCAGTGGTGAGAGTGGAATCTGCTGTTCAGGACCTTAGACAAGAATTCGGGGAGCAGCATGTGTTTGTACCTACTCCAGGACCTCCTTACTACATATTCTCACATACTGGATTTTGCAAATTTTTCCCATTTGCATTGTGGGTTTTGACATTTTCTCAAAGTCCTTTTTTTTTATTCAATTAGGGTACAAAATGCGATGTCCGTGAAGGTAAGGAGGTGAAGAGTTTGGTAGGGTATGCACAAGAGAAACTGAAATACATTGACATATGGGTATGCAAACTATCTTCTAATATGAGTGTTTTTGTATGCGTCTTTGCTATATGGTGGATGAAAGGCGAAACATGGAAGAATGTGTAAAAATGGTTTCCTCTATTCTCTCATGCCATGAAGCAGCTCGAGGATTTTACTATATTCCTGACTCAGGAACAGATGCGCCTGATTCTCGAGAAGGGATTTCAATTTGCATTCTATTATTCTCAATTAGTCCAAGAAACAATATAGGTGATTGAGGACCCATCTTTCCTATAAACTGACACGAGTTTGGTGATTGCCTCTGCTACTTCAACTGAAGGTAGTTTTAGTAAGTAAGAGGTTGGTCAATAAATATCATGAATTGGTTTTCACTAGGAATATTATTTTGCTAGCTGAAGTGCAAGATAATACTTTTATTTTAGTGAAAACTTCTAATGCACTATACTTATGTTGGCAATAGCAATACATCTAATTCCTATAATTCTTATTTATACCGTCCCCAACAATGATTTGATTTCTTGATTTAACATACCTGTGGTTGATCGATTTTCAGAAATCCTTTTTCAGTCATCATCTTACCGTCTTTGAGAATAATGCAGATCAACAATGCTGGATCAAATGCATATAGCTATAAAGCACTGGCAGAATCTTCAGATGAAGATCTTTTGTGAGCTTTCTGTCCCCTCTCTGCTTCTTCTTGTGGCATCATTCCTGACCATATCATCCCTTCTGATTTATTGTCATTTACTTATCCCAGTCTACATATGTAACTTCTTTCTGCAGAGAAGTAGTTACAACAAATTCTCTTGGGTTGATGCTTTGCTGTCGTGAGGTAGTATATGCAAATCAATCAGTTCATTTGTATTTTGCATTTGTGGTTCTCATTTGACTAACATCTAATGCTAGGTTGTTTTGTAGGCAATTAAGATGATGCTGAGCCAACCTAGAGGGGGTCATATTTTCAACATGGATGGAGCTGGTGCAGATGGAAGACCAACTCCCAGGTGAATATGATGTTTTTGCTTTTAAGTTTCATAAAAACCTGCATGTGGCTATCCCTTTAAGATCACCAGTTTCTGATATATTTATTTATTTAATAATTTAATGGTGTAACGGGTTATTGCCCCTATCATGTTTGAAGTCACAAACTTAGTTTTGAGTGCTGATTTTTTTTTTCCCTGAGAAGAGAGTTATTCTTTATTTTACTGAATTGAAATAGCAATTATGCTCCTTGATGTGCAACAGATTTCGACATCTTCTATCCTTTGTGCTCCTGGAATTTGTTCTTGTTGACAGTAGCTCTTTGGAGTCATCTTGCTTGGTGACGGTACTTGTTTACATCTTGGATGTAGGTTTGCTGCATATGGGGCCACTAAGCGCAGTGTGGTGCATTTAACAAAATCATTACAGGTAACATTTTCTTGTTTCATATTGATTTTTATTATAACAAGGTATATGAATAATTCTCCATTTACTTCTCATTCTTATGGGACCTATTACATGATCCATTTGTTTGTCACCAAATTCTAGCAGTATTTATCCTGTGGTTATGATTCTGTTGGGAAGTTTTTTGTTCTCAGTTAAAGAACCAGTAATGCCTTACACTGGCAGAGTAGTCTTACTGCTTAAAACTAATGCTAGTCTCATAAAAATTGTGTGAAAAGACCTTTATTATGCATCAATATGCAAATGCCTTCCACACTTTTCAATGGCAAATTCATGACTGACGGCAATTAGACATTAGCCATTGGTCAATATAGGGTGAGCTTGAACTTGGTTGTAACAAGCACCTCTCTGTTCGACACTGTAAAAAGATATATAGTTAAGTTGCCTTTTGATTTACTTTGAATATGATTATTTGTCATTTCCGCAAGGCGGTAAACACTGGCTCTATGTCTTCATACAAAAGAAATGTAATCAGGTCTCTATGCCAAATTTAACAAGGTTGATGTTGGAATGCTGCTACCTGAAATGTCTTTTGATTACTCACTATTGAAAAAATGCCTTTGAGGCTCAAAATTGCATTCGTATAATTCTCGTAGCTCCTGACAGAATCTTATGAAAGAAGAGGGCATATTTTTATTTGATGCTTCTGCTTCCTTCCATCTAGTTGTCCTATTCCGGATCTGCTTTTCATATGTTTAAACCCTATAAGTTACAAAGACAACTTTCAGAAATGCATTCTATTTGTCTTTCTTTTCCAAGGACCTATGTATCAGACTGACAGGTTCAGAAGCCTTTGATTCCTTTTGCAGGCAGAGCTGCAGATGCAAGATATGAAAAATGTTTTAGTCCATAATTTATCGGTGCGTTGGTCTCTAAATTTATCTTCTCTGTTTCTTATTTTAGCATCTAAACCTTCATACAAGAGACACAGTTTGGTCGATTTCCATGAAAAATATTTCTTTAGACTATTAGAGCTTCCACCTCTATGGGTCAGTGAGTAAATGACTGCAGGGTTTAACACTGGGCATTCTTTTGTCCAAGTCATTGTTGTTCCAGATGCTTCTTTGTATCCAATATGTATACTGATACAACAATGATTATGTTTAATGGCTATCAATTTTGATAGGAATCTGCAGAAAGAAATTTCAGCTGTAAGGTCACATTTAAAAATTATATGAAGCATCCAGCATAATCAATTGCTTTGCCTTTCTCTGCATGTTCATGCATGGGATCTGAAGAAGCTCGCTAGCATAGTGGAACTTATTAGGCAGATAATGCCTCATTTAGAGGAAAGTGATGCCTCGAGTGATGTAGGATCTTTCAAGGTCCATAATGGGCTCCATAAAACTTCATGTCTCCCATGATACAATGTACATACAGACGTGCTTTAGCAGATAGACACTACTTGTTTGACTTTCCGCAATGATTTCTGCCTATTGAAGCTGAAACTTAGTCAGACATGTGATGCACATTTCTCTTGAGAAATGATGAAACTTACTCCTATATGGATCTATCTTATCTAGGATGATTTCAAGCAAGTACTGACTGTCACCTCTTAATGAGCTGTTGCAGCCAGGAATGGTCACAACTGATCTTCTCATGTGTGGTGCCACAACAAACCAGGTATTCAGAATGTCATGCAGTTTTTGGGATATCCTTTTCTTTTTGGTTACTGGACCAGAAAGTAATATCTTGCTTCTTGCAGGCAAAATTCTTTATCAATGTCCTGGCAGAACCAGCTGAAGTGGTAGCATCTTATTCTCAACCTAGACTAAAACTGTTCTTTGGATTGATTGGTAGAGATACATTAGTTTGAAAAGAATTTATTGTCAGAGCATGTAGCTTTAATGAATATGTACAATAGATACTTGGGAAGGTAATGCTAAAGTAAAAGGGATGCAGATAGCTAGTTGTAAAATATTCAATTTATTGATAGGTGGACAAATCATAATGTACTTGACTGAAAAGCTTGAGAGCATATATATGCATACTTTATTACTTTCTGTTTAGGATTTTCATGCCCTCGTTTGTCTATTCTACATTTGTTCTTTCCCCTTGTGTTTTCCCACTTACCATTCTTGAACTTATTGGTGGATGCTCTGGGAAAATACAGGTTGCCAAGTACCTTGTTCCAAATATCAGATCAGTTCCAACCAATGGATCACAGAAACCCACATACATTCGTTTTCTTACAGGGATCAAAGCATACACCCAGATATTCTCAGTTCAGTAACCATGCCCCTCTATATGTTCGTTCAGAGTTTGGTTACATTTTACATTACATATATTTTTGGAGTGTTGGTCGACATACTTGTTCTTTCCTTCTGTCAGAGAATTGCTTTTGGTGCACGAAGAAACAGATACATTCTTGAAGATTGAAGAGCATCTAAAGTAGATTCCTTCACTGATTTCTTGAAGTAAATTCAAGATTTGTTTTGTAAATTCATTTTCCTTGGTTTATTCTTCGATGCAAATCTATTTGCTTGAATAATGTATGTAGATTGAGCTCATAGAATTCCATTTCGTATGTTGGGCCAGGGGCCACCAGTTACTGGGAGTTGATTCCTACTTTTTTATATGGAATGATCTATCATATAAGTGAATTTACACTTCCATATGACAAAAGCCCCTCTTGATGCATCGATACTTATATGGTCTTTCGAATATGTGTTGCCCTTCCATCTTACATATCAACCACTTTTTTTTGTAGGACTGTTGCTATTGAGTGCTCCGGATAGTGAATTCTGATTCCAATTGTTTTTATATTCTGAAGCATTAGCATGCAAAAACGTTGGTGCTTACTTGCTTCTGGAAAAGTTGTTTCTCTTCTTATCACAAATTAGATCCAATTTGCATCCCTAATCTTGATCAAATCTCAGTTAGGACACAATGATGCTTGTCCATTTGTCTCAATCTCCATCAAACAATTGATGCTTTTCTATTTTTGTCGATTCTACTCTATGTCTCACATTTAGACTTTTGTTCGGCTTCCTTGCAGGATGTGGGAGTCGAAACTTATATCCAATGCTAAATTGCCTGCACCTTAACTCCCTTGGGAAGGTGGGGATTCTCATGTAAAGGAATTGCACATTTCATTTGGTTTTTACTGCCCTCAATCAAACAATTAATGCTTTGTTTAATAAATGAAACTTGGGTGGATTGAATAATCAATGATGAAAAAATAATGGCTTCTATTTCATTATTATCATCATCAAAAGGAATCTGGGTAAACTGCTCATGAGACTTCACTCGTCCAATATTCTCTGAAATTGTCATATTTTAAGTAAATTTTAATAATACAGGTACGGCGTTGCTGATACTGTACCTCTTAGATGAAAGCTTCACTTTAAATTTCCCCTCTCCGATTCAGCTTCATTTCCATCACTTCATGTAGCTTATTGCTTTTTTATTCACATCGGGTCACTCGCTCATTAATGCTCTCTTTTAGTCCATATTAATGCTCTCTGACAAGTAGAATGCAATTCGAGTTGGCACACATTTAAAGGAAGGGGAAAAAAGGTAACCCCATTTCTCCTCTCCTCTCTTCCCAAGAGTTATCATCGGAGGAAGCTGTTGAATTGGCAGAACAGCAAACATGGTTCATTTCCTGGGACCTGCACTACCTGAAGAAGAAAGTGCATCTGCCAGATACTCATCATCATCACTTGAAATAAATAAAGTTGATACTCAGTGAAAGTTGTGCAGTGAACAACTTTCAGAAACACTTGCATTAACTCGTGCTTATCTTCTTTACCCACCATTAGACATAAATGTGAAGAAGGTGGTACCATAGTGGATTTTGATGGTTGATTGAACTGCTCTCCCCCACCAGACTTAAAGAAGCATTTTACTTTACACAGACAGAGCACGAATGCGCAGTGTTATGGTAAGTAACTAGTGACTCCTTATGTCTTTCATTTCTCGAGCTCACTAAATAACTCATTTACTGACTTTCCGTAATAAAAAATAAGGCACATACACTGCCCTTATTGGCTTTCGTTTTTCAGGGCCGATATACAGTAGCTTAAGGCCACCAGTTTCCTTGAATCTTCGTGAGGTGAAATTAAGCAAGCTTTGCAATTACCCAATTCGCAATACCACATCAAACATAGACAAACTGGTAAGGTTGATATGATGAAAATTTCCTCATCTTTCATATAATGGTACATTCAAGACTATTCATCATTCTGCATTGATGACGATACATAACATACATTCAATGAACTTACAAGATACACAACCCAAAAATTTCGTATCTAATTACTATTCACACTATCCTTCGGATAGCAAAACAAGAAGAAACTGGCATCTAGTATATGACCTAAAGATGCCAAAAGAATGTGGTATCTTACAAAAGAAAAAAACACAAAAAAGGAAAAAAACCTCATCATCTCCGCTGAGGTTCCACAATGGAAATCATTTCTATTTCCATTTGTAGCTCCTGGAAATTACCGAACTTCTCTGCCGCTCTTGCTATTTGAATATCAGAAGGGCAATAATACTGATAAATAACTTTTGCAGCAAAGCGAGGAATTAGTGCTGCCACGACAATGATAAGCAAGCATAACCAGAACGCTGCGGTTTTACCAATACGGAAGATGGCCCTGTCGATATAAACAAATATAAAACATTAGGAAAAAAAAAGGTCAACTCTTTATTTGAGATTGAAAGTGCAGCTTCAATCATTTCAGAGACATGAAACAGTGAGAGCATCATTTTAGTTTCCCTCAATTCATTAAGAGTCAAAACAATCCCTAAAAATTTAAAACCGGATGTCTTTCTGTCTGCTTAGTTGTAGTATAGCATCATAAAAATGTAGAAACCAACTTGATTTCTTTTTCCACCTAAGTTAGTAATAGCAGATCAGTTACGTAAGATAACAATCAACCATAAAACAGGTGTGAATTACGCTACCAAAGCTTCATGATCAAGGTCCAAACATATGGGTATCCTCCGTACTATTAGACCCCTAGCTATCCCTGACTTTCCATCTAAACAATGAAGAGATGGGTACACCATGAAGATACCACACAATGGTACCTAAGCAAATAATCAAGAGCTGCAAGTTAACAGCATAGGTGAAAAAGGAGAAGAGGCCCTTCATCCAATGAAGATTGGCCTAAGTATTGGGTGAGAAGTTGCAGATAAATGTGTCTTACTGCATTTTATGCTGTTTGGCCAACCAGTAAAGGCAAATTAATTTGGATATATCAACAACTACCACACCAAAAGGCATGCGAATTATTGAGTTCTTGAAAAGGGCAAGAGAGAGTGCTTATGCATATGCATGGTAGGAATAATACGAAGAAAGGAGGACATACCAGTAACCGAATAAAAATGGCAATGCGTCAATGATGATGACACAAATGCACGTAGCAATAATAGACCCCCAAATGGCTGCATGAGTAATCCATGTCCACCGAATGACATCCATGGCCAAGTGTAAATTGACCACCACAACCACAGCTATTGTCCAAAGATCTCCGAGGCCGGATATATCAATAGTGCTCCTCCAATATGCAAACAGAGGTATAAAGAAGATGGCTACACTTTGCCATATCGTATCCATCATAATTAACCAAAACAATTTTGAACCGTAGCTCTCTTGCCTATGCCCTGCCCCATACAGTTGAGGAAACTTGAGAAGAGTCCTTCTGCTGAGATCCTTGTCAAGAATTCCAACAACTATTGTAGGGAATGAAGTGTAGATGATAGAATATAACATGCTGCTCCATTCAGTAACTGCCGTTGTCAGTGTGAAGCAAGTAAAGAGCACGTACCTAGAAGTAATGTACTCAGAATTTAGAAACTTTAACCAACTGGTAATATGCATAATAAGCTTCTCAATCTAAAAGCAGGAAAAACAAAATGTCTCCGTCGCCCCAATAATGGACAATAGCTATTAAAAGGACGGCTTATAGAGCTCAAATTCAATGACATTCTAGTAGCTTCTATTTGGGAAGTTCAGCAGTTGACCTACATTGCCATCTGATCACGTCACTTGCCATTTTACAACTACGACTGTAAAAAAAATTTATCCATTTTACGGCATGTTCTAAAGCACAGGCAACTAGCTTTTTAACCTACAGGAAGCAGATGGGAAACTCAGTTATTTGAACCGACTGTGCAGATGCTAGAACACATCAATATAAGCATGAACACAGTGCAAGCATGTGCTTTGCTGTCCCTACATGTTGAATGCAGCAGAATGGAGGAGTCAAGCAGATTAATACTCACCAAAAGAGAACAAAAACAAACACTGCATTTCTGTAAAAGTTGTACAATATCATGTAAGCCATCCTTTGGTAATTCCAATGCCCGTGGACTAGCAATAGGGGGACTAAAAATCTGAATTGACCCATTGCAAAATCTGATGCCATCACAGCTTGCCTGCCCTCTTGCCCAGTAATTCCAACTCCCACGTCAGCCATTTGGATCATGGAAACATCATTGGCGCCTGCCATTTATCCAGCGAAAAGATTAATCCATGAAAAATGATCCAGAATAACTTGCTTATCACACTTTTAATCCTGTCATTCATTTCAAAAGCAAATAAAATACCATCGCCAATGGCAAGAGTCATGTCTGAAGTCCTTTTCTTCACCAGGGCAACAATACCAGCCTTCTGCAGAGGAGCCACACGACAGCACAATACAACAGAACATTTACTGGCTAGTTCAAAGAGCTGCAGCACAATATCAATGAGCAATATTAGCATATAGAGAGTGATTTAGGATTTAAAAAGTTTACAGATTTTACAAAGGATTACCTGCTCTTCAAGCTCACTATCAAGGACATAAACAAGACTTGTACCATCAATAATCAGGGCCAGCGGAGTTACAGCAGCTACGGAACTTTCTCCAGTGTTATTTGTGAAGATGGATGGAGTTGTGAGCTTACTGGACATCAAAATGCCATCTTCCAACTTCTTTTTACACGACTGTTTGGAGTTGCTGTTTATTATTATCTGGGTCATCTTGACAGTTAGGAGCTTTGAGGAGTAGCCAATCGATATGGCAGTCTCCTGCTTGTCACCAGTCAATACCCAAACCTTAATCGCTGCCATTCTCAGGGATTCGATGGCTTCTGGCACCCCTTGTTGCAGCTTATCTTCAATTGCAGAGGCGCCCAATATGCAGAAATGGTTTTCCACATTGCTCGCAACTTTGCGAAGCAAAGCAGCCCTACCCATTATAGCAGCACTTGCTGCCTCGAAGGCAGAATGCCACTGCTCAAATTCTGAAGAGCTTAGTTCTCGCATGCCGACCACAAGAGTTCTCAAACCCAAAGAAGAATAAGCATGAAGGTGCTGCTCAGTTGCATGTATCACATTCTTCTCAAGTGATCTATCTATCACACTAAACATGGTTGTATCAGCACCTTTGACAAAGACCTTCACTGTCTTGTCAGGGAATCCCAAGATGACGGACATCCTTTTTCGGTCACTATCAAACTCATGCAGACCCAAGACATTAAACCTGCACTGCCCATTAGGGTGCATTGGACAAAAGGAAGAATTAGTACGGTTCAATTTCGTGTCACGTTTCACAAATAAAATACATCAACTACTAAAACACCCAGCACTCGTGCAAGTGTGGAAATCCATATTCCAGGCTCCAGCAACAAAGACAACCCCTCCATAAGAACAATTGAGATAAACTGAACAAGTCTCTAATTGCTCAAAACCAAAAAGTGGTTACATATGAAAATAAACAAACAGTCGAATTTACCTTTGCTTTTCTCCTTGAATATCAATCACTATATGACCAGAAGTTCTCTCTATGAGTGTGTATCCATAGGCAGCAGCTGCATAAGCCAGTGCTTGTTCATCTGGAGACTCACCTTGGTAGTCAATCAACTTGACCAAAGGATCAGAAGTATCGACAACAAAGGGAACTAATGTGTTGCATGAAGCCAGCGCAAGGAAGAAATCATCAACATGCTTGCCTTCAGGTGAATCCTTTCCATTCTTTGCTAGTTGCAAAAGCTGGGGGTGAACTTTAACAGCCATCTTCGGCCTAAGAATCTTCCCGTCCACTGATAGGAATAAGAACTTATAGATAAGAAGATGGTTCCAGTTGATAAAAGAACAGCATAATCAGAAGGCCTTACTAGAAATACTACAGGACAGAAGAAATAAGTCTTACCTTCAACTGGGTTTCCAACCCCGCCATCCTGAGAAATAGTTTTTCCATCACTGTAATCTACCCCCCAGATGCTCGCACATTGAAACACCATTTTGTTTTCGGTCAGTGTACCAGTTTTGTCAGAGAACACGTACTTTATCTGTCCTAGATCTTCATTTATATTCAAGGCCCTGCACTGAAACCTAGAATTCGAGGCCTCGTCATACATGTTGGTATCTCGAATCATGAAGTACGACTGACCAACTCGAACAAGTTCCATAGAGATGTATAATGATATGGGAATCATTATTTGGAAGACAATAACAGCCATGAGGAATGTGAAAAATATTTCCATTCCATAGTCATAGTAGTTATAATCTTTAGGAGGAACCTTATTGTAGTCCTTCTTCCGGTAAAACGGAATGATGTTTAGCTCATCCTTGTGGCGCTTCAACCAAACGGCAGCAAGGATAGAGACAATTGTGCACAAAGCAATTAGGAAAAGGGAAAGTATGATGATTTCCAAGTTCATACGAGTCTCAAGGCTACTCCTTTTTGAAGGGGCTCCAGCATTGTTGAGCATAGCTTTCGTCTCCCGTCCAGCATATACTACAACTCCAATTGCCCAGGCAGTGTTCTTAAGCTCACATCCACGAAGAATAATATTGGAAGGTCCAAGGGAAAGCCTTTTCCCTTCAAATTCCATATTGGCCTGAAAGCCATAAATATTCCTATTGGGTTTCTCGCACTTGATCAAACCACTGATCTTCTCTTTCTCAGGCTCCTTAGACAGGGTCTCTTGCTTTGCATATCGGGTTTTCAAATTCGACTCCCCATCCAAATTAATAGTCTGCACATAAGCAACTCCAGTTGGGTCACTGGTCGAAAGCAGCACCATATCACATGGAAGAGTGTCATTTGCCCGAATTTTGATGATTTCTCCAACCCGAATATCCTTCCATTTCTTCTGTTGAAACTGACCATTTACAAAAACCTGCGCCGGTCGGTTGTTCTCAATCCTATCTGCGCGGTGCCGCCTCCAATCCTCATATGCATCTTTAATTGCTGTAACTAGCAATACAAATGCCAATGGCATTATGGAGGCTCCTCGGCCGAAAACCGCCAGCTGGGGAAGCTGATTGAGTATGGCTATCACTAAGAAATAAATGTACGCAACTCTATGGAATTGTTCAAACAAATTTTTAGGCAAGAAAGTGATAATTGAATACTTGGCAGTGCGAATTGAGTTCCCTGTGAACTCATACTTCTCGTTCGTCCTGTCGGGATCGTTTATGTAAACCAATCTCGCGTCCTCATCGTTAATTTCTTTCTGGGACATGCTCATAAACTCCGAATCCGTGCCACGCGACCCGTGCCGCACCTGCTTGGATCCTAAATCTGCCAAAGTCACTTCCTTAACAGAGTTTGCACCGGACGTCTTCGACTGGTGTGAGGAAATGCTCCGCCTGGATGATGAGTTGTGATTGGACTCGATACTAGAGGGGTTGTCAAAGTTGATATTGGACTCCATGGTAGAGACGGGTTTCGAATCACCAGAGCTGGGTTTTGCAAGATTGGCAAAGGTGGGTATGGAAGGGGTTTGCGGGGTATTAGGGGTTCTCGGGGACGGGATCAGAAGAGGGCGGCCTGTGGACATGATCCCCAGATCAGAAGTAGCATTAAGAAGTCAACCCTCAACAAAATCATGACAAGGGCACCGTCCAAATTCGTCCGATCAAGAACTCGAAAATCAACTTCACGACAACCGCAACGGGAACGGCGGCGGCGGCGGCAGTTGCGGCAGCAACGGCGACAGAAGCAGAACGAAGATAACAAGCTGACCACTTGAAATTACAACAGCACCAGCAGCAGCATTGACCAAGCAAAATTAGCCAGAGAGGCGAATTCAAAAGGAAAGAGCAGACCTTTCTCTTGATGGGCAATCGTTGCTCTCGTTCTGGCTCTTATCGCTACAAGTTGCTTGTGCAAAAAGGCATTCTAGAAAGAGAGAGAGAGAGAGAGGAAGACAGAGAGGGAGGAAGGGAGGTAAAATCGACGACGAACCCAGATAGGATTCTCAGGTTCTTCTCTTATTCAGGCTATGGGGTTTCAAAATGCGCGTTCTTCTGTGGTGGGGGGATGGTAATACAAAGCGAAACTTCAAGAAAGTCAAACTTGGAATGCATCAGGGGGGGGCGAGGATTGCAAGAAACGAGGAAGAGTCGTCAATGGGTGGCGACAACAACAACAACGACCCCATCAGATAATCAAGAAATCAGACATTGCATCGACGAGAGAGGAAAGAAAGAAAACAAAAAAGAAGAATTTAAACATCAATCGTGTAAAGGAATCTCTCTTTCTTTCCACCCAAGGGGAGGCGTGGAAAAGTCTTCTTCTAGAAAGAGAGAGGGAGAGGAACAGGGACAGAGAGGGGGGCCATTCCCATCTGTCTCAAGAAAATCCTTCTAGAAGAATAGACTGCTGGCGAGCGAGAGGGAGAGGGGTGGGTTTATTCAAATGCAGGAGGAGGTGGCTCAATTTGACTGGAACCGAGACGAGAACGAGGATGAGGATGATGCCATCCGCGGGCTCAGCTCCCTTTTTTCTACGTCATTGACAAATTGGAGGAGGTGAGAGAGTGACAGAGGAAGAGATTTTCACCACCACCACCACCACCACCACCACCTTCCTCCTCCCCTTCTCGTCCATCTTCCTCGTTGAAAATTTAAAAACAAGAAAATCAAGAATCGACCCCCGTCGACGGTGATTTCAAGAAATCCAACAGCCCTTTCGAAAACTCGGTTTAAATTTGGTTACTTTACTCTTCTTCGTCTTCAACTTCCCCTCTCGTGTTCGATCTGATATCCGACTCTCTCTCTCTCTCTCTCTCTAATAATGACGATGGCAGCAACCATCTCTTTCATTTCATCTTCGGTCGCGGCTTGATTTCGCCTCCCTTGGCTTTTCTGGCTTTTTTTTATCTCTTTCTTTTCCTCAGGTAGAAATATCGGATGGAAAAGTAAACCAGAAAGCGTCGCAACCCCTCTTGACATAAAACGAATGGCAAAGTCTGGTTCGCTTTGTAATCTTGCTTCGAAGAAAAAGAAAACTAGTTAACGTGGTTAGAAATCTCAAATCGGTACATATTCAATTTCATTGTCGAATTACCAAATAAAAATATATAAATCAGCACATCCATAACATACCTTTCATTAACTTCCGTCTAATATCCATTTTAAATTTCTAAGATGAAATCACATGCACTAAGCGACTATCATGATCGGTTCATGACATGAATTCGACGTGGACATTCAACATAAATGGGGTCCTAAAGTCTACTGTTTTGAGAAAGCTGGACATAAAGAAAAACGAGTTAATCATTGGGAAAACTGCTACAATATGCTAATTTTGCCTAAGGGTTTTCTCACTATTTACAAATATGCTAAAATCTTTAACTCGGGCCCAATTTCACCATAAAATTTTGGTAAATATAGCATTGACATACTAATTTGGATATTTTGTGATACGAAAATTATTTCGAGCTAAATGTAACATAAGTAACTGATTTGGATTTGGGGTAACTATGGCATTCATATATTGATTTGAGATTTTTAGTTGTATTAACCCAAAAGAAATTGGGTTGTTTTTGGTTTTGATTATAATAAGTCAATATTAGAAAAGGGAATTATGAAAACATTCTGATGTCAATATCTACATATTTTCAAAGATCTTGAGAGCTCAATAAAAAAATAGATTTTATTTTTTCTTTGGCAAGAAACGGAACTTGTGGATCATGTTTTGCATATGGTTTGAACGAAACGCGAAGCTTGAGTGTTAGAATGAAATTGCGTAGTCAAATTTTGCTAATTCTCTTGGAGTTTCTTCTTGACGTGCGTATGCATTAAACAACAGTTTGCTCCCAAAAAAAATAGCCTAACGAAATAAACATTTTAGTAAATTATATAATATTCTAACTAGACATCAGTCGAAATACTAAAAGATGATAGATTTGAATTAAATATATCGGTTTAAGTTTTTCTATGAGACCAAAATTAGCATAGGGTAAATATATCATAGGGTGATTGGTTTAATATGTACCCAAAGATAGTAAATTTGTCATGAGAATATCAATTTGAGATTTTTAATTGTAATAACTAAATATAGTTTAACGTGTGTCCAAAGATATATTTTATCGTGACCCTTTTTCAAATTTCTAATTTGTCTTTTTTTTTTGGGGCGGCCACATGATAAGACGCAAATTAAGGCAGGCAAACATAGTTAATAATATGTCGACAAGTCCGAGACAAAACATTACGCGCTTCAATAAAATTCGCAATTGTCTTCTTCTTTTTTTTTTTTTTTTTTTTTCGGTCAGTGCAATTGTCTTCTGCTCTTGTACTTATTTAGACAATTTGGCCTTTTGGCAACACGGTTTCAGACCTTAATTTCCTCTAAATGAGGGGGAAAAAAAGTATATCAATCCCGGAGCAAGTATGGAGTCCTAATAATACCTAACATTTATTCCATAATCGAGAAAGAAAATATGGCAAAAAAAATGATTTTTTTTTTTTGGGTCTGTGGAAAAAATGAGATTGATGACTGCCCTAGATAGAGCCGACCTACCTAATTCATGTATCTATTTATTGCTAAGCAAATAGGGGCCTACCATCATAATTATCCAAACAAAACCAAAAGAAAAAACACAAAAACAAAATACATGTGATATATATAAATATATAGAAAGTGATGAATTGAGTTGAAATTCTTAATGAGGATACGCTATGCAATGACGTTCTAAAATTAAAGAAGTTTTAAATTAATATGTCTTTATTTTTTGATTAACTTTTTTTTATTTGGAGATGTCATTTGAGGCCATAGGTGACTAGGGTTTAGTTTTTTTTTTTTTTTTTTTTATAAAAAAATCGGGTACTTGTTAATTACGTAATTCCTGTTTGGTCCGCACTTTATCTAAGATTATTGCTTCTAGAATTTACGTCATTTTTCCACCGATTCCACTCTTGATAGGCTGTCTGGGATTGATTGAATTTTTCCAGAGTTTATATATATTATACGATTAAAAAATGGTCAACAAAGGGCCGCTCCCCATGTCTGATCTCAAATCTTGATCCGGAATATAAGTTTTCTAGATGGTGGTTGACCTTGACTCCACGCATGTGAATTTTCACATTTCTTTTTCTCCATAAGATTGTGAATCCCACGTTCGAACAAACGCATTGATATCTATTCAAAAAGGAAAAATCCAAAGTGGCAAAGACGTAACGATTTATCTCTCCAGGTGACAAAAAAATTATCAAATTTCGCGATTAATGGAGTACCAAATCACGATCTTATTAGATGTGCTTTTGTATGTCAATATGCTTGCCTTTCTAAATTTCGAGAATCGGATAAGAAAATGATGGTTGAATCTAATCATGTTCTTAAAAAAGACTACAGAAAGAAAAATCATGGAGGGGTGTTTCCTAATGTCAATCCTTGCGTTCCCTCCTCCTAGAGAAGACAAATATTTATAGGAGGATTAGGAAGAGGCTCAGCTTGCAGGCATCAGACACTTAATAAGAACGAACGCCGTCTTGTAGACTCACCTAAATTACCAGGCAAGCGAGACGGCCTTAGCCTACAAGTGTAATCTCTCCCATTGTTTGGTGAGGTTACTTTGGTTTCAGACATCTAAGATCCAACACAATTCTTTCAGTTAAGAGCGGCCAAAATATCTATAGGTTATACGATTAATTGACTTTCGCATCGTGAATTAATAAAGGCGTTTATGGAGGTTGATATACGTGCTTTTCTTGATTTCGAGGGCTGGATAAGAAAAGGACGACGGGAAAGGGAGGGAAATAGGCGGATTAGGGCATAGATAGAGGGGGAAGGATGCAACAACTTAGAAAGGGACGTGGCTGCTTCTCGTTTCGATATTCAATTTAACGAGGGAGAAACGTGGACTCTTGCAGGGCCTTAGCTTTCTGATGAGCCTTCTCTTTCGTTAAACTGCTCCACTACGTCGGCTCTTTTGTCTAACCATTGACGAGGGGCGCGAGTTATTTTCCTATACCGAAAATCATAGAAAAATAAAATCGACTTTGACTTTTCGGTGGTGTCGACATGAATAACATTTAATTCTAGATCTTCACATAAAAATAATTGGAAGATGCTGAATTTGAGAAGGTTCTCGATTACTCATGCGACATTACTAAATTTACATAGTGTCCTGAAAGCGTTCTCATCATTAATAGAAATATTGCTCGATTAACTAATAAAATATCGCGATGGCTTAATTGTTTCAAAGCCGATTCACATGAATATGGTCATGTGACGTGCATAGAGAGATTCAATAATCCTCGTCCCAATCTCCTATGACTTATCATAAGCAAGCTCGGAGTGAAAAACGCCAATTGCAACCAACCGCACGATCTCCAAAAAAGGTGTTTGCCCGGTCATGGCCGTCCATGATCATAAAATTCTTTTCGTCCACTCCCACACAAAAAGAAAGAACACGTTGTTGGATCATTAGATAGTGTCAATTCCAACGTTTGAACACATTATTATAATTATTCCGACGATTATGTAAATAAAATGAATAAAGAAATGAGATAAATGGAATCAAGAAGACATAGTGCGCGTCTCCACCCACCATGCATCCGTCTTTTCTGTCCGGCTCCCGACGTTGCCTCGAATCCATCTGATGTCGTCCGCTGTTTTCTTTAATTCTCAGCCACGTTATCGTCCCAAGTGCTCCTTTTCTCTTTTTCTAAGACATTATGAAACTTTGAAAACCATATCGCCCGTTCGATGAATTTTAAGATTGGACTTTTTAATATGATATTGAAACTTAATTTTATCTCATTTATTTGGCATGTGCAGCCCTCTTGCTCGCTAAATTCCAGATAATCGCTCCTAATCCGACTTATATATGAGAAGAAGGTATTAAAGTATCTCGCTTTGTTCATTAATGGGATTATATAACCTACGTGTAGATTCCCTTTGTTAAACGAAGTTAAGCTGTAAAATTTGAATTTTCAATATGCTAAACGATCTTTTTTTTCTTTACCATCGATCGCTAATTCGACGCTTCTTGCCTGTCTATGGATGCGGAAACCTACGTCCAAGGCAAAGCATATCACAAGACAAGAACAAAAGAAGAAGAAGAAGAAGAAGCACCAACGTACAAACTGGGTTGTGCTAATCAATTTTCAACTTTTTACGTTTTTTTGTTTTTTTGCACAAAGAAAGCTGAAACCGTCTATCGACATGCCCTCCTTTGGACTCATCATCAAAATGGGTCTTCTTGAAACGATACAAGTGATGAAAATTATCCAAAATATCCTATTTTTATCATACTTTTGTCAATTTAATCTTAATTTTTTTTACTTTTTATCAATTAAGTTTTTTTTTTTTTTGGTAAGGATTTATCAATTAAGTTTATCCGATCAATTTTGATCAAAGATTTTTGGATGATTTTCTCAATACAAAAAGTTCGCGGAGAATTAGTTTTTTACTTCTTTCGAAGGGTTGTTTTCTTATTTGGCATCCTAGCAAAAATGACTTGACAAGCTATGATGTTCGACGTATCGACAACCCTAAAATTCGCCCATTTTGCTGACGTGGTCCTCGAGCTACGTTAGCATTAGCTAAGGCCTCGATTTCCCGTCCTAGATTTTCAGCCATTTGATGAGCATGCATTACTCATTTCTTTGCGATTTGGACAAAGGCGTGAGAAAGGGTAAATTGCATGTCGCCTTTTCTGTCTTTTGACCGAATCATGTGGACGAGACATCGTTGCTTGGATGGAAGGGAAGGGAAATCGAATGCGGTTTGTCTGACCCTAAAGACGCGCTCCTCCTCAATCAAAGAATAGATAGGAAATAATCGGATTCCGGCGAAGTTTGTATGTCGAGCCGGGGTTGGCAGTCGGCACGATCTAGCGGTCTCTTTCCCCCTCGCGGCGCTCGAGCATCTACCGTTAATTTAACATCTCTTGCGCGTGATCGGTGATCTCATGGAACTGAGCCGGTTCAGAATCTTTATTTGGTCCGCTAAGGCTGCTTAGACCCTGAGAAGTACCAAGGAATTCGGACTCGTCAAGAGTCAAATTCGTTCTCCCCACGCCAACTTCGGTCTCGGGACTTACCGTGGGTCAACGCATCATTCACAAGTCTGTCAAAAGTAAAAATATTTTTGGGTACAGGTATAATATCATAAATCTGTCAAAAGAAAATTAATTATGTCAATTATATATTTTGGGGTGCAATACCCAATTTACTGATCTGTGTCTAAGCAGAGGAAATGATAGATACGATGAAGAGGTTATCAGGCCTATACGCTCCCATCACCTTGAATTGGTCGTGAGAGCATGTATCTTCATTAAAATAAATCATTAATCAAACCATGTTTTTTTTTTTTTGGGTCTGTACATTAATTAAACCATGTTAATCTACTATTATTGCAAAGATTTGTGATTTGACCAAGTTATAATAATGGGTTGATCTGGCGAATGCTCTAGATGTATCCAAAAAGGAAGTGTGTCTCACCATTTCAGAGAGAAGGAGAGAGAGAGATGCGTGAAGGTGACTACCTTCTTGTTAAAGGATCCAAGGGACGAATCAGTTTGGGAATGTCTTAAAAGTTGAGGTATAGATGATATGTACATGTCACTAGCTAATTGTTCTTAAGTATGACCTTAAATTGTTTCATCCGAGGTTTTGTGCGGATCTCGGTATCCCTTGAATGTAAAACACCTAGAAGGCACTAATTGGTTATGTAATACCTTAAAAGTTGAGGTATAGATAATATGTATATGTCACCGACTAGCTACCTCTATCATTGCAATCTTATCCGGTCGTTTCCAGGGATGATTCAAGTATAAGCATGGTGAAATTCATGCATATGGGATGCTTGCCGGAGGCTCTGGCATTACTCTAGTGTTTTAGACAATGCTCCAATATTCTGATCGACTCCTGCACAAAATATTTTTATTTATCTTCCTTTTCTTTTACATTTACCTTTATATTTTGATAGAACTTACTCGAACGTTATTGGAAAACCCAAAAGATAAAATGAAAGCGCACCTTATTTACGTCAATATTATTGTCAATGACATAATCGAGCATATAATATATATTGCCTTGTTATAGGGTCTTGAGACAGGAATCACCATGAGCTATGCACTAAACGTAACCATGCTTTTATTCTAAAGCTAAGCGCAATCTCCTAGTCTGGATACTAATAAACATAACAAACTAAATAACGACATTTTCGGTCAAATATTTTTTCTAAAGTGCGATTGGTACTTAAAGAAATATACCCATTTTTTTTCTTTTTTTTAAGAAAATGCAACAGGACTGATTAAGCAATGACTAGGCGGCATAATTAAAGAACCTAACTTTTTAAAATTAAGCGATGACTTTTTATATATGGTAAATGATGAATGAGTTGAAACCCTTAACATGGCTTGGCTATGCAATGATGTCACCGTGTTAATAAAATTGAATTCACTCGTCTTTTGATATCGTTTTTAATTGGAGGGTCAGAGGTAATAAGTAGACTTAGGATCCACTCTTTTCGACTTTAGTTTGCTACTTATTAATTACGCCATCCTCGTGCGTCTGCGCTTACTTAAAATAATGGTTTCTAGAAAGTATGCCATTTTTAACCAATTTCATTCTTTCAAAGACTGACCAAGATTAGTTAACTACGTGACCACAGAATTGTTAATGTAAACCCTCTCCACGTCTGATCTTATTCTTGGGCCAAAATGTAGTTCTTCTAGATTGTGATTAAAAAGGTAGCAAATGGGCCTTAAACCCATTTGTTAACTCCAAATTTGTCGAATGGCTCGTAAATAGGTCAATCTAATCTAACCTAGCTTAGGAAACCAGGGACAATGGTGAAACCACAGCAGCGCCCGCCATTATCAGGAACGATGCGCCCTCGGAGGACCTGGAGGACGAAGCCGCAGCAGCCTCTGCGGCCGGTAATCGTCACCATGGGAAGATTGTCGTCTCTGGGTAGTCGAAGCTTCTGCCTTCTCTGAAAGGATATAGCAAGAGCTGCAAAAGGAGGATTTTAACGGGGACTTGGATGGTTTTATGGTGGAAATCATGATGAGAGGGTTGATCATGACTGCCGCATGTAATTTCTTCTTCCCCAGTAAGATGTGAATTTGACATTGAGAAAAAGAACAATGATCAGAAAGATAGCTACTCAAAAGGAAGAACCAAAGTCTCCATTGCAAAACGGAATAATTTTAGAGTGGTATTATTGTCAATTATACTTCTCTAAGTGGGGAGTGAAATTTTGAGAAGGCAAAAATAATTGTCAAGTTTCACGATTAATCCACTGTCGAATCACGAAATAATGGAGGTGTTTGCACGTATCTATGTATGCCCTTCCAAATTTCGAGGGTAGGATAAGAAAAGAACGATGGCAAAGGTCGGAAAATAGAAAAATTAGGGCTCAAGAGAGGATGCAGAAACTGAGAAATGGATACGACTTTTCGTTGAGGAAATGGACACCAGAGCTCCAGCTTTCTTGTGAACCTTATTGTTGTTAATTAGTGATTCTCGCTTCTTTGTTTGGGAAAGGTTCTCAATGATCAATACAACGTTACTAAATTTAAAGGATGTCATGAGAATACGGTGTGAAAATATTCCTCCACCAGCGGAAAGATTGCTTGATTAGCTGATGAGGAATAACATCAATTTAATCCGCACAATTTCAAAGGTGATTGAACTTAATTCATCAAGACAAATGAATCTGCTCATGTGACACGACAAGAGCATTCAAAGATTTGTTGCCCTAATCCCTACAATGTTTCATAAAGTTAGCCACGGTTGAAAAGCCTCAATTGCATCCACACAATCTAACAAAGTTTGGCTCGCTCTTAGCTGTCCATGCACAATAATAAAAACACATTTTTTAAAAAATTATATATATAATTTTAAAAAAAAAGAATGGACTCAAGAAGACACAGAAAGCATCCGACTTTTCCAATTGTCCTAAGTTGCCTCGAAGCCACATGATTGGTCAAGTGTTTCTTTAATTTCCAGCCACGTTATTGTCCGAAGTGCCCGTTTCTTTATCAAGACTTTATGAATTTATGAATACTAACATAGCATAATCTATCCTCGTAAACTTTTGCCATTGATCCCTTCCTTTGATGCCTTTTGCCGTCGATTGATGCCGAAACCCACGTCCAAAGCAAAGCAATATCGAAGGCCATAATCACAAGAAAAGAACAAAAAACAAACACAAACGTTTATAAATGTGGTTGTGCTGATCAATATTCATTTCAACCTACCTCTTTTTGCAGTAATAAAGCCGAAAACTATCTCTCAACATGGCCTCTTTTCGATTCACCAATATGGGTATTCTCCATTTCATACAAGAGCACCCAAATCCAATTGGTGTTGCATTGGCTCTGGGCGCCATTTTCATTTCTGGGGTCTACATTTTCAGTAGAAGAAGATCGGGAGGTACGTGCAAAATTTATAAATTTTGGTGGGTCGTTTCTCAGTAACATCCTTGAAAAGTCGGGAATATTTTTCAAATATTTTTAACTTATTGTACAACAATCAATTTAGTTCTAAAATATTTAACAATTTGCTAATGTAGTCATTTTAGTTAAACTTGATCGAACATCGCTCACATGGACGTCGGCCATCCTATGCAGCACGGCCGGTGCTCCGTGGGTTACTTTCGTAATTTTTTTTGAAAAATTTCTTAATTTTTTTCCTTTTATTTTATTATTTTCTATTTCTCTCTAATAGTCCAAGGCCATGGCAATGGCTAGCAAAGGTTGTAGGCCGCAAGCAAGGGTATTGGTCGTTGCAACAACCTTAGACTAGCGTAGGCACAGGGAAATAGGAAATTAAGAAAAAGAGAAACATTTTTAAAAAATTGCTAAAAATCCATACCTCGTAAGACAACTGACATCCATTTTAGTGATTTTCCATCAAAATTGGTTGAAATAATTACATTGGTAAATTGGCAAAATTTTTAGGATTAAATTAATCAAATTGAAAAGTTTAGGATTGTATTAGTTGCCGTAAAATATGTTTAGGTATTTTTAGACAATTATCCCCAAAAAAATCTATCGATGACCTATGATATTTGATGTATTAACAAATGCCAATTGTCCATTTGGCCATGAGATCATTGAGCTAGCTTAGCTACTGTCTCGATTTCTCATGTGAGGTTTTAGCCATTCGATTAGTTTATATTCGTTACTAGAGAATTCAGACAAAGGTGTAAAAATGGTAAGAGTTAATCGACCTCACTGCATCTTTTACCAAATTTTGGTAGACAAGAGATCGTTTCACGAATGAAAGCGAATTAAAAGTAGTTCAGCCGACCAAGCAAGCCTGTTCTTCTATTATGTTGATCAGAACACGCAACAAGCAGTCCATTAACTAAAGAGAGAGGAAAAAAATCAAGATTTTACAAAGGGGAAATTGCTGGTTTGTCAAAGAAATAGGACATATTTTACGATGAAACTCTACATTGTGAATTAATTCTTGCGGAACTTGATATTTTGAGACGGATCACTGTGATTTGATATTCTTTTTTCCTCCCTGACACCTTGAATATATCCCATTAATTGAACGAGAAAAAGGAAAAAAAAATGATTCATTAATGCTATTAATATCTCTCACTTCATCGTTTACTTGACCATCTTCTTTTGCGTTGATTTTGTTTTAGCCTGAAATTAGTCAGTAACTCGGGATAATCAAACATTTTTCTGGATTTTTGCATGGTTCACTAAGGCTGCTTAGACCCCACGAAGTTCAAGGAATTCGTACTCATCAAGAAGACCCCGATTAGCCATAACACCGCAAGATTCAGATTTGCTCTTCCTACGCCCACTTCGGTCCTGGGACTTCCTGTGGGACAACACGTACTCTGCAAGTATAATCTCCTTCAAATTTGTCAAAAAATAATATGTGTGTGTGGAGTGGATTAACTCTTTCAATAATTTTTATCGAGTAGAGGAAAAGATAAAGATGGTCGAGATGTTACTGGGCCATATGCTCCTATTACTTTGGACTCTGATGTTGGTTATTTTGAATTGATTGTGAAGGTACGTATGCTTTCGTAAAAAAATCGTTAATTATAATGAAAACAGTGATTTGACCGACTTATGATGTGTTGATTTGGTGAATGCTGTAGATGTACCCACAAGGACAATTGTCTCACCATTTCAGAGAAATGAAGGAAGGTGACTGGCTCCCTGTCAAAGGACCCGTGGTAAGAATCAGTTCCATAAATTCCTTAATTTTGAAATTATAGATGATTTGTAATTTGCTACTAGCCACCTACTTTAAGTGTGATCTGAATGTGAATGGACGTGGAGAGATATTTTATGCATGTTTAGGAAATGCTATTTACCTAGGAAACCCGGTTTGCTGGTTACGATGGTCCATCCCCGGATGATAAGTTAGGCATAACTTTAAAGGTTGCCTTGGTCTAAGATATGCCCGATGATTACCCCTGCTGATCATGGGACCTAAATGTGAAATCTTAAGTGAATGTTTCTTTTACATCAAAGGTGGTATTCGAGATTCTAAGCACTTTACTGATTCCCATGTATTAGTCTCTAAATCAGAATTTTTATAAAGATCGTGTCTCTAAGCTATTCTATAGATAGATACAAACTATAGATATAACAAGAATAATATGATATCTTTATTATCGCAACAAACCACTCCTTCACGCAAGTCAGACTTCCAAAAGGGATAAGCATGCATTACCATTCGAATGATTGACGATGGATTTCACAAAATCACTCAACGACGTCAATCTCATCCGACATAGTTCTTGGAACATTACAACATTTTGATGGGAAAAAGTTTAGGCTAGACTAGTTGGATATATCTTCTTCAGATCTAAAATGATCTTTTTTATGATGACGATGTTTTGCTCATCTCTTCTCCAGGGACGATTCAAGTACAAGCCCAATCAAGCTTGTGCATTCGGGTTGATTGCTGGGGGCGCCGACATTTCCACTATGTTTCAGGCAATGCTTCATTATTCTCGTCAACTTCTGAACAACATATTTTTATTATCAAGTCAAAATGTTTTTTTATTGGCATTTAAATCAAGTTATCTCCCCCCTCCCATTTTTTTCTTTTAATATTTTGACGCAGCTTACTCGTGCCATATTGGAAAATCCAAAAGACAAAACAGACGTGTACCTTATTTATGCCAATGATACCGTCGGCGACATACTTTTAAAGGTACACCTACATCATCTTCTTGATTTTCTCTTTTTTTTTTGAAAAAAATTTGATATAAATTTGTCATTCCACTCTTATGTAATTTCGTGCCCTGCCCAAAAGCATCTTAGACAATTGCTACAACCCGTTTGTAAAATTGTCCATACAAATTGTTAAATTGGTGAAGGCTTTAAAAGAACATTAATTTTACCGAACCTCCTGATCGGAAAAGAAAAAAAAAGAGATTCTAAGGCAATTAAAAATAGTATTTTGTTTAAAAGGTTTATTTTACTTTTCAAATTTCAATCAAAGATTCATGATTTAACATCTAATTCCATCATGAGTGATTAGTATAAATTTAACCTATTCGCAATTTCAAAACTAGACTTTCTTTTGTAATAATAATTTTAGTCTTGAAAAACATGGTAAGTGAAAATTTATGGGCCATGTCGAGTGAGGTTAATACATATTATTTCAAAGTGAAAATTTGTCATTTGTTCATGCCACTCTTCTGTAATTTGGTGCCCTGCCCAAAAAGCATCTTAGACAACTGCTAGAACCCGTCCGTAAAATTGTCCATACAAATTGTTAAATTGGTGAAGGCTTTAAAAGAACATTAATTTTACCGAACCTCCTGATCGGAAAAGATAAAAGAAGAAGAAGAAGAAGAGATTCTAAGGAAATTAAAAATAGTATTTTGTTTAAAAGGTTTATTTTACGTTTCAAATTTATCCAACATAAAATAGTAATTCGCGATTTCTCGTGAAGTTAATATTTTGCATTAAGTTGACCTTATTTGCTTGCCCTTTTGCTTTGCATTAACAAAGTAAGTTAAATCCTAATGACTTCCTAAATTATTTGCAGGAAGAATTCGATAGATTTGCCAGGAATTTTCCTGATCGTTTCACGGTATATTATGTTGTTAAGCAGGTTAGTGATAAAAATTCGTACTGCTTCTAAATCTTCGCTCCTTTCCTTTTTATTTATTAAATTGCGAAAATAATTTATTAAGCATTTTTTATGCCCACTTGTTGCCACAGAAATTGATTTGGCCATTAATTAACCTTTCCCTTTTTCAATTAACTAAAATATTTCCTGCACAATTTTCAGGCTCCGGAAAATTGGAATGGTGGAGTCGGGTATGTAACGAAGGAGATGATCCGAACCCACTGTCCACCACCTGCCTCTGATGTGAAGGTTGATCTCTTAACTTTTCATATTTATGCAAATTCATTTTTCGTCGAAAGCTTCTTCTTTCTTTTCTTTTTTTCTCTACTGAAGAAATTTTGTGAAATATGACTTGGTCAATTTAATTTATTTTTTTGAATGGTTATTTATAATTTTTGCAGATAGTGACACGTGGTCCTCTACCCATGATGAAGGCAGTGGCTGCTCATCTTAAAGAGCTTGGTTACACACGAGATATGCAGATTGATCTCTGATTGGCAAGATTTGGGACGTCATCAACCATAATTAACAAGGAATTCTTTTTTTCATTTTCAATCACATAATTAAATATATGTTGTGCCATAGAATGACAATATTTTTTTTTTGAAGCGTGTAATAAATGTCCTGTGAACACACTTGTCAATAAAATTCTTATTATTTACTCGTGTGTAAATTTCAATCAAATATTTATAATTTAACATGTAATTCCGTCATGAGTGATTAGTATAAATTTAATCTATTCGCGAGTTCAAAACTCGACTTTCTTTTGAAATAATAATTTTAGTCTTGAAAAACATGGTCAGTGAAAATTTATGGGCCATGTCGAGTGAGGTTAATATGTATTATTTCAAAGTATATATCAAAAGTTCTAAAAAAAGAAATTGAATAAAATAAAAGCAAGGTTCCACATTTGGTGGGAGCATTTGTCCACACTGTGCAAAGCCGTAGTCTGACCCTTACTTAATGAGTATCTCGAAATATTCATTAAACACGTCGAATAAAAAAGATTTTGGTTTTTAAAATATAGATAGCATATGTTAACTTGCGAGTGAAGCACAATATCAAAAATTCGTACTTGTTTTATTAATTAGTTACTTAATAACCATGAGGCATTGGAGAGTACTTTATTCTTAAACCGTAAAGGCTAGTCGCTCTCCAATCCGGCATTGCATCAATCGTCGAGTCCTTCCAAAGTGTACGCGACCGTTGCCCGTTGTCGATCGAGCTCATTCGAGATTGATCGGTCGATCGCACCTCTAACTCCGTTGTTTATTGTCGCCGTCTACAGTCTCTTTCAACTTTCTTCCTCATCGCATGCCTTCTCGTGGCGTCGTTTTCCTCCGGCGCCATAACAAGGATTCGTCCGAACGAAATTAGGTGAAGCAAAATAAAGGATCGGCAACGATTCGAATGCGGTTTTGGATTCCCATTGCTCGAGAATATCTGCCCTTTTCTCTTGCTCTTGTGCGGATTTAGAAAAGGTCCAGGGAATCCTTCCCATCAGTACAAGGGATGCACATAACCTAATACAAAACAAAGTACTTCGGAACACGGTTTCGGACCCTGATTTTCTATAAATAAAATAGGGAATATTATTTATGGGGCAAATACCAAATTTGATAGTTGGCAGCGAAATATGGCAAAAATGAAATTAATGATTGTTGTGACCTAAATTTTCGAAAATATAATATAATATAATAATAGGTTTAGGGATATTGTTAATTTTGGTGGCCGACGGCCCTTAATTAACTTGGGGCTCCCAAGTCCCTACCCCGCGCGACGTTGGGATATTCATAAAATTTTCAAACAATGAGTCGCCACTAGTTTATCGTGGTCGACTAGGAACCGAGTGAGACATGGGAGCGTGTCTCACCTTTATGCAACCAGAGAATCTAGGGTCGGGGATTTGATTACGTTAGTCGTGCGACTAACGCCCTTTCAATACCTAACTTAATTGCGTGTTAACTAAAGACATAGCAACACATTAAAAAAAAAGCCTATTGTAGAGCCCTAAAGGCTTATTCAATTTTGATCTTTTTCTTTTCTAAGGATTTTCTGAATTTTTGCAATTTTTTCTGATTTTTCTGAATTTTTTTGAATTTTTATGCTTTTTAATATTTTTTTAATATTTTTAATATTTTTAATATTTTCGAATTTTCTGAAATTAAAGAAAACAAGTTTCAAAGATTTTTTTTGATATTTTCTGGCTTTTCCAAATTTTTTTTTAAAAAGAAACACTTATAATTTTTTTGGAATTTTCAATACTTCAATATTTTTTATTTTCTGAATTTTAAATTTAAAATTTTTTTTTTTTTTTATAAAAATAATAATTCGGACCGGGTCAAAAGACCGGGCCCTAAATCACTAGAGACTAATAAAAGGCCCACGAAAGTTCTCTTTTTTTTTTTTTTTTTAATAGAAAAAGGCCCGCTTCTAACTTCCATCTTCAGCCCAGTCTATTTCTATCTTATTAGCCCAGCAAAAAAAAAACAAAAAAACCGGCCCGTGACAAATTCAACCCAGCCGAAGCGGGCCCACGGCGAAGCCCATCTCCTTGGCCCCTATTTCATTTTTTTGGCCCTTTTTAATCTTTTTCTTTTTCTCTTTTTTGTTTTTCTTTAATTTTTTAATTTTTTAATTTTTTTGGTCTTCTTCCCTGCAGGTTTCTTCCCCCATGCACCCCCATGCACAGCCGACACTTCCCCATCTTCCCTTCTGCAACTTCTTCTTTCTTTTCTTTTTATTTTTATTTTTACCGAACCATACTTCTTCCTGCAATTGCTGAACTGCCCCACGCGTTAGTCACTCACTCCGACCGGCGTCGACTAAATCCGGCCACTTATTCCGGCGACCGATAATCCGTTCGTCGGAACAAAGAAAACGCTCGCTCTCCCGACGATGCACGGTTATTTTGCGAAGACCACGCCAAGACACAATAACCATACAAACAGCAAGCATGATTTGGCAGCCATGGATGCAAACACGGATCGATCCCAAGTTGAAATGCGAACTGATTTTTCGGATCTCTTTGGGACATTTTGTCGAACACCTAATGTGCGCTATGGAAAAGAGTGATTCTCAGTGTATTAGAGACTCGAACTCGGGCGGGGACTCTCGACAAAGCAAGCCAGAACATGGACCAACTCAACGGGGAACCGGCGGGGCCGGAGTTCGTGTGAGCCGGACGGCCGCGAACTCCGGCCCGGTGTATGCGAACAAGGTGAAAGCAGAACACAAAGAAGGGCCTACCGGGTACAGTTTGAGGGCGGCGCCGACTGAAGGGCTGTTGGGTGGAGCTTGTGCGCGGCCAAGGCGTCAGCTGAAGTTCTCTCGCTCTCCCTCAGTTGCTGCCTTGCTCGGACTCTGATCTCCCCACTCGAGCCTCCTCTCCGGATTCTTCTCTCTCGGATCCGAGAGCTTTGGCAAAGAGGAAGAGAATGCGTCGGCAGCTTGTCGGCCGTGGTCGAGGCGCGGTGGCTGCGGGAGCTCCTCTCTTGTTCCACTCGAGCCTCCCCTTTGTCTCGGTTTTTTCTTTCAGGCTATCTCTCCCTCCTCTCTCCCTGATCTCTTTTTTCTCAGAACCCCTCTCCGCTTTCTCTTGCTCGCTGGTTTTTCTCTCCTCTCTTCTTTTTTTAAAAAACTGCCTCCCCCATTTTGAATATCGTTGTCTCCCCCTGTTCGTCTTCTTCTCCCCGATTTTCTCTCAGGGGTTATTTGAGCAGCATCGTTGCCCCTTCCCCCCACGTTCTGCTCCGCTGCATTTTCGTGTGTCCATGTGGTGTGTGCGTGAACGTGGGAGAAGAAGAAAAATCCAAGGGAGGATGGGCTAGGCCCAAAATAAGAGGGAGGTGGGCCAAAAGAAGAAGAAAAAGAAAAAGAGATGGGCGAATAGAGGACTGGGTTGGACTGAGCCCATCCGATTTTTTTAAATCTTTTTTTTTATCTTTTTTTTTGTAAATTAATATGTATTTATAAGTGCAAAATAAATGGGCAATTGGAACAAAATAAATAAAAATTCGGGTGTCAACAATGACTGCCCTAATTATTTATTTATTGCTGAGCGAATATGTCATACTATCAATATCACGATTATCCGAACAAAAGGGAAAAAAACACAAAATAAAATATAGTGAATGACATAGCCAAAATTATATATTTTTTAATCTTCTTTTTACAATTAAGCAATGACTATTTTTTTATTATATATATACGAAATGATGAATGAGTTCAAACCCTTAAGGTAGTAGGTTGGCTATGCAATGACCTTTTCATGTTAACAAAATCGAATTCTCACGTCTTTTGATTTTGTTTCTAATTGGAGGGTTATTATCCTTTGTCATTGAGGTAATAAGGTGACTCAGGATCCATTCTTTTCGATTTTTGTTGGTACTTATTAATTACATCATCTTCGTTTATCCCTGCTTACTTAAAATAATGGTTTTCTAAGAAGTACGCCATTTTTGACCGATTTCATTCTTTCAAAGACTGGCCAAGATTAGTTGACTAAGTGACAAAGAATCGTTAATATGAACCCTCTCTCCACATCTGTACTTATTCTCATTCTCGAGTCAAAATATAGTTCTTCCATAGGGTGGTTGAACTTGACTCCCGCGTGGAATTTCTTCTTCTCCCGGAAGATGTGAATTTGACATTAAAAAAGAAGAAGCACATTGATCAGAAAGACATCTACTCAAAAGGAGGAAGAAGCGAAGTCCCCATTGCATAACATAATTATTTTAGACAGGCATTATTGTCGATTATATCTCTCTAATGGGGAGTGAAATATTGAGAAGACAAAAACAATTGTGTCACAGATTAATAGGTGTTTGTATGCAGCCACTTATGCCCTTCTAAATTCCGAGGATCGGATAAGAAAAGAGCGATGGCGAAGGTCGGAGGGGAGGATGCAAAAACTTAGAAATGGGCACGACTTATCGTTGAGAAAATGGACACTAGAGCTCAAGCTTTCTTAAGAACCTCGTCTTTCATTGACCACTCCTATGTACACGTTCTTCTTATAACCATTGATGAATATATAAGTTATTTTTACACTTGCAATGAACTTAATAAAAATCCTAGAAAAATTGATTTTATCTTTCGTATATGGTGATATGAATAATGTCACCTTTAGATCTCGGCATGAATGATATCTATTGTTAAAGGATGCTAGGTTATTTCTAATTAGTGCTTCTTGCTTCTTTGTTTGGAAAAAATTCTTAACAATAGATGTGACATTACTAAACTTTACGGATGTCATGAAATTACCTCATGAATATACTCTTCTACCAGTGGAAAGGTTGCTCAATTAGCTAATGAGAAATTGCAGAAGCTTAATACACAGTTTCAAAATTGACTAATTTTTATTAATCAAGACACATAAATGTGATCAAATGACGCAACAAGACAATTCAAAAAAATTTCACCCAAATCTCTATAATTTTGCATAAAGTAAGCCCTAGGTGAAAAACCCTAATAACAACCACACGGTCTCACAAAGTTTGGTTCACCGTCCACACACAAAATAAGAACACATAATTTCTTTAGATAGCGTCAGTCTAACATATAAACATATTATGTTCTCTCCCAAGAAGACGTAGTGCGCATCTCTACCAACTGTGAATGCAAATTTTCTAGTTGTCTTCTAACGTTGCCTCGAATCCGTATGATGTGGTCGAGGGTTTCTTTGATTTCCAGCCACGTTTTTGTCCGAAGTGCTCGTTTCTTTACTAAGGCATTATGAATCTGTGAATACTATATTTTCCATAGCATAATCTCTCCCCGTAGACTGTGCCATTGATCCCTCCCTTCGATGCCTTTTGCCGTCGATTGATGCCGAAAGCCACGCCCAAAGCAAACCACTATGGAAGGCCATGAGCACAAGAAAAGAACAAAAGACAAGCACCAACGTTTGTAAAATGTGGTTCTATTTATCAATATTCATTTTGACCTTCGCAGAAATAAAGCCGAAAACAATCTCTCGACTTGCCCTCCTTCGGATTCACCAAGATGGGAATTCTCCAATTCATAAAAGAGCACCCAAATCCAATTGGTGTTGCATTAGCTCTGGGCGCAATTTTCATCTCTGGGGTCTACTTTTTCCAGAGAAGAAGATCGAGAGGTTCATGCCGAAATTCTAAATTTTAGAGGGTCGTTTTCTCATTAATATGCTATAAAAGTCGGGAAAATGATTCAAAATGTCACAAACTTATTGTACATTTGTTAGTTTAGTCATGGATTTTTTAATTTGATTAATTTAGTCATAAATATTTTGATGATTTGTTAATATAATCATTTGGGTCAAAATTAACTAAAAATCTTCATGTGAATATTGGCTGTCCTATGTAACACGGTTGATATTGATATTGATGATTTATGCAATTTTTTTTAAAAGTTTTCTTAATTTCATCCTTTTCTTTTCTCTCTTTTTTCTTTATTTTTTTTCTATTTCCCCTTGCTAGTTTGAGGCCGTAGCAATGGTTAGGATGCCCTTGCAAGCCCTCACTTGTAGCCAGTGACTTGTCAGCTATTGTGGTGGCCTTGGACTGGTGTAGGGAAATAGGGAAAAAAGAAGAAAATATATATATATATTTTTTAAATTGTCAAAAATATCCAATGACTATGCCTCATAAAATGATTAACATCCACTTTAGTGATTTCCATCCAAAATTAATTGAAATTACAACATTAGTAAATTGTCAAAATAGTTAAGACTAAATTGATCATATTACAAAATTTAGGACTGATTTAAGTATTGTACAATAGGTTTAGGCCTTTTAGACAATTATTGCTAGAAAAACATATGTATTAACAAATGCAAATCGTCCATTTGGCCACGTGATCATTGAGCTAGCTTAGTTATCATCTCCATTTCTCGTGTAAAGTTTTAACCATATGATTAGTATTTATTCATTTCTTGAGAATTCAGACAAAGGCGTAAAAATGGGAAGAGTTAATTGCACCTTACTGTATATTTTACCAAATTTCATAGACAAGACCGCATGGATGAAAGCGAATTAAACGCAGTTCAGCCGACCATAAAAACCTGTTCTTCTATTATGTTGATCAGAACATGCGATAAGCACTCCAATAACAATAAAGAGAAGGAAAAATCAAAATTTTACAAAGGGGAAAATGCTAATTTTTCAAAGAAACAGGACATATTTTACGACCAAACTTTACGTTGTTAATTAATTCTTGCAGAACTTGATATTTTGAGATAGACCAATGTGATTTGATGGTCTTTTTTCCCTCCCTGACACCCTGAATATATCCCAATAATTGAACGAGAAAAAGTTAAAAAATGATTGATTAATAAGACAGAAAGAATCTCTCACACGTCGGCGTTGCTCCCATCAAATTAACCTACTTGATCAATCTTCTTATTTCGATTTTATTTTAGCTTGGAATTAATTAGTGACATGGAATAATAACACATCTTTCTGGATTTTTGTATGGTTCGCTAAGGCTGCTTAGACCCCACAAAGTTCAAGGAATTCAGACTCATCAAGAAGACCCAGATTAGCCCTAACACTGCAATATTCAAATTTGCTCTCCCTACGCCCACTTCGGTCTTGGGACTTCCCGTGGGACAACACGAAATCTGCAGGTATAATCTCAAATTATTTGTCAAAAAGAAATAACTATAAGCATACATAGCAAATATAAGGTCATAACTTTCGCACAACACTTACTCGAGTGCTTTAATTTTTTTTTTTTCAATTACTTGAGCACCGTAATTTATGTACAAAGTTTACTTGAGTGTCATAACAATTTTTTCCAATCTCTTGAATACTATATAACTTTTCTATCGATTGCTATAGTGTCATAACTCTTTAAAATTATATATCACAGGTGCCATGTCATGTTGGAATTGCGACACTAACACTATTAAAAAGTTATGGCATTCGAGTGATTAATTGAAAGTTACAACACTTAGGTAGATGCTATTTTCAAAGTTATAGCACCTTAAATGTTCGAAAAAAGTATATGACAATCAAGTGATCGATATACGCAAGTTATGGAACTCATGGTGTTTTTATTCCTAGCAAACAATTATTAACCATGACATTAGTCTTACGTCGAGCAGAGGAAAGGATAAAGATGGTAAAGAGGTTATCAGGCCATACACTCCCATCACTTTGGACTGATCTCGGTTACTTTGAGTTGGTTGTGAAGGTATATATCTTCATTAAAATAAATCATAAATTAAACCATGTTAATCTACTACTATAGCAAAAATTTGTGATTTGACCAAGTTATAATGTGTTGATTTGGTGAACGCTTTAGATGTACCCACAAGGAAGGATGTCTCACCATTTCAGAGAAATGCGTGAAGGTGATTACCTCTCTGTTAAAGGGCCCAAGGTACTAATCAATTTTATAATTCCTTAATTTTAGCGTACAGAATGATATGTATTTGCTACCTACTTTCACTTTGATCGGAATATGGGCCTAGAGGCCTATGGGCTAGCCTCAGCCAAATGGGCCTAGAGAGTAATTTTTTGCATGCTTAGGAAATGCTATTTAGCTATGAAACCCAGCTTGCTTGTCGCGGTGGGCAAGCCCAGACAATAATTTAGGCCTAACTTAAAAGGTCGGCCCGGTCCAAGACAGGCCCAATGATTACCTCCGCTACTCATGGAACCTAAATGGAAATCTTGAGTGAATATTTCTTTCATATCAAGTGGGGGTATCCGAGATTGTTTAAGCACTTGTCTAATTCCCATATTTTAGTCTCTAAACCAAAATTCTTACAAAGATTCTGTCTCTTAGCATACAGTATGTACAAACTGCTATTTTCATGTGAGTTAGACTTCCAAAAAAAAATATTCACACATTATCATTTGAAATTGTTACCGTTGAAAATGGGTCTCACAAAATCATTCACCGTCAATCTCATCCAATGTTGATCTTGAAACATCACAACATTTTCTTGGGAAAAAATATAGGCAGGACTAGTGGGATATATTTTCTTCAGATCTAAAATGATCTTTTTTTATAATGACGATGTTTTGATCATCTCTTCTCAAGGGATGATTGAAGTATAAGCCCAATCAAGCTCGTGCATTCGGGATGGTTGCTGGAGGCTCCGGCATTACCCCATGTTTCAGGTAATGCTTCATTATTCTCATCAACTCTTGCATAAAATAGTTTTATTATCAAGTTGAAATGTTTTGTTTTGGGTGTTTACATTGAGGCTTTTTCCCTTTTTTTTTTTTTTTTTTATATTTTGATGCAGGTTATTCACGCCATACTGAAAAATCCAAAAGACAACACAAACGTGCACCTAATTTATGCCAATACTACCATCGATGACATACTTTTAAAGGTACACATATATTTTTTTCTCGATTTTCTCTTTTTATAATCGATATTAAATTTGTCATTTATTCATATCACTCTTCTGTAATTTGGTGCGCCATGTTAAAGCCTCTCCGGTCAAAACCATCCTTAAAAGAGATTTGAAGGAACTAGAAATACTATCGTGTTTAAAAGGTTTATTTTACACCTCGAATTTATACCAGCATGAAATAACAATTCGTGTTTTCCCACGAAGTTGACATTTAGCATTAAGTTCACCTTATTTGCTTCCTGTTTACTTCGCATTAACAAAGTAATTTGCATCCTAATGACTTCCTAAATTATTTGCAGCAAGAATTAGATAGCTTTGCCGAGAAATTTCCCTTCCGTTTCAAATTGTATTATGTTCTTAGTAAGGTGAGAGTAAGGGAAATTCAGGTGGCTCCTAAATCTTAGCTCCTTTCCTTTTTTATTTTATTAAATTGTGAAAACGAAATGCTTTTCTCGGATTGTATAAAAACATCGTGTTGCTCCATCTTTTGGACAAATTAGCGCCTAATTTCATCAATTATTAAGCATTGTTTTATGCCCACAAATTGATTTGGCCATTAATTAATCTTTGCCATTTTCAATTATCTAAAGTATTTTTTGCACAATTTTCAGCCTCCTGAAAAATGGAATGGTGGAGCGGGGCGGGTGACGAAGGAGATGATCCGAGCCCACTGCCCACCTCCAGCTTCCGCTATACAGGTTAATCTCTCAATTTACCCATACTTATGCATTTCATTTGTTGTTGAAGGCCCCTTTTTTTTCCCTAATGACGCTATAAAAATGGCAATTTATTATTTTTGGTGTGTCATAGGAATGAAAATTTATTAAGATTTCTTTCTGCATTTAATTGAGAAATCCTTAGTTTTTCAAACTAAAGTATGATTTGGTCCAATAATTTGTTTTTTCTGTGGTTATTTATAATTTTGTAGATACTGACGTGCGGTCCTCCATTCATGAACAAGGCAATGGCGACTTATCTTAAGGAGCTTGGTTACACACAAGATACGCTATTTGAGTTCTGATTGGCAAGATTTGGACTTGATTAGCCATTGTTAATATGGAATATTTTCATTTTCAATCGCATAACCATAGAAATGTAGTGCCTAAAAATGACAATGTCTTTTATTGAAGTGTTTGACAAGTGCCTTGTAAACATTTGTCAATAAAATTCTTATTATTTACTAGTGTATAAATTTCAATCGAATATTCATGATTCAATATGTAATTCCATCATAAATGACTAGCGTATGTTTAATATATTGTAATTTCAGAACTGGACTTTCTATTGTAATACTCAGTCTTTAAAAACATGATAAATGAAGGTTGATGGGTCATAATCGAATGAGGTCGATACCAATTTTTCTGAAGTATATATGAAAAGTTCAAAAAGAGTCCACAAAGCACAAGCCATAACCTCGTCCTTAATTAATAAGTGTCTCGAAACATTCGTCAAACACACTAAATAAGAAAGGTTGGGATTTTTAAAATATAGATTGCATATATTACGAGTGACTGAAGCACTGTATTGGAAAATTAGACTTTTCTATTGATCAGTTGGTCTGTTATTAACCACAAGGCACTAGTGAATAATTCCTTAAAAAAAAAAATTGGAAAGGCGGGCCTAATCCGGATCGACTAGCTGCGGTTTGTTCTAATTCCTCCTACGCATTTTCGAGGAAAGCTGAGAGCTAATCACATTCGAACGTCAAGTCCAGGCTGATCGGTTGCTCCCCGTCGTCGTCGTCGTCGTCGTCGTCGTCTGCAGTCACTTCCGTCCTCCTCCTAGTCAACTCTCTTCCTGGTCTCACGCCTTCTTGTGGGATTGTTTTCGTCCGGCGCCGGAACGAGGATTCACTCGAACTAGATTAGGCGGAGCAACGTATAAGGATCGGAGATGGTTCGAACACGGTTTTGGATCTATGATGAGAGGAATGGTTTCCTTTGCACAAGAATCTCTGTCATTTTTTCTCTTACTCTTGTGCCGATTTAGACAAGGTCCGAGGAATCCTTCCTATTCATACAAGGATTGCGCCTAATCTAATACAAAACAAGATAATTGGGAGGTTTACTGATTTCCTCGTACAATTTTGCCTTTTGGGAACACAGATTTCGACCTTAATTTTCCATAATTAAATAAAGAGAATATTTATTATGGGGGCAAGTAACAAGTCCTAATAATACCTAATTTTTTTTTTGATAAATGGTAAAAATGAAATTGATGACTGCCCTAAATGGGGCCGACCCATTTTTTTATTTATTTATTTATTGCTGAGTGGAGAGGGCCTACTATCATAATTATCCAAACAAAAGGGGAAAAAAAACACAAAATAAAATATAGTGAATGACATAGCCAAAAATATTAGTATGTGTGTGCATATAAATGGGGTAAATGATGAATGAGTTGAAACCTTAACGTGGGTTGGCTGTGCAAGGACCTATTCATGTTAATAAAATTGAATTCACAGGCCTTTTACTTTATTTTATTTTATTTTATGCTTTAATTGGCAGGTAATTATCCTTTCTCATTGAGGTAATAAGGTGACTTAGAACCCATTCTTTTCTATTTTAGTTGGTCACTCATCAATCACGTCATTCTCATTCTCATTCGTCCACACTTATTTAAAATAATGATTTCTAGAAAGTTCCATTCTTTTAAAGGCTGTCCAAGATTAATTGATTATGTGATCAAAGAATGATCTAAAGAAATACTTTCCCGACACCTGAACTTATTCTTTAGCCAAAATGGTGGTGGACCTTGACTCCTGTGAGATGTGAATTTGACGCCGAAAAAAAAAGCACATTGATTAGAAAGATATGGACTCAAAAGGAAGAACAAATTACTTCATTGCGTGAAATAATAATTTTGGCGGGGCATTATTGTTGATTATATCTGTCCAAGTGGGGAGTGAAACATCAGGCATAGCTTGCAACTCTGAGGGATAGAGAAAATTGAAGAAGCATCTGATCCTAGTTCAACTCCTTGACTTGAGCTACGTCTCACTGATTTTTCTGGACTTGGTTAATCATCATACGGCCTCAATTACAATTGGCTATTTCCTGGAGTAGGTGATCGCGATGGTCTTAAGCTGGCTCGAAGACCATCGCGATCTCCTCCATGTGTCACCACTAAAATCACGTCAATACAAGAAACCCCAATGGCAGAAATTGAGTTCGCTCTTTTCCAGGTTTTCCTAAAGATTCATCCATTTGTCTCTAGGAAAGGGACATGTGGATATGAATAGACAAATTAGGGCTAAGGGGAGAATGCAAAAACTTAGAAATGGACAAATTATCATTGAGAAAATGTAGACTCCAGCTCAAGCTTTCTTATGAACCTTTGTCTTTAATTGACTAATCTAATGTATAGGCTCTTTTCTTACCATTGATGAATGTATAATTTATTTTTACATTCGTGGTAGACCTAATAAAAATTCTAAAAAAGACTGATTGAACCTTTCAAAGATAGTGATTTGAATAATGTCACTAATGGACCTTGACATGAAAAATAGCTATTGTTAAAGGATGCTAAGTTGTTGCTAATTAGTGTTTCTCGCCTCTTTGTTTGGGAAAGGTTCTCAACGGCATCGCTAAAACGGATCCGAGATTTACTCGGTTAGCTAATGAGAAATAACAGCAATTTAGTCCACACAGTTTCAAAGTTGATTGAACATAATTCATAAACAAATGAACGTGATAATGTGATGTAACACAAGCATTGTAAGGTTTTTTGTCCTAATCTCTATAATTTCCCATAAAGTAAGCCCCAAGTAAAAAATCCCAATTGCGTCCATACAATGTAACAAATTTTGGTTCGCTCATAGCCATCCATACACAAAATTAGAAGACATCATTTCCTTACATCGTGTCAATCGTAACATTGAACTTGGTATGTTGACTCCCATATATAAATTAAAAAGAAAAAGAAAAAGAATAGACCCAAGAAGTGATAGTGGCGTGTCTCCACCCATTATGCTTGCAACTTTTCTAATTGTCCTCTAAAGTTGCCTCGAATCCATATGATTGGCCGAGTGTTTCTTTAATTTCCAGCCACTTTATCGTCCGAAGTGCTCGTTTCTTTACTTGGACACTAGGAATTTATGAATAGTATATCATACCTAGCATAATCTCTCCTTGTGAATGTTGCAATTGATCCCTCCCTTTGATGCCTTTCGCCATCTATTGATGCCGAAACTCGCGTCAAAAGCAAAGCAATGAGGCCATAATCACAAGAAAAGAACGAGAAACAGGCGCCAACGTTTATAAATATGGCTGTGGTAACCAATATTGATTTTAACCCATCTTTCTTTGGCAGAAATGGAGCCGAAAACAATCTCTCTCGACATGTCCTCCTTTGGATTCATAAAAAAGGATATTCTCCAATTCATACAAGATCACCCATATCCAATCGGTGTTGCAACGGCTCTGGGCACATTCATTCTTTCTTGGGTCTACATTTACAAGAGAAGCAAATTGAAAGGTTTGTGCAAAATTCTAAATTTTGAAAGGTCATTTTCTCGTTATAACACCTTAAGAAAGTCAGAAAAGTTATTCAAAAAATCCTAAATGTATTACATGATTACCACTTTTATCTTAAACTTTTCAATTTGACTATTGTAGTCTTAACCTTTTTGAAAATTTGTCAATATAATCATTCTAGTCAAAATTAACCCGAAATTGTTAACATAGACGCTGGCTTTCATATATGGGATGGTTGGCAATTATGTCCTATGCGGTAAGGTTGATGATACTATAGACAATTTTGGCATTATTTTTTAAATATTCTTAATTTTCTTTCTTTTCTTTTTTCCTATTTCTCCATCGGTCCAAGACCATGGCGATGGCTAGGACACTCTCACTTGTGGCCCTGGACCAGCAAAGGGAAATAGGGGAAAAAAAATTGAAAAAATTATAAAAATCAAAAGTTTTTGAGATAAAATTGATCAAATCAAAAAGTTTAACATTGATTTTTGTCATTGTACACTAGATTTAGGACTTTTTCACAGTTATCTCTAGAAAATTCTATCGATGAGCTATGACACATCGAGAAACCTTAATTGTCCATTCAGCCACATGTTCCTTGAGCCAGCTTAGCTACGGTCTCGGTTCTTCGTTTTAGGTTTTAGCCATTTTGATTAGTATACATTCATTTCTAGAGAATTCAGGCAAAAGCGTAAAATTGGGAAGAGTTAATTGCACCTTACTGCATTTCATACCAAATCACGTAGACAAGACATCGTTTACTGGACAGAAGCTAATAAACGCAGTTCAGATAACCCTAAAGACCTGTTCTTCTATTATGTTGACTAGAACATGCAATAAGAACAAATCAAATTTTTACAAAGGGGAAAATGCTAGTTTTCCCAAAGGAATAAGACACATATTACGACCAAATTCTATCCAGCCTCATGAATTAATTCTTGCCCAACTTTATATGTTGAGATTGGATCGGTGTGATTCAACGGTCCTTTTCCCCTCCCCAGCATCCTCCTTAATATATCCCGATAATTCAACGAGAAAAAAGGAGGAAACGGTTGATTAATAAGATAGGATCAATGTGGTGCTATTAATATCCTCCGTTATCATCGTTCATCTCATTGAATTGACCTACTCGACCATCTTCTCATGTCGATTTTATTAATTATGGATAATAACACAGCTTCTAAATTTTTGTATGGTTCACGAAGGCTGCTTAGACCCCACGCAGTTCAAGGAATTCAAACTCATCAAGAAGACCCAGATTAGCCCCGACACTGCAAGATTCAGATTTGCTCTTCCTACGCCCACTTCGGTCTTGGGTCTCCCTGTGGGACAGCACGTACTCTGCAAGTAATAATATTATTCAAATTTGTCAAAAAATAATAATAATTGTGTATAGACAAATAGTATGTGTGTGTTTATATATATATAATATTTAGAGTGGAATAACTTTTTCACTAATCTATGTCAAGCAGATCAAAAGACAGTGAAGGAGAAGATGTGGTCAGGCCTTACACCCCCACAACTTTGGATTCTGATTTGGGTTACTTTGAATTGGTTGTGAAGGTTTGCATTTTTACTTTAAAAAAATCCTAAATTAAACTACGTAAACTACCGTTACTGCGATCATTGTGATTGGACCGACTTATGACGTGGTAAATTTTTGGTAAATGCTTTAGATGTACCCAGGAGGAGAAATGTCTCGCAATTTCAAGGAACTGCGTGAAGGCGATTACCTCCCTGTGAAAGGACCCGTGGTACTAATCAATTCTATAATTCCTAAACATAGAGTTAAATTACAGATGACTTGTAGATGCCACTAGCTAGCTACTTTCAGTTTGATTTGAAGCTCGAGTTTAGGATATGCTATTTTGTCATGAAGCCCAACGCGCTGACCGTGACGGACGAGCCCGGGCATCGAATTTTTTTTTTTAGACCTGACTTTAAAGCTCAACTTGATCTAACGTTGACCCAATGATTACCTCCATTGTTAATATGGACCTAAAGTTGAAATCCCAAGTGAATGTTTCTTTTTACATCAATGGATGTCCATAGCCCGACAAATTCCCATCAAATAGTGTCTAAAGCAAAATCGTTACAAAGAGTACGTTGTTTGAGCCATACTGTAGATACAAACTTTGGCTATAGCAAGAGTCGTATGTTATCTCTGTTATTACTACAAACTGATCTTTTCATTTGAGCGTCGGACCTCAGAAGGAACATACATATGACTGCTCAAAATGGTCACCATTTTGTATATTCTTCAAATTTAAAATGATTGTAGTGATGATTTTTTCCTCATCTCATCTCATCTCAAGGGACCATACAAGTATAAGCCTGGTCAATTTCGTGCGTTCGGGATGATTGCTGGAGGCTCAGGCATTACCCCAATGTTTCAGGCAATGCTTTAATATTCTTATCAGCTATTGAGGAAAAATATTTTCATCATCAAGTTAAAATGCTCTTTTTCTGGGGGTTTAAGTTGAGGTTTTCTTCTTCTTCTCTTTTACATTTTGATGCAGATGATTCGCGCCATAGTAACAAATCCAAAAGACAAAACTAAAGTGCACCTTATTTATGCCAATCACACTGTCGATGATATACTTTTGAAGGTATGCATATATTCCTTCTAGATTTTCTCTCTCTAAAACTTGAAATTGAATTGGTCATTCATATTCATGTACCCCCCTCTTTTGTAATTTGGTGCATCACACTAGAGCATCTAAGCCAACATTACCGGTTTAGGTGATACTCACTAACTATTATTAGCAACTACTCAAAACTGCCCTTACAAATTGTCAACATTTGTATGGGAAAGTGAATTTCTAGTAGTGACTTGGTTATCCAATTGTTTGCAAACCAATTTTCTACCTTTAAAGGTCATTAATTGAACTGAACCTTCGAATGAAAAGAGAAGTTTGAAATGAATTAGAAATAACATATATTGTTCAAAAGGGCTATTTTATGCGTCAAGTTTATGCTAGCCCAAAATACTAAATTCATGCTTTCCCAAGAAGTTGATATTTTTACATTAAGTTGACCTGATTTTCTTCCTGTTTGCTGAAGAATTGCTAAGCAATAAGATAGTGACCTTCCTCATTGTGTGACTGAGAAAGAAATTCACATCCTAATGGCCTAATGACTTCCTAAATTGTTTGCAGGAAGACTTGGACAGCTTCGCTGAGCAAGTTCCCGACCGTTTCACAGTGTATTATGTTGTCAAGGAGGTTAGTGAGAAAATTCAGATTACTTCCAGATCTTCACTTTAATATGTCTGCTGTATATACATCTTATGCACCTCAGGTTCCGTTTGTTTTTTTGAAAAATGAATGAATGATCTAAAAAAGATTTCCCTAAAAAGAATTATTTATATCGCCTGAAATAATTAGCTAATTAGAAATGCTTTTCACTATTGATAATAATTTATATCTAACCATTTTCGTGAACGATGGAGATATTATTCGTACATTTACTTTTGTAAAGCGATGTAAGCGATCGTTGTTTAGGAAATTATTTTTCGAATCATTTTTTTTTTTTTTGAAACGAAAGAAATATTATATTTATTAATTATTAAGCAATGCTTAATGCCCCTTTTTTGCCATTGATTAATATTTTCCGTTTTTTAATCATGGCTTTTAAAATACTTTATGCATTATTTTTTTTCCAGCCTCCTGAAGAGTGGAGTGGTGGAGTCGGATACGTGACAAAGGACATAATCAAAGCCCACTGCCCACTACCAGCTTCTGATATACAGGTTATAATCTCATTCATTCGCATATTTTCTTCTGAAATTCATTTTGTTTGAAATCTTTGTTTCCTTAATGAAGCTCTTTTTTTTTTTTTTTTCCTCCCTGAAGATGGGAATGTATTTCTTGTCATGAAATTGAGAAATGCTTAGTTTTCAGAATAAAGTATGGTTCCATCCATGTAACTTTTTTTTTTAATGGTTCTTTATATAATTTTGCAGATTCTGACATGCGGTCCTCCGGGCATGGCAAAGGCACTGATCGCTTATCTTAACGAGCTTGGTTACATGGGAGATATGCATTTTGATTTTAATCGAGATGGCATGTTCTATTTACTATTCTGAACTAATCAGATGATCTGAAAAACCTAGTGCTTCGAAAACACCTTATTTTACTTGCGTGTGAATTTCGATCGAATATCCATCGTGTAATATGTCATTTAATGATAAATGACTTGTGTAAGTTTAAAATCTCATAAGTTCAAAATTGGGCTTTCCTCTATCATTATCTTTGTTGTTAAAAACAAGATGTGTCGTTCGATATCTTTTATAGAAACATTTCTTGGATGTGCTAAATAAGAAATAATTCGATTTTAAATATAGATTAAAAACATTATATTCTTTTATTAGTAAGTTAATTAGTGACGTCAGAGTCCCGTCACTATCGAATCGAGCCTCGTGTCACTATCCATCGTTGAGTTCCTCTAAAATAGACAGTGGCCGAGTAGTAGAGCTCCATGACTTTCTCGATCAAACTTGCCGGCGATGATCGGCCGGTTGCGCTTCTGCTTCCGCCGCCTCTGCCGCCGCAGTCAACATCTCTTCCTCGTCCCGCGCTTTCTCCTGGCTTCATTTTCCTCGGGTGCCTTAGAGGATTCATGCGGACAAAACTAGGCGAAGCAACGGATAAGGATCGGCAGCAATTCGAGCACTCCTACAGCTTCAATCTGTGCGAGATTAAGCTCGACTGATGGCCGGAGCCGCCCTCCCCGTGGCGGAACTGACCGCAAGTGGCCGCTTCAATCTGCTCAAGTTCCAGCTTCTGCGGGCTCAAACGGGCGTGGCGGCAGCTCGGGGACGAGGTCGCTCGTGCCGATGCTGGTGACGAGAGGGAAGGATGACAAGGAAGCGTTTGTGGAGAAGTTTAGGCAGATTCGGGGCGCTAGGGTTTGGGAGAAAGACAAACTTTTCTAATCGTCTTCCAACGTTGCCTCGAATTCGTATGATGTGGTCGAGCATTTCTTTCATTGCCAGCCGCTTTGGGTGCGCGGGAATCATTTATACTTATCTGTTTCTCTATTTTTCCGTTCTAGAGATTAGGTTTGGAATAAAAATTCGTTCAGTAGTACAATTTCATTTTTCTATTTCTAGAATAAATTTATACTCTAGAAATAGATTTGGAATAGAAAAAAAGTTAAGATTTTTTACTTTTCTATTTCTGCAATAAAAGTGAGAAATTTTATAATATTGTTAAATGAATTTTTATTCCGAAAACATAAATTTTATATCGTTATCTAATGTCTATTTTGTCTTAGAAATTCATCCAAGGGAATAGAAATAAATAAAAAAATTGATTTCTAGCCAGAAATTGATTTGTGAAACAGAAATTTTATCACACGTGTCCTTTATCATTCGAAGGGCTCGATATGGATCAATGGCCAAGGAAATATGTCATGGCTGATGATACAGAGCACCTTTCGGCAAAGATGGATGCATCGCGTGGCTCCCCTCTTGCACACATTATGGCCAAGTGCATTGGTCATGATCAAGCCAAGCGACCATAGAAGATGAATCGATGCCCGAGTTTCTTGAAAATTGACAATTCTACAAACCGCGCGTCCCTTTTTTTTTCTAAGACATTATGAATCTATGAATGTCCATACCATGATCTCTCCATGTTAACTTTGCCGATGATCCCTTCCTTTGATGCCTCTTGCCGAAGATCGATGCGAAACCCACGTCGAAAGCAAAGCGATTAGGCTATGACCACAAGAAAAGAACAAGGAACAAACAAGCACCGTCATTTATAAATAGGGTTACGATAACCAATATTCATTTTAACTAGTGTTTCTTTTTGGCAGAAACAGAGCCGAAAACAGTCTTTCGACATGTCCTCCTTTGGATCCCCCAAAAAGGGTATTCTCCAATTCATATGAGAGCACCCAAATACAATTGGTGTTGCGTTGGCTCTGGGCGCTATTTTTATTCTGGGGTCTACATTTTCAAGAGAAGAAGACCGAGAGGTTGGTGCAGACATTCTAAATTTTGGTGGGTCGTTTTCTCGTTAGCATCCTAGAAAAGTCGGAAAAATCATCCAAAATGTCGTAATGTTATTGTACGGTAGTTGATTCAGTTTTAAACTTTTCAATTTGGTTAATTTCATCTCAAACCTTTTGATGATTAGATAATATAGTCATTTCTGCCAAAATTGACTGAAAATCACTCATATGGATATCAACCGTCCTATGTGGCACGGTTTTGCAACTTTTTAATATTTTCTTAATTTTTTTCCTGCCACGGACTTGGACTGGCGTAGGGAAATAGCACGAAGAACATTGGCTGAATTAAACAAACACCTTCCCAATAAAATGGATTAGAAGTGGACCATGGAATTCCTAAGGAGTGCAGCTAATTTTCACGACGCATACATATCAAGATCCTTCGTCCTTGGTCGGACGTAGCTCTTCTTTCCCTGCTGCACCGATGCTCTCCCGGCTGCGCCACAAACGATGTGGCCATTGTCGACGATGTCCTATTGACTTGCGAGTGGTGATGGTGTTTGGTGGCAGCCAATGGTCGTTTTGGTTTTTTGAGTCAAGTGGCAGTGGTGGCGTCGGAGTCCGGCAATGGTGGGCTTCCTTGCCAGCCGACTTAAACTGTGAAGTCAGCCGCGCCTTCACCTCCAAGATCCCAGCAGCCTCCGACTCGCCCTTCGACTCGCTCACCACCGGAGCATCCACCGCTTTGGAAGTGGCGTCACTCGTTCCTCGGTCTCGGCTTTTGCTCTCTTGCTTTTGTTTTTGAATACATAACATGTAATTCCGCTAAAAGGGTCGTTGCATGGTGCGAAGCGCGACCATTTGAACAGCAGTTCGAGCAAGGATTCGAGGCCTGATGGCAGGCCTGATCCGTTCAGTCCCGCCAATAAACCTGGCCTGTCATCGCCATCGCAGCCACGTTTTGGATGATGACAACGCTATGAATTCGATACATGTGATTGTGGACAAGAAGGCGCGTAAAAATGGTGTCTGATCGCAGCAGAATCGAACGAGCTCGGTCTAAGTGAGCAATGATGGCCACCTTTGACTCTGTCTCAGCGAAGAATCTGAATCGATGCAAACTGCAATCTTCACTGTACAAACAGTGCAAATATTGATCTCTCGCTCGCTCGCTCGCTCGAAAATACCTCTTCCATTTGGCATCTGCAGTTCTTGTTTAGCGGAAGGATCCTCCTTTAGCTCGATTATGTGATTTAACTTCTTGGGTTCTTTTCAGGAAGTAGAGCACGACTCGGAGTGGCCATCGGATTGATGTCGGGGTTGGTTGATTCTGCTTCTCCGGCTGTGGAGGCTGCCGCTGTTGAGGACGAAGTCAAATTGCTGAGTTATGTGGAGGACCATTACGGAGGCGTCATTGTGGAAATGAAGGAGGCTATGGACTATGCGACCTTCGTCTCCAAGCTCAGGGCTTCGATTTTGCACTGGAGAGAGCAGGTTTTCTGAGGGTTAACTATTGATTTTCGCATCGAATTTGAGTTTAGATGTACTGGATTTGTTCTTCCTTTATCCGGGTAGACTGCATAGAGCATGTAGATGACACCGAATCTGGCTGACCTGCTATTATTCACTTGTGAATCGTGTTGTGATTGATTTAGAATTTGCATCTTCAAAGTTTGAGAGTTTCATTTGTTTCTGTTCATGTTACTATTTTGTATTGCTGAAGTGCCAGCAATTTTGCAGGGCAAGAAGGGTGTGTGGCTCAAATTACCTATTGAACTTGTAAATCTCGTAGAACCTGCTGTTGCGGTAAATGTTCTATTGACTCCACAGATTGATCGCTGAACTGGATGCCATGTGGTTTGCTCTTTCAGGGAACTTGCTGGGGCGGGAAAGAGCCAGTTGCCGCTGATTATACGTTTACTGCAATTATCACAACTTTCAGATTGTCATCTACTTTGGGCAGGAAGGATTTTGGTATCACCATGCAGAGCCGAAGTATCTAATGCTTGTGTATTGGATTCCACAAAGTGCTCATACCATTCCGGCTAATGCATCGCACAGAATATCTGTCGGTGTAGTAGGCCTGAACGAGAAGGATGAGGTATTCCTCCCGATCTAAACTTCCGTGTGAGATCATCTCTCTATGTGAATGGATCGAGCCCCCTTTTCGTAGGTTTATGGTTCAAATCATCAAGACAAGACATTTTTATAAGATCAGTGGCTGCAATACCACAGCTGAAATGACTTATTTAAGTAGAATTTCTTGCTTTAGTATGAATCTAATTGTGAAGATTCTGAAGAGGGCTGCATTAAATGTTTGGATGCAATGTTATTTAATGATTAGAGTAGGTCTCTACCCAGGCAGGCTCTGGTTTTCTTGCCGTTTCTCATTCACCATCATTGTGACATATTCACGGCTTATTTAAGCAGTTTTCCTGCTACATCAAGATGTAAGAACATGGAGGCTTTTGGAACTTTTAATTTACATAGACTGTTCGGACGAGTTGCTGATTGAATCTTTCTGGTGACTGACATAGTGAAGATTACAGGAAGCATGCGAACTGTGCCTGTTTCTTTGTTTTTTGCGGATGATGTTGTCATGATCTGCTTCTGAACTTTGAGCCCTTGCCTTGATTTGACTCGGCCGAACTGCTGCTGAAGTACTTGCTGTCAAATTTTGAGAGAAGTTTCTAACTTCATAATGTACCTCAGAAACATCCCCATGACTGCAAGAAGATATTGCATTATGTAGTAGCATTCTAATTGGTTAGTCCTAATTCATGATGGCCATGCTTAGTTTCATCTTCATGTGTGTGTACTCCAAATACCATGCACGACACCGGATCATTCCTTTGAGTTGCCACAGGGAAAAAGAGTTTTTACTTTCCTCTGCTACAGGTTACACAAAATAGGCTCTGTTTTTTCATGCCTTTTACCCTAAGATTGAATCCGCCAGAGTAGCACTGTGGCATTCCGGTCATCATATCTCTGTCCTAATGATGTCTATGCCGTGCGATCATTCAGAAAATGTATTGTCATTGTCTAGGTACATTGCTTGTAAAAATTGGCTTGGGACTCATATCTTTCATGTTCCGTTCTAGGTGTCCCATGAATGTTCTGGGTGATTGTTTGTTTTTAACTCCTGGAGGCGTGATCATAACTTTAGAACTATGCTACTATGGCTTCTAAGTAATTCTCAGCTGAAGTTCTGGCAGCTGCTCGTTTTTCTAGAGAAGACTGGAATATTTAGAGGGACCGGTGTTTGGAAGTTCCCGACCAGTGTTGTTGATGAGGTCATGATTCCGTTGCAGACTTAAATGTGGTAACATGACTTTTGCTTGATCATTCATCTTTTGGCTTCACTATCTACAGGGAGAAGACATGTGCAGCTGCAGTAAGAGAAGTGAAAGAAGAGACTGGAGTGAGTAATATCTATGCGATTATGCAACTAGCTGCTTAAATGCTATGAAGATTTATGCCTTGCGGTTTCTGCATATGCAGATCGATGCTGAATTCGATGAAGTCTTAGCATTTCGGTATGAAGTCCGTTATCTCCCTTTCTCCTCGTTCCGGACATCATAAACTCACGTTCTTGGGATAAGAATCTTACCTTTTCTTCCTAAATTTCTTCCTTTGAAACCGCACGAGTTTATATCTGGAGACATAACACAGTCCACCTGCATTTTTGGGGTGGGTCAGGGCCAAGCTATGGCCATTGCTGAATGGCATTTTAGCACCCATTGGTTCCTCTCTGGAAAAAGGAGTGCGTTTCCACTATGTCGCTAATCCTGTAAAGAAGTGTGTCAGGGCCTTGAAACTCCCGGGCCATTAAACCAGATTTTGAGCAAGATACCGCAATTTCCTAACTCTTCCACGACTATCCGCAGGCAAAGTCATCGGGTGTTCTTCCAGAAGTCGGGCATAATTTTTGTCTGCTCGGCGCGACCTGTATCCTTCGACATCCAGAAGCAGGATGCGGAGATAGAGGCTGCTCAGGTAAAAACAGATATGATGCTATCGGCATAGCTATGTCCCCGATTCGCTCTTCTTTATCATTCTCGGTACCTTGGTGACGTTGATCAATTCTCCTTTTCATGCATTCTCCTGTGAGCTTTTTCCATACGCTCTAACCTGCCAATTGTAAGCTGAAGCTTAGAATCGATTAACCTTGATCCAACCAAAACGACGTCGGGGTTTCCCAAGCTAAGGATTTCTTAGTGCATCCCGCAAATGAAGCATGAAACTGCTTACAAAGCACAGCATTGCAGCAGGATAAGCGCTGCAGTATTTCTCTAACATGTCCAATGTTAATTCTCTCTTGTAGCCTGCAGTGGATGCCACTCGAAGAGTACGCAGCGCAGCCACACTGCCAGAGCAACGAGCTTCTCAAGTACGTCATAGAGATACGCTCAGCAAAGAAGAAGGGGAAGTATTCTGGATTCGTTCCTGTACCAACAACATCGAGATTCTCCGACCAGAAGAGCTACTTGTACTTGGACAGCCACTTCCGGCACGAGGAGTAAGTAGTATCACGCGAATGCTATCGGAGCGGTCGGCACTTGCTATCGCTTACATTCGTTCTATCAAAACTGCTACGTCGTGTGAGACCGGAGCCTAAATTTCGTCTCTTGTGAAAGTCTGTAAACATCATGGGCATGATGGAGCTAAAAATGGCAAAAAGTGGGTGGCGAAATCATCGATCTGATGCGTGTTTTTCAAGGTTCAAGCCAAAAAGGAAAACGCACAAAGCAGAACGCCAAAAAAGATGTGGTTGGCCCATGCAGGTCTCGAACCTGCGACCTTCGCGTTATTAGCACGACGCTCTAACCAACTGAGCTAATAGGCCGTACGTGTTGCTTTTCGTACTAGATTCTATAACTATCTTTTTCTAGGATTTCTAATTTTTCCCTAAGGACGAAGCAGATGTTCTGTGAGATTGTCTGGCATGTGAGTTTTTCGGTTCTTTTCTATTTTGACGTGATCTTTATTTTTCAGAAAATGAGAGTTTGGGGTTCGATTTAGAAGATGGATGTGTGTATTTAGTAGAATATTATAAATGAAGGGAGCTAGAAAAGTCATGTGTATTATCGAATATGGAAATCTCACAAATAAAGTAGAATGGCACATTAGTTATGGAAAACAAATATCATTTTCCTATGATTTTGTTTTATTTTATATTTACAAAACAATGAGACATTTGCATTTCACAAAATTTTTTTGCTAGTAATGTTGATGAGAAAATTACCCAAAAACTCCTCAAATTATTGTATTTTACTAATTTGGTTATAAATTTTTAATTATGACAATTTAAATCTACTTTAATGATACCATCTCTTGTCACATCAAATAAGAAATTGGAAAAATTCACCGATTGGGTCCGATTCCCAAATGGACATAGGTATTGCATGATTTCTTTCTCTCTCCCTTTTTGCCTATTCTCTAGCAATGAATGGAACATTGGAACTAGACAAGAGATAAAAAAGAACATATCCTTGTAGAGGGCAAGTGTGTCTATGAAGGTTTTTTTTTCTCTTCTTCAGCCTTTTGGAAATAAAAAAAAAACTACCAATTCAACGTAGGTGGTTCAATCCACATGTGGAACCAGACCAATCATCACTGATTTCAAATTTTAAGAATTGAGATCCACCTAAAATTGCTCCATTCGGTTCGGTTCCTATGCTCACCCCTAATTAGAGGTGTCAAAATGGGTCATAAACCCATATTATGACTCACTTTTAGTTAAATGGGTCAAATATGGGTCAAGTGAAAGTTAAATATGGGTCAAGTGGAAATTGAATATGGGTCAAATAACTCAATATTGGTCAAATATGAGTTAAGTAAAAATTAAATATATGTCAAATATGTGTTGGGTGAGTCATTTAATATAGAGTTTCGAGTGAGTTTGGATTTCTTTACAATAATAATAACTTTTAGTAATACGGGTCGGGTCGGATATGGGTCGAATGTGGGTCGGGTCAGGTATGAGTCATTAGATTTACATTACATGAATTTGGGTTAAAATGGATTAAACGGGTCAATATGAGTCGGACCATTTTCGACCCGACCCAAACCCGACCTGACCTACCCATTTGATGGGTCTACCCCTAATTAATACCAGCACTCAGTAATAAACCTTCTTCCTTCAAAATTTAGAAAGGCCGGCCAAATTCGGGTCGACCGGCTGCGGTCCAAATCGGATCCGATTCGCTTATTTTCGAGGAAGGCCGAGAGCTGACGACATTCGGACGTGGAGTTTTATCGCTGTCCAAAACGGCATTGCGTCAATCGTTGTTGAGTTCTTCCTAAGTGGACGCCGCCCAAGCACCGGAGCTCGGTGCGCTTCCCCGGTCAAACTCGCCGAGCCTGAGCCATCTATCCCGCCGTCCGCCGTCCGCCGTCACCTTCGTCCTCCTCCCCTAGTCAACTCTCTTCCCTCGCCTCGCCCCGGCCCGCCCCGCGCCTTCTCGCGGCGTCGTTTTCTATCCTCCCGCGCCGGAACGAGGATTCATCCGGAAGAGAATTCGGCGAAGCGGCGTCGTCGGAGGATCCGGGCGGCGATTCGAGCGCTCATCCAGCTTCAACCCGCCGCGAGATTAAGCTCGATCGATGGCCGGAGCCGCCCTCCCCAAGGCGGAGCTGACCACCAGCGGCCGCCCGATCCTCCTCCCCAACGAGATCGAGTGCTCTCTCCTATCCAACGTCGAGCTCGAGCCCGAAGGCTCGACGCCGCTTAGCTCCTCCATTCACCTCAGGTCGTCCTTCTTGACCCTCACGACTCACCGCCTCATCTTCGTCTCCGACTCCTCCGCCGCCGCCGCCAACGCCGCCTCCTATGTGCCCCTTGCGTCCGTTACGCACATATTCTCGCTGAAGAAATCGATCAAGTCGATGTTTGCGTCGCCGAGGCTCAAGTTCCAGCTGTCCGTGGGCTCGGACGGGCGAGTGGGCGGTTCGGGGACGAGGTCGATCGTGGTGACGCTGGTGATGAGAGGGAAGGATGACGTGGAGGCGTTTGTGGACAAATTTAGGCAGAATTGGGGCGCTAAGGTTTGGGAGAGAGAGAAGGAGAGCGAGAGCGCGAGTACAGGTTCGAGTTCAGTTGTGGCGTCGAGTGCCAGTTCGAGCGGGTACGATTCGAGAGGAATGAGAGTGGTTGGGGTTTCGGGGATACTGAGGAGAGAACAGGAGATGTGGGAGAGCACTGATAAGAGCTTGCAGGAGGCTTTCCAGGACTTGAATGCACTCATGGTAATGTAATATCTATAAATTCGGTTCCTTTGATTGACATTGCTAAGAACAGTATAGGAGTGGGGGAGGGGAGGATTTAGATTCTCATCATTGTCGTCCAGTTTGATTGACTTCTATACTGAAATAGTAAATTATTGATGTGATTATTTGGGATGGACTAATAGCGGTTGTCCTGGACTTATGGCGAGAAGGATATGCAGAGTTCAATTTTTTTGTCCTTGTTTGGCACATTACTTGGATTTTCTTTCCAAAAATTTTTGTTGGACCCTTTCGGTTTGAATTAATCTGCTCTAAGGTGTAATGACTTGAGAGAATTGTCTCATTTTATGCTTATGTTGACTAGCATAACATTTTGCACAAGGCGTTGTTGCTTTGGGATGAGAAAAATGGGATGCAGAAAAGACTTAATTTTCAGCTTACTATTCACGTACCATATTGGCCCTGCCGAAAAAGCTTGAAAAAAGAGTAAACCCTAGGCAGATGTATAGGACTTGTCATTTTTCATGGCAAACAGGAACTATGACTTTCTGTTCCGTTCTATAGCTCTTCTGCTATCAATGAGTGGATTATACCCAGGGTTCCAATTTCTTGTTTCAATGTTGCATTGTGCTTGCAGGGTAAAGCAAAAGAGATGGTGATGCTAGCTGAGAAAATGAGGTTGAAACTTTTATCTGCCCCATCTCAAGCTGGATCATCCAATGACGAGGAATTGGGTTCAAAAGAAGAAATGCAGGATTGGTTGTTGAGTGTTGGTATTGTATCTCCAGTTACAAAAGAGTCGGCGGGTGCTTTGTATCACCAGCAATTATCCCGGCAGGTCCTCTTCTCTTGCCATTTACTTAAAAAATGCAATTTTTTTCTTATTGCTTGTTTGCATCTGTAAGCAGGACTTGGGATGATTACTTAGAAGTGGAACTCCTGGCTTTTGGTTGGCATTTTAGATAGTAAATGCATTGATTCTATATCTTTGTCTCAACATGACAGTGTAAATTAGGATTGCAGTCAATGGTTATTTAGTGTAATGCTTTCACAACGGTGGTAAAAAAAGAATTTTTGGAAACAAAATTGATGGTGGTGCATATCTTATCCGATCTGAGTGTTAGCACGGGAGTGCATACATCTCAAACTAATAGGAGCTTTATATTTTTCCTATGATTCCCGGTTTTGTGGATGTCCCAAAACTTGGAACATCTCAAGAGTGCATGGGAAGAGATATTATCAATATGCTTTTGGCTGAATAGCTACTGTAGTTGTTTCTGGGTCGAATCTAGCTATTGTATTTGATGTATGGTTATTATTTAAATAATGGCATGTTCAAATGTTTATCCTCTTGTGTATATGGGGGAAGATTGATGTATACCCACTGTAGCAATTTAATTTAGTAGGTAATAGTGGGTCTACACCTCCTGCAGCATGATGTCATCTAAGTGAGATAATGTTAATAAGCTTTTCAGCTTCGTGCCTGTGGAACACTCATAAAAAAATCACAAAGTGTACCCTGAATTTGGAATAGGATGACATGCTGTGGGACTTGAGAAGGCATTCTCTATAGATGTATCAGGCTGAGCCTTTGATGTGATATTGGAGGGATGAACTACTCTTTGAAAGGATTACAGCATTGAAAAGGATACACCTCAAGGTAGAATTATGGAGGTGTTCAATCTCTATACTATGCGTGGCTGGGGAAAAAAATTGAACTGCTTGTTTCAAAAGTTTTTCCATAAGTAGTTTGCTGGAATATGCATCGCAAATTACAATCTGAGGGTGTGCATTCCACTTCACATAGAACTTGCTTTATTTTCTCCATTTTGTCTTATAGAGCCCGATTTCCTTGCTTCTTTTTGTGTTGCCTTGTTGACCTTTTTATTTTATGAGGAGAGAGAGGTGGAAGGAGAGAAGGGGGAGAGTTTTGTCATATGCTGTATAGTAGTACATCAAATCAATAGAATGTAGATGATAAGATGCTGTTACAAGGCACTTATGGTGGAATTATTCACCATTTGCTCCTTTTAACAGTTGTGCTGTTATTCTATACTGAAGCATGTCTCTAGTACAATTGCTTAATACGTTTAGAGTTCTAAAAAAATAGACTACCCTTGTCCTTCTATTTGTACGGTGTCATTACTTATATTTATAATTTTAGGTTTTTGGTTCCTTTTTCTTAAATTTTTCAACAAAAGGTTAATTATCCTTTTTTGGCTCTTAGTTAGCAGATTTTGTGAAGATTCCTCTTGAGAGGTCTGGAGGAATGATTAATCTAATAGACATGTACTGCCTTTTTAACCGGGCTCGGGGCACGGAACTGATCTCTCCAGAGGATCTGTTGCGAGCATGTTCTCTGTGGGAGAAGTTTGATGTGTAAGGCATTTTTATCTAGTTGAGGATGTCAGTATAATTATTACTTGTTTCAAGATGTTCTGATTTTTTATATATACTTATGAAGCTTTCCCTTCTCTCAGTCCTGTAATGCTTCGGAAGTTTGATAGTGGAGTAATGGTCATCCAGAATAAGTCCCACAGCGATGAAGAGGTGATCTTTCACTTGCTTTCTAATTTATGAAGGTGTTGATCGAGTTTACTTTGGAGAGAAATGCCCCATGTTCGATTATCTGTATTCAGTTTAATCTGCCAAGATGAAATGTTGTTATGCTTGTAACTGCTATTAAGTCTTGCTTTGGGAACTCCATTTGGAATGGGGTTTTCATGGATATGCCGCTTGCTTGTGCTCTCTAGATGATAGACACCCTCTCTGAGAGAGAGAATTTTATAGTTTGAGGCAAGTGGCTGCCAAACTTGGTCATGATCAAAAGGTGCCTTATATCCAATGATCAAATAATGGCAAATCATTCCATGAGCAGTTTAGTGGTGGGATATGTATGTTACCTTTGACAGAAGGAACTACTGAGGTTTGTGTGCTCTTTGGTTTATATTGCCCATGGAAGTAATAGTACTCTATATACTTATCTCCTACTTTGCCTGATAATAACTGAGGGGTGCTGTTATAGGTTTTTGTTAGAATCAAATTGCTCATTACACGGCCCGACGCCCTTCAGATGGGTGTAAGTGCTGGTGATGCTGCCATGACCCTAGGAATTGCTCCAGCAATGGCCAAGGAGCACCTCTTAAATGCTGAGAGCCGAGGTATGAGCCTCTTAGAGAGATAAAAAATAATGTGGAAAGACTAGCGGGCTATCGCAACAAGCATTCTTACATTGCTTTGCTCTTTGGCAGGTTTATTATGCCGGGACATAAGCCCTGATGGCTTTCGTTTCTACATTAATCTATTTCCTGAGATTCGTACAGATGACATTTACCTGTGAGTAGAAAGCTTCTTATTAACAATGGTCCTCCTACTTTGCTATGACTTGATAATGATATTTGGACTCTGGGTTTTCTTGTGCAGCATACTTCTTTAGTGAAATTTTGATATCCAAATAACTATATGATAAAATTTCCTTGCACATGACCACACATGTTCTTTGTTCAAAAGAAAGTTTTGGTTGCTTAACTACTTTTGTCGTAGGCACTATTAATTCAAGAAAATTGAAGTTCTTGCCAAAAAAAAAAAATGCTATTCGTGCTAGACTAACAACTTCACGGAGCATTTTTATACTTGGGATGATCACTCTCTCTCAAGTTCTTCCCAATGAACTGCCAAGTGCTAAGTACAGAAGAATCTTTGTTGCATTTCAGGTTCATAATTCATAAATTATTTATTTGCCTTGCCGTTTAGTTCTTGAACCATTAGGCTTCCTCAGATCTCTCATGAAACAAGGAATAATATTCAAATGGATGTGTGATGATTATGTTTAAGACAAGTCTTCTGGACTATAGTATGTATACCACAAATTGGGTTTTGTCACCAGTCATGTTTTGTAAACATTCTGTGCTATTTCTGTTTATCTTGCATTTCATTCCATGAAATGTGGCTCCTGGATCTGCTACCTGTAGCTGTTGGGAAAGGACTTATAAAATGATGAAAGACTGCTGCCGTGCTTAGCACTAGATAGGCATATCTTGTGACGGTACAATATGTTGCCAGTGTTGTATGGATCGTTTATTCAATTGTTGCTTGAGAAGCTGTCTTCGAGGGTGGCCCATTGATGAATTTGTGTAACAGACACCTCATCTTATTCTTTGGGACATATCTAATTTTGAAAGCACTGCCCATGAGGTCATCCAGTATGAGGATATATACAGTGTTATGATCATGAATTGTGCTAGATGCTATGGTTGTTGCATATGGTTTTGCCCAACCATATACATATATTAGCTATGGTTTTCCTTCGCAGGGTGAAAGATCAGGGAATCTATGCTACATGGATCAAGTGTGCATCTTCTGCTTCAAGGCAAGCCACACTTCTTATCTCTTTGATCTTTGGTGGAAGTGAATATGAATTCCAACTCAGATTTGCAGCAAACTTCACAGAAATGAGTCTGAAATTGTTTTGTTTTCTTTTACTTGCTACGATCTTATGTCGGTGTTTCTCCCCCATAATTTTACAGGTTGGAATGAGAGAGACACCTCCTGGTTCCTTATCTTTGTCACAATCAAATCTGACATCTGCTGACATCGAAGAGGGATAGCATTCTGCATGCCTGCATTTCTTTAGGGCCATGCTTCGATCTTTTGATTAACTTTCATGGTGCAAAACAATTGGAGTGAGATCGACTGTTGAGGCATAAGCTTCATCCCTATTCCCGAGACCGGAGGGAGACGAAGGCTTATGGAGTTCTAAGTCAGGAGGTTTATCTTCCTTAATCCTCACGATTTGTGCTAGAATAGATTAAGTCAAAATCAGGGACCTTAGTCCATGTAATTTATGCGGCGAGACCAAGGATTCAGGAAATTGCCACCGACTCGCCATCATGGTACGGCAATACCCCATTCTTCCTCGTCTTCAGGTCATTGTTTCTAGCATCATTTATATATCCTTCCCCTCGTGCCTTAAAACCTTTTTTTCGCGAACCAAAGCTCGAGATGTCCCATCTCATTTATTTTTCATAAATCAAAGTGCAATGTTCACATATGCTTCATAGATATATGACTCGTCGTTGCTGCAAGCAGCTCTAGATAGAAGGTTCATAGCACAATTCAAAGATATAAAACAAAGTCTTGCTCTTCAACCGAAATAGAGATGATAAAAAGCTTTGATGTTTCTACTTCCGTTCACTTCTCCGATCTGGGACGTCCCTCAGAGCTTCGCCCGGGCCATGGTTTGGCCCGACCTGATCGGGAGCTGTAAGTCGACCCAGTACGGGTCGATCCCATCGAGACCCACGAAGAACATGTCGATCATTTCGTCGGTGACCAATTCCAGCTTTGGCGGGTCCCACTGCACTTGTCCAGATTAACGAGGGGCAGACTTTAGAAAAATTAAAATAGACCTGACTTCCTTCGGCTTATCTTTTAACTTTGAACAATTTAAGAAATTTTGAGTTTATATAACACGATATAATCACATAATTTGCTAATCTCGACGATTGTATACCTGGGGCTTTTTGTCCTTGTCAAATAGCATCGCTCTTGAACCCTGAAAAAATGGGGAGTCGGTATGTATATATATATGTTGAAAATTAAGAAGGAATAGAGAAAATTAGTTCAAGAAGGGACCTCATAGAAATCTCCATGCAAGGACCGGCGCAACATGTGGCAAGAAATTGTGTACTCTTGAGTCAGGCATCGTTCCAGAGTTTGTACCCGTCCTTCTCTCATCTGTGGGTGGCAAATTTGATGACGTCAATAAATTTTCCTAACTCACATAGTTCATGGAAACTTGTATATGATAAAGCCAAAAAAAGAAAAATCAATTTTCACGTATGAAAAAAAGAAAGTAAAGAAAAAAGTGATAGAAATTCAATTATGTACCGATTTCAGAGTTATCTTAAGGCTTGTTGGAGAGGCTGATCTCATTGACCTTATAGCATCTTTGATCCATTTCTTTTCTCCGTCATTTTCAACCTCATTTTCCTGCACAAAAAGACCTAAGTTAAGTGCATTAGTAAAAACGAAGCGCGAAATTGCATGAAATTATTCACTTTTTCGCTTGGATGTTACCAGTGATGACAATATCTCTTCGATGGTGGGTTTTGAGAAGCATCTATCGATAATCTCCAATCTGCATTGCCAAATGACCGATGTTAATTGAGTAGATAATCTTCGACGCCTTTCGTGTTTTAAATCAGTTTAATTCGACACCAAGCATTCATATGAAAATTTCGAAAGCACACAAATTAAATTACCTCCGGAAACTGCTGTTTCCCTTGAGATTTGGTTTATGAGAGAATCTGCTTAATAAATCGGAAATGGTTGATTTCTTTAAAGGTGCTTCCTCAGATAAACTCTTTTCCAGCAATGGAAGGTCCTGAAGCAAACTCAAAAAATTAGTTTTTTTCCCTAAAAATAAATTATAACGAGAGAGGGATGATAAAATCTGTGATTTATATTCCATAATCTAAAATAAAAGTACACTGTGAAGAATGCGATAATTACTCGAGAAAAATAGTCCATGTGAATAAATAAATAAATAAAATAATTACCTTGGAGAGCACAAAATGAGAGGCCAGACCACAAGCTAGCATTTCGCCGCCGTCCAGGCGTGCGCCGGTGAGCCCCAAATATTCTCCTAAGGACATTCAACCTTCGACCATGTGATTCGCAAAATTTGACTCGAAAAATAGAAAATTAAAATCGTTTACCACACGTTTGGTTACGATAATCGATAAGGTTGTCATGTACTAACTATTGTCAATGTCATAAACCTATCAATTGCGCTTACCAAAAGAGCCCGGAAGCTTAGACAGGAACTTTGATGAGCCAACGTCTGGAAATAGACCTATCGATGCTTCCGGCATTGCAAATACCTATTCATTATCCCACAAGAAAATGATAAGACATATGGTAAGTTAACATTTACGAAAGGCTAGCGAAATTCATTTCGTTGTCCGAAACAAAATAGCATTCAAATCGAAACAAGAGATTGGGTATTCAATACCGTGTTCTCGGTGACTACGCGGAACGTGGCGTGCATGGCGAGTCCGGCTCCTCCGCCCATCACAATCCCATCCACCAGCGCAATCTGTGACGGCAAACGGTCCTCTTGTGAAAATAAATTTTTTAGATCGACCCAGAAGAGAATTTCAAGTATAAAGTGGGGGCGATTTGCGTTAATTAGTGACGGTGGAGGTTAGCAGTGAATTGAACTGACCACAGGTTTACTGCAAGTGGCGATCAGGTAATCCAGAATGAGCTGACTTCTGTAAAAAGCACCGGCAAAGCTCCAATGCCCTGTACTTCGATTCCCTCCATGTTTAAGGAACCATCCCATAATACAAATAGCTAAAGAGAAGATATGTCTGTGTAAGAGAGAGAGGACCTGCCCCTGATGAACAGATTACTCCTTTGACATCTCCTCCGGAACAAAACGCCTTGCCCTTTCCCTGATAAAAGAAGTTCGTCTGTCTCAACGATATCTCTACATCTACACATCACAGAGTAAAAAAGCTCTTTCGATCTAAGACTTTTACTGAACAGTTTCAATAGTGATCGAGCCTGTCCTGTTGGAAGACGAAAGATAGGGGTAAATTGGCAGATGTGTACACGAGAAATCACACCATAAGATATTATTAATCTTTCTTTTCTTTTTTTTGGTTTCCGTTGAAGGGGAAGCACAAGGCCTCCCGGCAGAACATCCGCCTAGAGAAGGCCGCCGTCCTCTTCAACCCGGGGTCCGTGTACAGCCAAATCAGGCTGAGTTACAAGCAGTCGGCCGTGGAGGGGCGGCGGCAGGCAATCCAGGCGTTAATTGGTGTGGCGGGAGCGTTTGCTTTCAGGAGGGACAATGCAGCCACCAAGATCTCGATGGGTAGCCCGACCACGGTGGATGCGCCGGTGGACTGCGCAGGGCTGCTGGAGAGGGCCGATGGGGGAGTCGACCCTCGCTGGCTACCCCTCGCCCAAATCTGGCGAGGGCGAGGGCTGCCCTCACCGGCCACCTCTCACCCAAGTCAGGGCGACCCTTGCCTATGGTCGACAGTATGGCCAACGAGCGAGGCTATCGCCAAGACCGGTCACTCGCAAGCAAAAGGGAGGAATAAAAAGAAAATCAAAAATCAAAAAATTGCAAAAACTGACCACTTTAGCATAGGGCGTGCAACGTAAACGCCAATGCTAATCAGACTGTTAAATCAGCGATAATGTAGATAGATTTATGCTTTTTTGAACAATTTTCATTATTTTTCAGCATCCGAAAGTACTAATCACAGTGAAAATTCGTATGCACCTTCAGAGTTATGCATTCGGCTGCAGGATCACATTCGTATGCTTCCAAAGCCCTTAACATCTGAACCACCTGTAATTTTGAACCAAAAAAAAAGTGCACAGTGAAAATAACAAGCAATCCCACCTTGCAAGCATCAATCTGATTAGGGAATGGGTCTTAAAAAATATCATAAATCATGTCTTTGTATAAATCTTGATTGTGAAGTTTTCTTTTCTTTTTCAAATCGTAATATGTATGTAAAGTCAAAGTCCCGGCTAAAACATCTATAGTTCGAATGTTTGAGAGCTCTCGGTCCACGCCGTACTACATGTCACAAAACCTCGTCGAGCTCGAGGAAATTATGGATTCACCTAAACAGTGACGCCGTACGTACGAAACACGATGTAAAGTGTAAACAACCAATCATGTTTATAACAATTATCTGACGTTTCTTCGACACCGAATTATCGCCGGCGTCGAGTCTTCTGAGTATTCTCTAATACTATCGATCGTACGCCATTCTAACGACGGCCGTACCATTTCATAAGTGAGGCAGTTCAGCTTCGCCGGCCTGTTCAAAATCACCTTCCTCACGCTCGAGATTTCTTCGAACAAGACCTGATTCCACCAGCAGTTTCGCGTCAAGAAGAGATCACTCCCAGAAGAAAGACCGCGAGATCCGTAACGCAGGCAGAACATCAAGAAGCATGCATGCGCAGTAGCAAAGACACCAAAACCATGCATCACGCGAGATACGAAGTATGCGTGCATGGGGGAAGCAAGTGAAATATACAGTACCTGGTCGTCGTCCTCGAGGTCGAAAGAGCAACGGAAAGCCATGAAACCAGCACTTGACCTCCTGAGCTCAGAAAAAATTAGGGTTTGCTCTGAGAGAGAGAGAGAGAGAGTAATACAATGGCGAGGTACAGATTAGGTTTTATATGGATCTTGTTCCACTCTCTCTGTGTGTGTAAACCAGAAGGCGCAAGGTTGGTGGTACAAGTTCCCATGAGTCAGACGGTATGTAAACGCGCCGGCCTCCTCAGTTATAGGGGCATTAATTGGTGTGGCTGAAAACTTTCACCATTTCCGCTCATTTTGCAGGTGCACGGTTCGCTCTTTCCCTCGTTCAGTGTTGCCCTAAATCCGTTTCACCATTCTACCCGCCGGACTCGATAACTTTGACTCGCTTCCGCACGTCGGACTTCTCCTCGACCGCGTGCTTTTATGTGCTTTTCCTACCGTCTTTGATCGAAGGAAACTCTCTCGACCCGGCATTGAAGATGCAAACTCGGCTTTAGGAAAATTAACATGGACGAGGGCCCGCTGGGGCCGTGTTCTCCTCCCGTCTTTGATCGGAGGAAATTTGCCCCGACCATCTCTCTAATCGGCGGGTTACAAATATGGACACTGTCCGCTTTTAGTCTTAGTTTAGGCTGCATGTGGCGAATCTTTGCTACTTATATCAAGACAATTGGAGACATGGGTCGGAGAAAAATGTAGTGTACATATAGGTGATGTTTATGACTCGTGACCCATCGATAAAAAATCATGGTCGGATGTGTTCGAGAAAGTTTTATTGGAAAGTATAAGCCGTGTCCATATTTACGGACTATATCAATCGAAGAGAAAAATGGAGTAAAGTACAAAACGTTTTAAATTTTATCCCTGCAAAGGGCCACATGGAATGAATAGGATTCGTCCGTACGATATCAACGCAAGATCTTCTCCAATAAATGCGTGGTTGAGATGTGGTTGGAGAGTAGGGGCCATACACGATCCAAAGATGGCAAAGTGAGTAATCATTTGTCCAGAGGGCCTCAACAATGTGTCCCTTGCTAAACTTCTAGGATAGCAAATAGGGCTAGGGTAGAGATAAAAAAAAAAATTGTCCAATCAATCGTAAACCTATTATCTGGCTATCGATTCTATCATAAATTTTTCAATTTAATCAAACATAATTTTAAATGTTTTAACTATTTTTCAATGTAGCCCATCTAGCTAATTTAAGTTAGGTAATTTTGACATAGAGGTCTAGTCTGTAACACAACTAGCAATGCGACGTGTACGACTCCATTTCAAACAACGTCATTTTAAACAATTTTACTATTTTTTTTTTAAGTCTTCATCATCTTCTCCTTGTAAAACTGGTTGCTTGAACTTTGCAGGTCTTTGTCACCGCTAACTATAATCTCTTCGACAATCCAATCCTCATGTGTATAGCAATCCTATAGAATATATATATTTCCAAAAAATATTCCTAAGTTTCTTGAAGCGGCTCTTGTGACTAAACATCAATAAAATGAAACTTTTTATGATATAGATAACGCAAATGAAGAAAAAATGCAACATCTCTTTATTCCGATCCAACCAGAAGCATGACTAAAATTCGACTAAAGTTCAAGCGATTGAATTCATGAGGCAGTTATCGGTGGAAACATGTCCTGAATTAAAGACATAATGAGATCCCATAAATGGAAATTTTATCAGATATTCCAAGAGGAGCCAGGTCCCCTCTGCACGTGACGTCCCATCCCTTTCAGAGCCTCGCACGTGACCGGGTCTGGCCCGACCGGATCGGGAGCCGTAGGTTGACCCAATCCGGGTCGACCCCATCGAGGCTCGTGAAGAACTTGCCCCCCCCGCCCCCGGGGAATCTTATCATCGAACTGCTCCAGCTTCGGTGGGTCCCACTGCATATTTTTCCAAAGGAAACAAGGGGGGATTTTTTAGAAAATTAAAATAGCAAAATTAATTAATCAATCAATTAATTAATCTTCACATATTTAAAGGTAGTGCGCCAACTAATAAAGATCAGAATAACATACCTTAGCCTTTTTGTCCTTGCCACGGAAAAAATCAAGATAAATAAAGACCAGTTATAATTCTGGATAAATCGAAAATTAGATGTGAAATAAACAAGATAAAATTTAATTTCCAAGCGACCTCAAAGAAATCTCTATTCATGGATTCTCACAACATGTGGCAGAAGATGGTGTATTCTTGAGTAAGGCATTGCTCGAGGTCTTGTGGACACCCTTTTTTTTAATCTACATTCATGGAATTTAATCTTGATTGACTTTTATTACTATGAAGATAAAAAAAAAAAAAAAAAAAAAGGGCTAGAAGATGGGAGACCGCAAGCTAGAAGCGCTAAATATTCTCCCATAGAGTTAGATCAAATATATTCCACTTTATTGTTGAGAAGATATAATGTCTCGAAAAATCAAAAACATTAATTAAGTATCCTTTTTTATGAGTATATATATGTCTACAAATAAAACTAAAAAAAGTGTGTATTAATCTTTTTTATTGTTTTGTGTCCAAGAAAGTTCACCAGAAGCGCCTGGAAGCTTAGAGAAAACTTCGATGCACCAACAACTGGAAATAAACCTATTGATGCTTCCGGCATAGCAAAACATATGCATATTTTAACAAGTCAATAAATGAAACATATGACTCAAAATAATTTACAAAAATGATTAGCAATATATATTTAATTTTTGAATTACATGTGATAATAAGATAAAGAGATTCCATGATCAATACCGTGTTCTTAGTGATAACGCGAAACGTTGCTTGCATGGATAAGCCAGCTCCTCCACCCACGACAATTCCATCGACTATAGCAACCTTCACGAACGATAAAAATGTAAAATGAAAATAGCGAGAATTCACATTCAATTATGCCATGATAAATTAGGGATAAAGAACTCATATTAATTCCTCTAATATAGTGAATAATTCTTCTATTTCAACACAAGCATCATCAATGGAATATCATGTGTAGAAAAATTTTTTTATTCATGGCATGAAAAATAATAATAAAAAATAATAAAATAAAAAATTAAAATAATAAAATAATAATAATAAAAGACATGAATGAAGTAGGGCATGTGGCTATACTTTGTGTTTTGTTAAGCGTGCAAATGATCTAACAAAATAAAAAGTAAAACATTGTTACTGCGACAACTAATATTATTAGGGGAATCATGATAACTATTCTATTTTTATCATAGAATTATTTTTCTACTCTAAACTTATTTTCGAAACAAAAATCCATTTAGTAAAATAATATTATTTTTAAAATTATTTGCTTTTCTATTTGTGGCATAGGTTTAGAAAATGTTTATCTTTTTAACTTCTTACTTAAAAGAGTCTTCTCTTAACCCTTAACCATTCGCCATCCCTTTAGTCATCGTTTGCTCGCCACCACCTCCCTGTTGTTGCCATTTGAGAAAGTGAAATTTTGTATTATTATTAAACGTATATTTTTCTCAAAAACTTATTCAATAATAGAAATAGAAATATATTTCTAGCCAAAAATTTCTATCATTTCATAAGTGTTATCTGAACTATTTAGTACCATTTCATAAGTGATGCGGTTCAGTTTCTCGGGCCTACTAGGGTGTCACCTTCCTCACGCTCGAGCTTGCTTCAAACAAAACCTGAGGACCACCCCCATTTTCTCTCAATAACCAAAAGGAGAACAACCAACGAGCCGAAAACGAAAGTTTCTTCGCCCGTTTGCTTCTGTCGAAGAAGAGAGAGAGAGAGAGAGAGAGAGAGAGAGAGAGAGGGGTTTGGTGCAGGCAGGGGTCTAAAGAATTTAATGTTGTGCAGAGGAATCCGGTTGGCAATGGGCCCAGAGTTGCCGTTCTCGACTATCTGGTGGCGAGTACCAACCGAAGCTCTGCTGTAAATCTGTTGCCGTTTCCATGTCTATGCCTATCACTCAGTCCCCTCGCTTCCTCCCAGAAATGATGGCTCATCTCTCCAAAAGCCTTCTGGCTATTCCCATCTGGACTTTAAGGAGGTGATGTGACAGGTGATGTGAAAGAGCAACCCGCATGGCCTCCCTCGAAAAGGGGGTTACATGCTTTGGTTTGCCGAGATTAAGGAATCGGACGTCTTGTCCTAAACGCATTTAGCAAAGAGCAATCAGATTCACAGGCCCTTGGTCCAACCTTCAGGCTAAGTCTTGTGACCGGTTTGCTCCAAAGGTAGCCTGCCCAGCAGTGGGATTTAGTTTGCTGAGATTAAGGAGCTAGAGAGCTTGCCTCAAACGCATTGAGCAAAAGATCAATCAGATTCACAAGCCCTTTGATTTGATCCAACCTTGGTTTCTTCGTAGTTTGTAAGAACCCGCCGTGCAATGGATTCGTGCGCCGCCTTTGAATCAGTTATTAGTTATCGACTTAAGTAACTAAATAAATGAGTGGGGTGAGCTGTTCAAACGTCAAAGCTGAGCTGAGCCGAAGCGCTTTTTTAGCGATCTCCAATCAGGGCCCGTAAAGCCCATGGACTAGTGACCCACTGGGATTTTCCGGGCCGGGCTGGGCCCATTTTATAGACGACGAGATTAAAGCTTCTCTCGTGTGGATAGCCGAAGCGGGGGAATGTCGCCGATCGTGTCGGATTTCCTCTCTTCTTCCGACGATCCGCCGATGCCGAGCCGTCGTTAGGCTTCGATTCCATTAGCAATTGGCGGCGGCGGCGAGCGCTCTCTCCGTGCCTGTGTGCCGGTGAGCGCACGAATCGAGCTCCATTGATCGCGATCTCTCTCTCTCTCGTGCCTGCGAGCTTGTCGAGGTGTGGATTTTGGATTTTTTTGCCCTTCACGGAGCTACATTTTGTTGTTCTGTTCGATGTTTCAGTTGCGCGCGCCAATTGTTTGATAAAAATCCTCAGTGTGTCGGTATCCTGTTTGCTGTGAACTTTGAATTGCTTAGAGTAGGGTAGGGTTCCATTTCCCATTTCGCTTCCGACGTTTCGCCTCCTTTTGGATTTAGCTGTGGAAGTTGAGATACAGTGTGGCCCACGCGAAATGTTGATTATAGGCTCGTTGTGATGCTCAGCTTGATCGAATGGTTTGGTTGGTAATTAGTTATTCTGGATTCGAAAATTTGTCACTAGGTATGATGGATGGACTTAAGTTGCAGTCTTCATAGGAAGTTTTGTGAGAGTATCTAATTGCATGATGAAGTGCTTCTAGAGGAATAAGGGGTGCCCTCCCAATTGACTGATGATTTGAGATCGAGCGTAGCATGATTAGTTATTCGTCATGAGCATCCAACCTGGGTTTTCTTTAAAATGCATGCAGGGGTAGTGAAGATTGTACTCTAGGGGATCTCCACTCAGTTACTTTGAAAATTAAAATCTCGAAATAGCCATAAGTGAAACTTGATCCCGCTTTTTTCCCATTATTTGATGTCCTTTTGAGTTTTCCATGGTTTGGTCTTGTTGCCATCGTGACTATGCAGGAAGCACTGATCTTGCGGAGGTCCTGGCATACATCTACTGCACATGGAACATCAATAGGAGCATTCTTTGACTGTGGATCAACATCTTGTTAACAGGCATATACTTAATTCGGTCGCCATGGATAGAGAAAACTCTTCTCCAACCAGACCCAAATGGAGAAAAGTGGCGTATGGAGGGATGCAGCTTGGATATGACGACAATTACACGGATGAGTCTTTCCTCGAAGATATGGTCACAAATGCCAATGTTGTCAAACGGGATTTGCTGAAGGTGATGCACGACTCAGTTTCGATTTCTCAATACCTATGCATTGTTGTTTTGGTTGGTGTCGTTTGGACCTACACCCTAAACTCTAGTCTCAGTGAGAAGTCACTTCTTCTTATTGATGCAAGCCTTCTGATGTCGGGGTTCATGATTCTCCTGGTCACCGAGAAGATGCTCTCACTCAATCAGCTCCTCCATTATTTAGCGAATGTCGCTTTCTTTACATCTGGGCTGTATGTCTTGGCTCCTATCTACAGAACTCTAACGACATCCATTAGTTCGGACTCCATCTGGGCAGTAACCGTTTCACTGCTGATCATCCATCTATTCTTACACGACTACTCGCGGTGCACAGTACATGCGCCAGGATCATGGAAAAATCCTACTTTGACCAGTTGCATATCCATAAATGCCTCTATTGTGGCATCAGTTTTCGTTGCTTCTCGCCTTCCTTCATCTGGAAACGTTTTTGCTATAATGCTGTTCTCTCTCCTCATTTTTCTTTTCGCCCCATTAGTCACTCATTCCATAAAGAAACAGTCTTTTTGTTTACATATCCTCTTCTCGTTCACGTTAATGGTTGTTAGTCTGGCTTTTGTCTATAAATTGCATCGGGTGCTTTTCTTCATGTTTCTAGTTTTGCTGGTCTTTGTTTCCGTGGTGTGCCCTTACTGGCTTATAAGGATACAGGAATACAAGTTTGAGATCAATGGCCCCTGGGACGAGGCTAAGCTCTGTTTTGATGTAACTGACTGAGGGCAATAACAGAATTCTCTTGTTTCTTTTCACTCTACATTTCACTGAGCCGAAATTCGCAACAGCTGAATATGTTGTGGTATTTATCATTTTCTATTGCTTCTTTTTCTCAAGCTAGAGATGAATTGAACCGCGCGTGGAGTTTGGTTTGCCTTAGGCTTGGCAAGTAGATGGTTTTCTAACTGTGATAATTGAACTGCTTCTACGAGGAGAGAACCAAACCGATTCCTCTCTGATCCGAAGATCTTCTTGTACCGCTTGTGATGTCCAGTTCCATTAGGGTAACTCGCACTACCGGAATGGGAACTTGATAATGCGTGACTAGTTGTCCATGGGAACTCGGATGGATTGCGCAACACTACGAGATCGACATTTACATGAATCTGTAGGGAGACGTTCTTGGCGGAATCATTCTATATTTGTTGACCAATCTATTCAAAACTCGCAGGCACATTGTCTGACCATTTGTGCGCCCGCGATGTTCGGGCAGGGTAAGCAGGGAGGCAGGCGCACCAACCCCGGCGCATCATAATCCGAATCTTGTGTTATTCTCCAGACGAGGCCCGGCCTTTTCATCTCATATCAGACGTCTAATGCAGCTCCGGAATCCAACTTTGTAAACATGCCTTCGTTGATCAATCAGGCGATGCAATAATAATGGCTCTGCCAAAGAAAGAAAAGAGAAGCCAACGAAGAAGCGGATCCGTCTCCCGCCATAGCAGCACATGCCATTTATTAGTAAAGAAGGAAGACGAACGTGGTCAATGACGAGGAGCTCCTCATAAATGTATCCGAAAAGCCACGTGGAGAGCCCTAACTGGCTGGCAAGAAAGACGGCTCCGGTCAAACCTTAGGAAAAGCAAAAACGAAAAACGATGGCTCTTTTTTTAAACGTTGAGTAGCTCCGAAAGCAGCGCAATCAACGACAGTGAAAAGGGCCCCCAAAGGGAGAAGAAGAAGGAAGATGGAAGAAGGCGCACCCTTCCACCATACTCCACTGCTCCCCGTCCTTCATTCCCATTACCGTCACCTTTTCCTTTTGTCTTTCTCGAGTGGGCATTCTTCATAGATTCTATCGGGTTCATACCACGCCAGCTCCAACTCTCTTTCCTTCTCTTTCTCGACTTCGCACTGTGTTCATGGCGGTTTCCGCCTTCAAATCCAATTCGAGAAGAGGAAGCGCCGCCGGGCAAGCTCCTGGCTCCGCTAGCTCTGGCGCGTCGGCGACCGTGGCGACGCCTTCCTCCGTTAGAGAAGCTTCGCGGGATGCTCAGCGGCGGGCCCCGCCCAGGAGATCGAGAAGCGTGAGCGCTTTCTCCAGGGGCTCCTCGTCCCCCGAGTTCTTGAACAAGAGGGACAACCCTCTGTTCTGCAGTGGCGATTCCCCGCCTGAAAACGAGACCTTGCCCGAGAAATCGATCCGGGGTGGTGGGAATTCCGGTAATGTCGAATCGAGAATAGTGGAGGCTAAGGCGGGAGGGAGGAGTCTGGGCGTTGCGGATGAGAGGAGGGGGAGATCGGTCTCGAGGAATGGAGGGGTCGGGTCGAATTCGTCGGGGGATAGGAGGGATGTCGGTCGGAGCTTGTCGAGGGTCGACACGAGGCGGCGGGTCCGGTCGGTGTCGCGGAATCCGGTTTCCAGAGGCCAATTTGTTAGCTCTGAGGTCTGGTCCTTTCTCTTTATTGAGTTCCTGGAATTTTGGGGCGTTTGATAGAGTATTGAGCTTGTGTGTGTGGGGCTTTTTTTACTTTTGTTGTGGTCAGAGTGAAGTTGAGCCAGAGCATGATTCATCGACAAAGTATAAGAGCAGTTGTCCTGATGTTTCGGATCAGATGAAGAATTTGAGGACTTGGACTAGCCAACACCCCACAATTCAACCACCCGATGATTCTGCCATAAGTTTGGTAGGAGCTCAGCACAACCCCGTGTTGTGTGCAATCTGAATATATGATGGAATTAAAATTTAACTCATGAAGATTGATTTTTGAATTTGTTTGCTATCTTAGTCTTCTTCACATTTTTCGCATTGGGAAGATGGAGTTTCAGTTGGTTCTCTTTCTGGAGTAGAGGAGAAGACCATTAAAGCAGTCTCTGTCTCTGAACAAATTAAGGTAACAAATTAGCAATAGTTAATCTGTTGTTGCTTTTCTACATAATACAGCTTCTCCAATGTTATAATGTCCATGTTGAATTTTACTGCTCATAAAGTAGTTCCCATTGTGCTACGACTGCAGACAGAGCGGGAGGATCCTTTAGGAGGTGATGCCAATCCTAGCAGCATTTATGAAACAGTTCGATCTGAAGTGAGACGAGCAATCTCTGACATTCAAACTGACCTTGAAACTGTAGGTCCTATTGATCTAGCATCCATCATACCTCTTTTTCCCTTGCAAATTCAGTGACAATGTAGGGTTTTTACCAATTGACTTCTTCTTAGAGGTCGTTTGACATCATGCTTACTCTGGGTAAACCCAAGTGGGAAAGATTTTATTATGATGGTTAAGTTGGTAGAGGTTTCCAGAAAACTGGCATTGTAGGTTGCATGATCCAGCATGCCTTCTTGGAATCTGAATTCACAAGTTTGTTGAATTTTCCTATCTCATCCTTTTTAAGAAGGATTAAATACATTGTGGAACTGAAACTAGCAGATACTACTCTGAAGTTTTGACTAATCAATGAAAATAAAGAAATGTCGTAATTGTATTTCAAGATCTCCGCTTGCTTTCCACATCACTTGTGGAACTATACAAGCTGGAACTGAGTATCTTGGTGAGGTTTACTCTCATCCAACCATTGCATTATATTGAGAGAAACAGTTCTCACACTTGCGTCTATCTAAATCTGTAATATTGTTGCCAGTGGTGAGCTGCAAAAAGTGATGACTACTTTAGAAAGTTACTCTGCAATTATCGAAGATATAGTTTTCTTATCCATAAACCAGAAGAAAATAAATGGGCTGGACCCAAAGGAAAAGTACTGTGGAGCTTTGTCAGATATGTTTTATCATTTGCCGTGGCAGTTGCCATTATTATTCTTCTTTACACCAGCAACTATGTGCATGAAATTATATGCAAGGTACATGCATATGCATGCAGACTTTTGGAACAAGTTAAAAGTTTCAGCTAGCCTTTGTCAATGGATAGGGTATCTTGCATATGTAATATGCTTAGCAGAAGAATTTTGACTTCTAAGAAGAAAAGTTAAATGGATGATATAACTCATGAACTGGCCATAAAAGACAACATTGCATGACTGGTGATTGGAGGAAGACACAGATTGAATAAATAACATTTGAGAGAATTCTGGCCAAAAATAAAAAAAATTTCATCTCCAGAGGTTGTGGTATGTGCTTCAGCAAGCAACCTCTGACATTCTTTATTGCTTAGACCGAAAAAATACATCTGTTTTGTGCAATATTGTTATAGTGTTCTCATGCAGTTTCTTTTCACTCAGTAATGCAATGTTCTCTGAGGCTAATTCTATTGCTCACATGAGCTGTGTGAATATGGCCCTATTACTACTGTGCTCCTCTGCATCTTCCAAAAATTTGTATGAGAATGGTAATAAAGCTCTTTCCTTAAAAAAGAAGGTTTGGAGAACCAAAGCCATGAAAATAAGGAAAAGCATTAACAATGGCTTCCTGTTTCCATAGATTGAGAGGTGTTTGGGCCATATGGTGTCTCTAGCACATCAGGGGTGCTTAGTATTAATTGGGAGTCTGATCTGATCTGTGATCATGCATGCGCTCTCCTTGTTGAGGAACTGTATGTGTATTCACACATATTTTGCATGTGGAATTGAGAATGTCTGAAGCTCCGGATCATGACATTTATTTTTGGATACTTGTCATGAGCATGTAAGCATGGTGAAAATAATGTCTCTTTCAATCCTTTGTTTTTTTTAATTGAGCCTTTTTGTGCTGTAAATGTAATTAGGCTATTCGAAGGAGCAATGTCACTGCCATTGGAAGTTCCGACATCGCAGATCTTCCCCCTGACCTTGTAAATCCAGGAGCAGTTGAACTAGTCATGGACATCAGGAGAGAATATGCAGAAAAGCTTGAGGAGGTGTTTTCCTTGCTCAGGATCTTTTTGAACTAGCTCTGTAGTTATTTTTATGGGTAGACTTCAAGTTTACTTGTTTCCACTTGCTATCGCATAAAGAAGTGATGTACTGTATTGTAGTGAACTGGTGCTATGAGATTAAGTTTTCTCAATTGATGGATTAGTAGTTTGGGAGTATCGTCTGCCAACTCATTTCCTATTGCCACTAAAATTTCTGATTGACATTGATTTGCAGTCCCAAGAAAGAGCCAGAAAACTAAGAGCAGACTTGGCTGTTGAGGAGCACCGTGGCCAAGAACTGAGTAGAATCCTGAAGGAAATTCTTCCAGATGCGAGAGCATCTTCCGCACAAAAGTCTCGCCCAGGACGAAAAGTGAGCGCTTCATCTATCCTCTGGTTGATTTTTTCCCTTTCATTAGACAGGTTAAAGTGTGTGAGTTTATTTGCATTGTTTTAAAAGTATATGAGCTAGATATTAACCGTTTAGATGAAAAGCTTCTCTCTTCTTTTTAAGTTTGGCATATGTTAAAAGATATGTAATGTGATATTTTTTCTTTTAAAAATAAAAATCTGAGCCCTTTCCGTGATGTAGGAAGATAGTTCTGTAATATGCTTCTGGAAGCTTGCTAGGAACATGATAAGATTTTCATGAATGTGATATGTACTTCGCAGGATTTTTCTGATGGCATATATACACGAAAAAGCCATTTGTAAAGATTGCAACGGTGTTAAATTTGTGTGATGATAGCTTCACGCCTTTGTTATATCACCGTTTATATTGATAACTCTCTCTCTCTCACTCATGAATTTCACCAAAATGACAACAGGCTAGCCTTGAGAGAAGAAAGATGTCTAAACGTTTGACAGAAGAAGCCCTGGCATACTTTGACGAGTGTGTTTCACTGTCGACATTTGATAGTTCTGACTTCTCATCACCAGAAGATCCGCCACTCAAAGTAGTCGGTGATGCTAACCCCTTAAATGAAGGTGGATCAGTCCGCACATCAAATTTGAGCTTATCAGCCATGCATATTCCAAGTGGTCATGTCGATGAGAAACAGGTCCATCACCATGTTTTTTGCTCTAGCCTTAGCCTTTTGTTTTGTCGTTGACGGTGAACACGAGATTCTTAAATCAATATGATCTGCCTTATACCATGATTAGAGAAATTCTATATTTTGCACTGCATATTAATTGAAAGACAAATACAGAATCTGGTTATTTAGTGCAAATTACATGTGAGGATCAGATATCTTGTGGCAAACTAAAAGAAGGGTAATTCAAGATTGGTGAGATGGTTTTAGTGTTCTAAATGGATAATGTTTTCGACTGTGCAGCAATCATTCACAGAGAAACGGTTCGAGCTCGGTGGCAAATCCTCAAGAGCGGGTGCCAGTTGCAGCAATGAAAATTCTACCCCAGAGCCAGGTAGTTCCGAGAGTACTAATCGGGAAGCGGGATGGAAGTACAAGTTCTCTTTCTCGGACGACACATTCGAGTACTTCAACCTCCAACACGACATCAGCAGCTGCGTCAAAGGCTCGAAGAACCGCTCTAAGAAGGACGATAGTGGCACGGGGAGCGCAAGAAGCAATTACTTCCAGGTCGACGAGTACGACTTCCACGCCTCGATGCAGAGCCTGCTGGCGGACAGAGTGACCCATAGAAACCGTTTGGAATCTGGCGGTTTTCTTATTTGTGGTGGAGGGGTCACGGTTTCATTCTCTCCGTTTGGTTCTTTCATAGAATGATCGAGGGATCAGACCAGCAGAAGCTCATCAAAGAAGAGAGAAGCAAAATCCGCCCAGTGATTATGTAAATATCTAATTGCTGTTAGTGGTTTGCATTTCAAGAAAAATTTTGTTTGCGAGGCGAAAAGGGATTCCGATCTCCCTAGCTCTTTTCATTCGCTCATCGAGCAAGTATGTCACGAGAAGAAATTCAGGGTACATGTATTACACTATACAAATTTGGGATAAATGTGTCAGAGGCATAAATTTTGAGATTTGGTATCATAAAACTTTTTTAAGGTAAATGTATTATAATGAGTATAATTTAGGGTTTACGGTAGATTTTACTTAAAAGAAATTAGCTCAAGAAAAAAGGGAAAGAAATAAGAAAAAGAAAAAAGAAATCGAGAAAACTGCGGGGGAGTGAGCAGATTTTTTTTATTTTTGGGTCAAAGAGGAAGGAGCAGTTCAAGAGCTCTTTCTTCTGTCTAGTTCGACGGTCATCCGTTAAAAAGAATGTTAACATTTCTCTCTCTCTCTCTACATCTCGAGGAAAGAAATAAAAAGAAAGGAAAAGGAAACGAGAATATCTCGAAAAAATAGAAATTCAGAAAGAACATCTGCCCATCGACCGGATAACCATGACGCCTGGATTACTTTCGTATTACGAGAATTTATCCCCAAAAAAACGTAAAAAGGGAAATAAGAAAAAAAGAAATTTATTTCAAGAAAGTTCCCCTCCTAGTATTAGCCATTTGGTTTCTCTGCTAGGATGAATTGCAAACTAATTTGACCATCGTATGTTTACCTTATTTTGGCCAACATGTAGAAATTTACAAGAAAAATATAATAATAGAAAAGCAATTTAAGTTTGGAATCTTTGAAAGATTATTTAAATATAAAATTATTATGTCGGGAGTTTTAAATTATTATTTTATCATTGTTTGCCATAATCCCAGCAGCTTGGACATTTATTGATTTTATAAACAAATGTTAAATATAGTTTTATTTTATAGAGATACATGCGAAACAAGATCTTGTATGTCAACATCTTGTCTGTGCCCGTGGCGAGAAAATCTCATAGCACAGAAAATCTCTTCCAATGATCTAAAACTTTCCTAATAACTTCTTAAATGATTAATGAGAATACTATCAACAATTACTTTCAGATATTGATTAAATATATTTAATAGAAAATATTTCATTTTTAAATAACTAGTTGAAATTGAATATTTTCTTTATTTTAACTGCTATGGTGTCTTGAAACACTTCAAAAGAGAGATCCTTTGCTCTAAATAAAGAATATACTTCAGAAAACGACAAATTCATGAGAGTTTAGACAAATAAGGAAATATTAGAATCTTAGATATACGTGCGATTAGGAGTTAACAATTCTTGGTTCCTTTCAAATTCCAAATGAAACTTGAGATCTACTCATTGAAATAAATTTCCTAATTTTTGGAATCTAAAACCTATCATACATATTTAGAAACTTGGAGCCTAGCTTGTCACAAGTTTCAGGATCTATCCAAATTTCACCCATATTTTTAATTGAATTTTTGTAATAAATCATCACCTCTAATGATCATCATTTGCTACGATCCATCAATCACAACTCATATTTAAATATGCAAAAATTATTAAATATTAGCAAAATGAAAGTCTCAATCATGAATACCATCGGAAACGGAAGCTCAAACTAATGGTTTACACACTCATCAATAGATGTCGTCAAATGCCGAATGATCACGCGAAAAAATAAAACGAGAAAAACATAAAAACCTGTTTCAAGTTTCCAATTTTAGTTGGCACCCGAAACTTACCTATCGGAGCAAGTTCCCTAATTTTTGAAACTTGAAACTTTCCCTACAATTCCTAAAACCTGGAATTAGACTAGTTCACAGGTTCCAATTCTCAGATTCCTAGTCTATCTCGAAGCCATACTCGCCTTCCATTAGTGACTGCAATTTGGGAAATTGGAACTTTTCTTTATTAGCAGGTACTTATACCCATTCGACTCCTACATTTTCAATTTCGATGAGACCTCTCCCTCCAAAACCCTCAAAAGCAAAAATGAAGCCTTCGTCGTTGCGAGAGAGCAATCAAAGACTCCAGGCCACGGCGGTGCCAAAGAGGCAAACATAAGGTCGCCGTCGAATCGAATGAGAGGATGATCAATGACCGACGTGACAAATATATCCTCGACATCTTCTATTGCGCTGTATGCTAATAGAAATGAGCACATACGGTTCTGTTCATACGCCAGGTCTACGGATGATGCAATGCTCTTTCTACTTGTAGCACGTATGAAACAGCTATAATGGTCTCTCTCTCTCAAGAGTCCGAGAAAGAACAAGGAAACAAAATTATTTCCGATATAAAACAGAAGTCCTTTTTTTAAATAAGTGAGATGGAAATTTTAAAATTTATCTTTGAAGTGCAATTGAATCATAAAACTTTCAAAATGTGCAATCAAATATTAAAATTTGTCATGAAGATGTAGTTAAATTCTAAAATTTAGGTTCGAAAAGTGTAATCAATGAAAGAATTTGTTTGAATTAATTTGATAATTTTTAGGACTTTATTATACTTTTCAAAAGTTTTAGGACTCAATTATATTTGCTTAACAAGTTTTATAATTTGATTACATTTAAAAAAAAAAAAATTCAATTACAATATGATAAGCTTTTGGGCATTCTTATGCATTTATCTCCTTTTTTTTTTTTTTTTTTTGTCGAGCTCAAGAACTTGATCAATCGAAAGAATTCAGCCCAAAAGAAATAAGAAAAAAAAAATCAATTTCAAGAAAACCGCGCGGGCATAAACAGTTTGACCACATGCTTGCGACGGATTTGAGCGTACACGTGGGGCTCGAATGTCTCGTTTTTGGCTGAACTGCGGTATTCTTGTAATAGCCTTTGATTAAGTCCTCTTTCTTTCTTTTTTTTTTTTTTTTTTTTTTTGGTAAAGAAAGTCCTCTTTCTTTGTTCTCATAATTTGAAATTCCTTTGTGAATTTCTTCTCCTTTTTGGTTTTTCGAGCCATATTGCCTTTAAACTCAGGATTGAAGTTTTAGAAGACTAGACATGATGGCGAAGTGAAAAATCATGTTGAAACAATACTCTTGTGTTTCTTATTAACAAGGATGAATCAATCAAGTTTGTTTCCACTTTTTTTTCAGTTGGATAATCTTCATTATATTTTATTGTTGACAACATCGATCAATATCGAATTAGAATTTCAACTTTTAGTCATTTCATATGTTTAAACAAGATCAAAAGAACTATACAACGATGGAATTACTGTTTCTGAAGCAACATTATTTTCTTTATTTTCTGTCAAATCACTCTACACATGCAAGAATGTAAAGGTTAATATTTTCCTTTTCTTATTTTTTCTCAAAGACCCGAATTGAGTATGAGGTAGGTCTCTTCCGTACACCTCCCTCTTTCCCCTTCAGCTTTCGCCACAATGACGGCGTCAGCCTCAGCGACGACCGTGACGTCTTCGGCTGCTTCTAATCCTCGCCGATTCATGTCTTGGTCTTGCCTTTTATTCGAAGATGGAAAAAAATGAAAGTGAGAGAAGAGTCAGTAACGGGAGAAGAAAAGATAAAAAGGAGAAGAAATTTGAAATATCTAAAGAGCGGGCCTCACTATGTACACGTGTCAATTCCTTAGTCGACTTGACATTGGTGAAATACCTAATATTTTCTACTGGGTAGACAAAGCTGCTTGCTAGAATACTTTCCTAGAAACGAGAATTACTTCCTTAGTGTGTGATATTGACAATTAGTAATAGTGGTTGTAACCATTGTAATTACTTGTATTTTACGATATTTTCTATCCAAAGTATAGTCTAATATATATAAGAACTAAAAGAATTTTCAATCGATGAAATAAAGTCTACTATTTTGCAATCCGACGGCTATCAATCCATTAAGGGACCGGTTTCCCAAGGAAGTATAGAAGCATGTCACCTAAAACAGGCAATTTTATGTTAGCATATTGACAATTAGTAACAGCGGATGATCAACATTGCTAATCGATTGAGTTGGAGACAACTGCGAAAGAACAAAAAAAAGGGTCTTTCAAGGACGTAATTGAAAATAAAACTGCATGTTGGGGACCGAAAGTAAAATTCAGCTCAGTAAAACAATTTACATATTTATTTCCCTAAGTTGAGCAAAATATTCACCTTAAGGAACATCAAACTTGAAAGAGCAATTTTTTCCCTTTTGAGTTTTTTCATATGGGATTCAAGAATTTGATCTTTATAAAATTATCCTTCTTTTTTTTGGCCAGTGCAAAATCTCTGTTTATTATAATAATAGGCGCATACACAGGCACATGCAGAAATTGTTAGAAAAATAATAATAAAGGGAGGCACGTTGTGACCTGACTTATTTTAGGAAATGAATTTGAATTATAAATAAAATATTAAAAGCAATATTAAATTTGGAATCTATGAAAGGCTAATAATATTGTATGATTGTTAGGTTAGAAATTCTAAATTATCTTTTTATCCATGGTTTCACCATAATATCAATATGCGGATTTATTGAGGCTATAAATAGATGCTAGATATTATTTTATAATATACACATACTATGCCAAATAAGATTTTACAAGCCAACGCATCAAAGCGCGCAGCTAGAAGTCATTAACCTGATAACTTATATTAAACATATTTAATCAAAAAAGCACTTTGTTTTCTTTGATAAATGATTTTTTAGGATTAATACTACAAAAAATTCCAAACTGGTTTATCTATAACAAATTTACCCAAAAATAATTTTTAATCACAAAAACCCCAAAACTGGCACATCTATGATAAAATTACATTCCGTTAATTTCCATTAAATTTTGTCATCAAATTGCTGAGTTAAACTACCAATATGGGGTTTAACTCTTCCCTTGTTATGAGTATACTAATTTGTGATTTTTCATTTTATTAATTCAATTTAATTGAAACTAACAGAAAGTAAATTTATCACAAACATATCAATTTGATTTTTTTTTTTATCACAAAATTACTTTGTTGTAGATTTGTCATAAGTGTACTAGTTTAGGATTTTTTATTGTATAAACCTTCTTCTTCTTTCTTTTTTTTTATCTTAACAAGTGTTTCCACATTCTTCAAAATAGAAATCACGTTCTAAATCAAGAATATATTCCAAAGAATCAATAAATCACATAAATTTAGACAAATAAGGAAATGTTAGAAATACGTATGATTTCAATTTGGGAAATCGATACTTTATGTTATTAGGAAGTATTTCAGGCACTTGTTAGGACAAATCATGCTATAAATACACCGCGGGCTTTTCTCTATGTCTTATCAACTCCTCTCTTTCGATCTCAAACCATACTTCTCACCCCAAAAACCGCAGAAGCCGAAAACCAAAGCTGAGAGAGTAGTCGAAGACTCCAGGGCCATGGCGGAGGCAAAGAAGAAAACCCTAGGTCGCCGTCGGACCGAATGCAAGATCATCGAGAACAAAGCCGCGCGCGAGGTCACGTTCTCCAAGCGCCACCGGGGCATGTTCCGGAAGGCAAGCGAGCTCGCCATCCTGTGCGGCGCCGAGGTGGCCATCATCGCCTACTCGCCCCACGGGAATCCCTTCGTCTTCGGCCACCCATCCCCTGATGCCGTCATCGACCGTTATCTCTCCGGCGGGGTCGTTACCCAGGCGAGCGAGGCGGCAGAGGCGGCTGTAGTCCGCGCCATCGACGAGCACAAGAAGCAATACGAAGAGGCGGTGTCGAAGCTGGAAGAGGCGAGGAGGGTCGGGATCGAAGCCGGAAAGAGAAGGGCTGCTGCTGGGAATTTCGATGGTCGGATGTGGTGGAACGAGGATGTTGACGATAGCATGGGAGCGGAAGAGTTGGGTTATTACGTGGGTTCCCTGCAGAGGTTGATGGAGATGGTCGCCGATAAAGTAGACAGCAAAACTTGTGTATGAATTGCGACTCCTCCTTTGTTTTTTCGTCCTTTAAAGTTTTTTTATTCAATTAACTTGATCGGAATTTATCGATTCGAATCATAATTATTGTTTGCTGCTGCGATGCACAATTTTCTTTACTGGCGATAGAATAAACATGTGATGAAAAAACACTATGTTCAGGTTCCATGCATGTAAGAATTTGTGCAGTAAAAGTTAAAAAAAAAAAAAAAAGGTGATGAATGAGGTAGTGAAAGAAGGGGAAGAAAAAGCAAGTCCGTGGAGTTGGTAACGTGATGAAGGCGTGCATGCAGTTTCCTACTCTCTCTGCCGAAGCATGTGTACATTCCACTTTGCCGGCAATCAGCCGGAGAGATGATTGATAATTGACATTCTAAAATCCCTAATTTCCTACTTAAGTCGTATTTAGTAGGGTTAATACTATCAAAAATCTTAAATTAGTATATCCATGACAAATTTAATCAAACTCTAAATCGGTAAATTTGTGATAAATTTACTTTTCGTTAATACTATTATATTTGATCATCAATTTATTGAGTTTGATGGTATGCGACAGTTAACAGGTTTACCAATTTTGAGTTTAACCCTCCGTTTATTATAAGTGTATCACTTTATGATTTTTCGTGATATTAAATCCAATTTAATAAAAACTAATGTAGGGTAAATTTGTAAAAAAATATGTTAGTTTGGAAGGGTTTTTGGTGGTCAAAAATCAATTTAAGGAAAATTTATCACAAGTGTACTAGTTTAGTGTTTTGGATGGTCAAAAATTTTGTTTGGGATAAATTTGTCATGGTGTACTAGTTAGAGATTTTTTTGTAGTATTAACCCTATTTAATAATAGGTTCACACTATTAAAAAAAGGAGCTATATAAAGCTAGTTATCTATAAATTGCAGATAATTAATGTTTGAGATGATATTGTTTAACAATTTGAGTATGTCTATCAAATTGTTTTGCTCTATTGCAAATTTTCATGAAATTACGATTGAACAAATTGATTTTCTCACCTCTTCCTATATTTAGCAATAATATAAATAAATACGTAGTCATAGCCAATATCATCTTAACCATCGATTATTCCTAGAAAAGATATAACATTTTCAAGCTCTAGTTTGGATTCCATAAAATCTCCAACTAGGCCCACCAACTTGGTTGATTTCTCTCCATCCATGTGATTGCTAACTAGAAACTTGTTGGAGGAATATTTTTGCTGGTAATTAGAATTTCGAGCTTCTTTGGTTTTCAAAAATCCTTTTGTGTCAAAGTTAAGCAAGCTTATTTCTGAAAAAAGTTCGCCATCAGTTTAAAAAACCTCTGGGATCTACAGCTGATTAGACAAGAACAAATCTCCATACATGTCCCTTAACAAATAAATACGCTGTCCAGCAGATGGTAAGAAGCCTGACAAAATCATAACCTGCAGAATTCTTGTTCATACGCGGACTTCACTCATCAGGCTAGATGATGAAATCATGTGAAGAACGAGGGAAGGAATCGCAAAAAATAGGATTTGGATCAGATTCAAACGTTTCCCCCAAAACTGGCATGCAATATAATCATATACAGAGGCAAAATGCTCACCATATCGACACCACATATTTTATACGGCGCTCTGATATCCTTTTCTAATGACATGTTCGAGCCTGCTGAATACATTGTCTTGAAGGCAAGAACTACCAAAGGTTTCATTTGATGCGCACCTTCCGCTAAAATCTATTCAGCCCACCTCATCCCTGAGCAGGAACAGTTTGCATTTATCCTGCTGCCGCCGCCTCCTCATAACTGTAGCTTTAAATTAGACGTATGATTCTCTCTGTGGGAAGACACAAAACTCACACCTGCATAAGAGGGTATTTTCTGTGCAGCACAGAAAACTGATCAGCTACTCTTAGTTTGTAGAGAGAAGCAATCCACTTCGAGAGTCTTCTCACTCTAGCTATGCTCTCCACATAAAATATAAATGACCATCTGATTCCCAGCACCTGCCATGGTTTCCATTGCTGTGTCTTTCAGTTCTCATGACAAACGGATCGAGAATGAATTCCTCGACAAAATTCTGAAAAAGAAAGCACTGACTCGGAGGAGAATTCCCAAACTTGAACAAGGCAGCAATTGCACAGAACGGAGTGCACTTTCCAGGGCCATTACAGAGGATCTACACTTCCAATGTTAATGTTGTCGTCAAGTATGCAAAGCAAATTTTACAAGTAACAAAAACAAGAAAATAATTGAACTTTATAGGAACCCATTACCACTTCTGGTCTGAGTTGAGTCATATGGTACAGTGCAGGAGCCATGGCAAGTATAGTCGTCCAAAGAGAAGTTCAACATGTGATTGACCGACTTCTCCGCTTTAGTATATCTGCAAATACTTTGCAGTTTCCCCTACCTTGACCCCAGCCTACACAGTAGGAGCTTTCTCAATAAATTGCAGTATGTCACAGATGTTAGCGGCAATCAATGAAAGATAGAATGAGGAAACGACATGGCTCTGGCTGACATAGCAACAGCCGGGTGCCACATGCTTTCCTACATTCTGGTTTGACATCCTTGTGCATTTTTGTGTGCGTATGTGTGTTTTGTCCAACTAAACTAGAGATAACTAAAATATTGACAGCCCAAATCTACGAAACAAAATTGACCCATTGAGGTCTAAATCCTGTAAAACAAGGAATCTTTGCATCTGCGTTAAGTAATAATGAGCCATGAGACGAAGATGATGACATTGAGCCAAACATGCTATCACCCTGCAAATATAATAGAACAAAACGGAAGATGAAATCTCAAAAGTTTGTTGTAGTTTCCAAAGGTAATTCAAGCGAAACTGGATTTAGCACTAACTAGCAAACCGAGCACAGTGATTTCTTTTGTAGATGATTGTGACTCTTGCAAAGCCATGCAAATGATCACCTATAATTTATTCGGATTGTTTCATTGTACGGTTGCCTCGCTCTGCAGAATGAGGTTTCAATAGGAGCATGTTAATACAAGAGTCAAAAAGTCATCCACAAGCAACATAGTTAGCAATTACCAGAAGCCAGTATAAAAAGGAATCTTTAGCAACAGGGTGTCCTAAAACTTCGATTGCAATGTACCTATTTTATGCTCTGTTGTGAGGACACTATCATTCCTGGTTTGCACAAGCAGGCGCAAATGCACTCAAACGACTACCATGCCAGTTACTTCACAAAAGACCCTCTTCCAGTACTTTTATCCACAAATATGTGAAAATATGGAATCCGATACGTGATATTCTAACACCACCAGCATCTTGTAGCTTAGAATTCAAAACATTGGAGGTATCAAACCCCATGCTGGTAGTCTCATGTTTCTAACGCACATCCCAAATCATTAATCGGCAAACGAGTTTGGTAACCAAGACCCTGAAATAAAACTACTTCCCTAGAAATTTAGCTAAAATATTTAAGCTGGCCTTGTGTATGGCGACTCCTCCATGCAGGAAACTGACTAAATTAGCTCCTCTATTCCAAACCCCTCATATAGCTATAGTTAAGTCCATTTCAAGAAATTACAACTTTACTGTAAGTTGACTCAAATACAAGTGAAGTGCATCTATAACAGGACTGCTATTTTTCACATCTCCAGCTGAAATTGGTTTCCACTCTTCTTAACAAGCTGATCATCCCCAGTACCACAAGATATGAATGACAATTTAGATGCCATGCAAACTGGGTGAATATTTAAGTACTAAACCACGCAACCATCTATCAGTTAAAGTTTTCAGATTGGACAAAAATAAATTCTATCAATAAATTCTTCGCATGTATTTCCCGTCAGTTAGAAATTACAAGTCAGATAGAATTAAAAAAATTTCCCCAATACAGTGAGAAAATGAATACCAACATTTGCAACTAAACCATACATCAATCATCATCAGCACTTCCATAGTTTTGAACTAACGACTGCAGCCCAGTACTGACAACGCTATTCTTATCTACTTTAGTCTTTTCAATTTTAGCACTAATGTTGTAGAGTGGAGCAGCTTTCCTTACCACAACAATAGGCACTGAGGAATTAGCCTTTGTCAATGAATCTGCTGGCTTGTCCGGGAATTCCTGACAGAGTTTTCTCTTCTTGATAGTATTGTTCACTGGTCGAATCAAATCTTCCTCATCCTCAGAATCTTCATCTTCGATCTTACGGACAAAATCTCTAGATGTGCGGAATACAATCGATTTGAGAAGCGCTTCATCCTCTTCCTCCAGCTTTTTTTCCTATGCAGCACACGTACGCTGCAGAACCTCCAGCATCGCATCCACGTCCACAGCTGCACGTCTAGACTTCGTCGATTTCATCTCGCCAAGTGCCGCAAGAACATCCATCTCCCTCTTGGTATCCAGCGCCTTATTCTCCAACCGCCTCATCGCGTCACCTGTCTCTTCAGCCCCTCTTCCTTTTCTCATTCTCCACTGCCTCGTCCCGCTCACGCCAGGGCTCGAAATTTCTCGTCGCCCCTAACTCCACGACGTAGTCCGAATTCTGCGGGTCGGTTTTGATCGTGAGCTCAGCAGAGCACTTAGTGCATTTGAAGTAAAATCTGAATATCTGCATCCCCAAATACATCTCACCGACGACGACCTCCTTCCTGGAATTGAATTTGGTCCCCTTGTCGATGTAGTTCCCGCATGTATCGCATCGGATGCTCATTGAAAGCATCGTCCGAACCTTGATCTGTCGATTCTTGGGCCTTCCGGACCTACGCAGCTCCAAAGGGTCGAAGTCTGGCGGGGAATACTTGTTCAACACCTTCCGTTCCGCCATCTTCTTCTTCTTCTTCTTTCCTCGACTCCAAACCAGGACGAGGAGAGCGAGTGATGAACCGATCGATGTCGCAGAGGTTTTCAAGAAACAGATGCCACTTCTCGAACAGAGTGAACTACTCTTCTGTAGGGATAGAGAGAAGCGGGCACCATTCTAGAGAGAGAGAGAGAGGAACGCGAGCACAGCAGAAGAGGAAGGACGATCGGGTAAGGGGAAGGAGACGCTCGTAACGGTCATCTTTCTACAAAGATTATATTAGGAAAGTTAATGATAAATTATATTGGGAAAGTTAATAACAAATTATTCTTGTAATTAACATTACTTTCTTCATGTGAAATTAGTTGCCTCTTTCTAAGGAGACTTTTTGAGAATTTTACATGTTCTTTATATAGTATGATATTAAACAATCGGTAATGATTTTACTTATTATGTTATTATAACATAAATTTATTGGTATCGATAGTACAATATACTTTAATTTTAAGTGAGTAAAAATGATAATATTAATTAGGAGTAACATTTAATGTCTGCTGAAAAATTTTTACCATTAAAAAGGTGAATTTTCAAATTCTCTGCATTTGTTAGAATATTAAAATTTTGAAAAAAAAAGAAAAAGAAAAATGCTTACGTGGTATGAAGTGCTCTCAATAAGTAAATCATTTAGAAAGTGCCCAAGACGAAGATGAATAAATCATGTCGAATAATATTTTTGTATTTCTCATTGATAAAGATGAATAAATGAAGTTTTCTTTTTCTTGGACTAATCTCTCATGATCTTTTATCATTTGCAACATGATTAAGTATTTAATTAAGGTTTCGACTTTGATTTGTTTCATATATTTAAGACATATCAAAAGAATTGAAATCGATATAGAATAATTCTAGACATGATTGTACAACTTTTACTTCATGATTATGTCTGAATATGCAACGTCATTAGGACTAGGACTATAAATTGATCTACCTCTCTAGTTGAATTTGGGTGACGGAGAATCCACGTTGCAACTCTATCATCTGACCGAAAACAAAAAGGGAGCTAGAACTAGTTTCCCGTCAAAATACGTAGGTCAATCGCCCCACTAGTTACCTTAATTTTGTTTCTCCACTAGGACGGATTGCAAAGTAATCATCTCAACCATGAGCAATTTCCTAATTTTCTTAAGCTCCTCCTTTACATGAAATTGCTGAATTGTGTAATACATGACAGTTGATGGCTATATCAATTTGATGTCTTACTCTGTTTTTGTCAAAGGTAACTAATTTGTGATTTTTCATAGTATTAATCTAATTTAATAAAAACCAATGGATGGTAAATTTGTTACATATATATCGGTTTTGGAGTATTTTTGTGGTCAAAAAATTAATTTGGGTTAAATTAATCACGAATGTACCAATTTTGGGTTTTTAGTGGTTAAAAAATTAGTTTTTGGTAAATTTATCATAAGTATACAAATTTAAAGTTTTTTGTGATATTAACCATTTTTTTTTATATATCTTAACAAGTGTCTCCATATTCTTCTAAATAGAAATCATGTTCTAAATCAAGTATATATTCCAAAGAACAATAAATCACTAGGAGTGTGTAAAACGAATTGCCCAAATCGGCAATTGCCCACATTGGCCGATTTGGTCCAATTTCCAGTTTATAAAAGTAGAACCGATGTCTGGACGGTCTAATTCTCAATTCCAAGGGGAGCTGAAATGATCCTCGATGTCAAACCAATTGTCACCCAAGCTAGGGTGAGGCTCGGCGAGCCTCACCGTCGCCCAAGTGGGGTTCGCCGAGCCTCACCCTCGCCTAGGCAAGGCTTAGTGAGGCCAACCCTTGCTTAGGCAAGGAGCCGCGAGGCTACTCTGGATTGGGCAAGGGTTGGCCTTGCCCAACTTTGCTAGATCTAGCGAGGGTGGCCTTGACTGGCCGCAACTGGACAACGAACGCTCGCCCCTAGCAAGTGTGACCTCGCCAGCCATGGTTGTGGTCAATGGCCGGTGATGGCCACCACAAAGAGGAGGAAGACAAAGGGGGAAGGGGGAAAAATCAAAAAATTATTTTAAAAATTCAATAATTATTTCAAAATAAAATATTACAAAAATGTCCACATCAGTAATTTCTAACTTAAATTAGTCGGAGAGATTGAATTGGTATCAATATGAAATTTTTATGACTCAATTCGGCCAATTAAGATGTTTATGACTGAATTCATACAAATGTCATAAGTTTATGATTTTTTTGGTACATTTTCCTATTCTTTTGTGTTTACTAAGAATAATTATGCCCCCACATGATATTATTAATCAATGGTTTAATAACTATTAAGTACTTAAAACTTATTGATTGTGAAAAGTTGCCACTCTTATGGATATGAAAAGGTATGGCTATTCCAAAAAAGTTGTGATTCTGATAAAAGTCACAATTCTGATAAAAAGTCCGATCCTCTATCCGCCCAAGACAACAAAAGATTGTATTCTATCCTCCATCAAATAAAATATATTATAATAAAAGTGAGTTAGCGGAGAGAAAACAATTTTTTTCAATTTTTCAAGGTTGTTGTTATGGATAAAGATACATCTTCGTCCTTCTTATCACGAATAAATCATAAAGATCTAAGATTATTTGGTTTTGAATTTCTGCACAAAAAATAACCTTATGGCTTATATGCTTTTGCTTCTTCTTTTTCTACTCATATCATAGGCCGGCAATTCTTTGGCCTTGGAATAGCTTGTGTGGCGCCTAATGAGACTAGAATACCATGTCAGCCTTCTCCTAAAAATAGTATGACAAATAGCATTCTCGTATTGGATTGCATCACGCCCAATTTATCTCAAACATCTAGTCGCTTGAGCAAGACACACGGAATAATTTATGCACAACTTATTCCAGTTTATCATGACCTTATTAAGAGAGAGGTATCGGCTTTTGAGCAATTTACGCATGGAAGGTATCAGCCGATCATGCCACTAGCTCCATAGAGAGATAAACCAATTGTATCGTGCACTCTGCATAACTTACTCTTAACCCTAAGTACCACTAGCTTCACTCTCCTTCCGTAGCTTACTTATCAATCTTCATATTATTCGAATTTCTTTTTGCTCAAAATCCAAAATACAGATAGTATAGAGTCGCTTCAAAATAGCAACAACGGATTATTCCAAGAAACAACTTTGGTTTGAGAACTTGTAGTTTGCTCTCTCTGTTATTTTTTCAAACTATTTTTGTAGTAAATGGGAGCAGTTTTGTGCTTCTAAATCTATTTCTAATTTCGAATGATATTACGAGGCAATCAATCTGTTTCTAATTATAAGCCAGCATAACCCTTTTCCTTATCCTTTACATTCGTCAAATATTTTATTTTATTTTATAAAAAAAAAAGCTGCTTAGGATCGCTTGGAATCATCATGAAACGTGAAGAAATCTTGAAAAATACATATTCTTATGCTATCAAAATTATAATTATGACAAAAAAAGAGACTCAAAAAAGAAATTCCAAGAAAGTAGAAGAGAACATTTAAAACTTCGGATAACCCATCCTTCATTTCAATCTTGAGTAAAATATTCTGCATAGATTTAAAAAAATGGGACAATTTAATTGAAATTAAAAGAAAATCGATTTCCTCGTAATTCTACATCGAGTTGAATTCGGAAACCTAATCCAAATATTACCCGGTTTAATTTTAAAATAAAAGAAAATTGATTTTCCTCATGATTCTGCATCTTTATATATATATGTATGCACGCGACCATAACCACATTTACACACAAGCATGCGGTTCCTTTGCGGCGGCGGCGCCCCCTGCCGTGGGGCTTCCGGGAAAGGGAGATTGAGGATGATCGCCGGGTCGTGCTACGTGCCGAAGAAGCGGGCCTTGTTCCCCAGGGGCGACGACGCGCACTTCATATGCTCCGAGAAGAGCACGATCGGCGTGTCCGACGGGGTCGGGAGTTGGATCGGGTTGGGCGTCGACCCGGGGGAGTACGCCCGGGGCCTCATGACGAGCTGCGCCGACGAGGTCGGGAGGCAGGAGGCCGGTCGCGTGGACCTCAAGGCGGTCCTCGGCGCGGCCTTCGACAGGACCTCCGTCAAGGGGTCGGCCACGGCGTGTCTACTGACGCTGGCCGATAATGTACGTCGTCCTTTTTCTGTTTATGTCGACCTCCGACTCGACCGATCGGCGTTACTTAACTCGGCGTGAAATCCTTGCTATGTGTTCCTCGTCGCAGGGCCGTCTGCGGGTCGTGAACGTGGGCGACAGCGGGTTCGTGCGGATCCGAAAGGGCGAGGGCGTTTACCGGTCGCCGACCCAAGAGTACGGCTTCAATTGTCCGTATCAGCTCGGAAGATGGACGGGGATGGACCGCTACAGTACGCCGAGCTCGGCACAGGTAGAAGAACTTGATATTCTGCATACGGAGATATGCATCAGATGATTTCACGTACTCTTCTTTCACTGCGTACTGAAACTGTCGACTGGCTTCGACGTTCGACATGTCGAATAAGGCGGTCCGGGTTTCACAGGCGAAATCCGCCGGAAACCTAACAGAGGGTCGAAACCCGAGTCATAACATGACGTGATCCGCAGGAACCTTATGTGTGTTTATCTGCGAGTCTTGCTGTGTTTTTATCGACCGATTGTGTGTTCGGCGTCGTACTGAATTTACATGCCCGAATCAAAGCGCTTGGGCTTGCGCGCGAAGCAATCTTTTCGATCCAGGCTCTGATGACGATTTTTCGCGTGAATGTCCGCAGAGCTACGAAGTCGAAGTACGGGAGGGGGACATCATCGTCGCCGGGACGGACGGGCTGTTCGACAACCTGTTCGTGGAGCAAATCAAGGAGGCGGCCGAAGCCGGGATCAGAGGAGGCAAGGGTCTCAAGGTCGTCGCGTCCTTGATAGCCGCTCGGGCGCACGCCAACTCCCTCGACAGGACCACGAGGACGCCCTTCTCCGAAGCCTCGGCGGCGCACGGCGAGGAGTGGCGCCACCACGGGGGCAAGCCCGACGACATCACCGTCGTCGTCGCTCGCATAGTAAAAAATTAGAGAGAGAGAGAGAGAGAGAGAGAGAGAGAGAGAGAGAGAGAGAGAGAGAGAATCTGTTCAGGAATAGATTAGAAATCTTTCAATTCGATTCGGGTTAATGCTTAAGCTGTAAATTTCGAAACTGAATTTTGCAAGCGTGCGATCTCCGATTTCACAACTTCTGCAAAAATTTGAAGAAGAAAAATCGGATTTCGCCGCCCTCTTTCGGATCGAATTTCGGCGGAACGTTTAAATAGCAGAAGCTTAAGCTTTCGATTTTCGACGTTCATATGGATTATAAATACTTTTGGAATTTAAAATATTGTTTATGAATTATGTTTGCTTTTTGAGTTGATATTACGAATGACTTCATAAATTTATCTCCAAAATTAATTTTTTTACCATATATATTTTTTTAACAAATTTAGGATTCTTTTGCAAATATTTTTATTTTCGATAATAATTTTTGTTCGGAAATAATTTATTTTTCCATTCATATTCTTTGGACTAATTTCTAAGTATTCGAATGCGTTTGATAATTGCATATAATTTATATTATCGAAATAGAAAAAGAACATAAATGTGTTTAGTGCGCCCTTCAAATTTTTTTTACGAGGTATAATTTTGTTAGCTTTTAAAATTTTCTTTTTTTTCCCTTTTTTTCCCTCCATTCTTCTTCCTCCTCTATGGATTGTCGGGTGTTAGCGATGATTGATGACTAGCCAAAGATGAGCTGGTTGGGCGAGATTCAGCCTCCCCTAGCCATGATGAGGCTCTCTAAGACCTAGTGATTGGCTAGAAAAGGAAGAAGAAAGAAAAAGAAAATGATTTTATTTCAGAAATTATTAATCGAAACAAAAAGGTGGGTTTTTCTATTTCTTGTTTCCATTCCAAATCTATTCCCTAGTTATTGATTTGTTTTGAGAAATAAAAATATTAATCGATATTATCAAATAGATTTTTTTTCTCTTTTGATAAACAAAAGAGCAAAAAATAGAGGAATATAATGATTACCAAACATGATATTACTCTATGTTAGTTTATGTTAAATTAGATTAATATCACGAGAAACTATAGGCCGGTATAGTTATGACAGACGAAGAATAAAAGCCCAAACTGATACATATGTCAAATAAAGAGTAAAACTCAAATTAATACACATGTCAACTGTCACATGATATCTAATTCAGCAATTTGACAGTAGAATTTAACAAAAACTAATAACAAGTAAATTTATCATTGATGTACCAGTTTAAGATTTGTGATGATAGTTTGAGTAACCTTATCATAGGTGCATTAGTTTAAAATTTTTGATGGTATTAGCCCTTTTCTTGTCGGTTAACTTTCTCGAATACACTCGATAAGTGTCTTGGCACAAAAGATGCTTTCATCGAGGCGGTCCAATTTGCTAGGAAGAATGGACCCAATTGGAATGCTAGAGAACAAAGGAGACGCCTTCCGTAATTAATGCAAAATCGCAGGTCGAAAATGCAAACGCCTGCAATTACAAAAACGGCAAAACGAAACAGCACCCGTGTGCCGCGTTTCTTCTTCTTCTACTTCCTTCTTCCTGTCAGTTGCGGCGTCGTTCTCACCCGCCGAGCCCGGAAAATCTCCGGCGCCGTCGCGCCGGAATCGAAGCAGAAGCGAGCTCCAAAGGTCTCACCGGAACGTAGGAGGGGCGGCTGCGGTGGTTCGAACTCGCCACGCAACGCTTGATTAATCCGCTCGAGCGCCGAACTCATCAGTGGCCACGTAAGTTCGCCTCGTCGTTCGATTCGATTTCGGCTTCGGCTCCGGCTCCTGTCTTCTGCCGGGGGACGACGGGGATGCATTGTTTAATTTCGGAAGAAATGCATGTCGCGCCGTGTTTTTCCTGGGGTAGCATTCGCGTTGTGGAAGTAAGTTCCTCTGCGTGGTTGTAGTCGAAGTCGAGATAGAAATCGATGCTCTCTCTCGAACTGTGTGGATTAGAGCGGTTGAAGTTGTTTGGAAAGAGCGGCAGTCGATGAAACTGTCGGATCATTTCTCGTTTTCTTTTTTGATCGTGGAGCAGTAACACTGTAGCGAATTAATTCATCTTGATTTTTGGAGGCTGTTGATGATGTCGCGTCTTCCGCATGATTGAAATTCCTTGTTTTTTCCAGTTAAGAAAAAAGGAATCTTTTCATGTGAGTGAATTCTTTCGCTTGGTTGTGCTTTTGCAGGATGTAGTTCCCATATCATACTCTTCGCCATTTGGGAGGATGCTTAGTATGGTTCTTTTCACATCTTTCATAATATGAGTAGGTGCAGAGAACCCATTGTAGCCATTCTCGGCCATTGCTCTCTACTTTGCGTCATGAGTTAGATAACAATGGAGGTTGAATCGGCTGATAAAGATGGGGACCCCAGGGGACACCGCATAGCTCGAAATGTCGTGTGTGATCGGGGTGATCAAGAGAGTGCCAGTGACACTTCTTTATACTGGGAGACGACTACTTCAGGCAGTGACAGAAGGGCGAAACCATATGTTGGAATGCAGTTCGAATCGGAAGAAGCTGCAAAAAGCTTCTACGATGCATATGCTAGGCAGGTTGGTTTCAGCACCCAGGTTGGTCAGTTTAGTCGTTGTAGGCCTGATGGGCCGATTGTAAGTTGGGATTTTGCATGTTCGAGAGAGGTTTTGAAAAGGAAAAATATAGAAAGCTGCGATGCAGTGCTCAGAATTGAGAGGAAAGACTCGGACAATTGGGTGGTGTCAAAGTTTGTGGAGGAGCATAACCATTCAACAGCAATTCCTAGTAAAGTGCATCATCTCCGACCACGTAGGCATTTTGCTGCTGCTACAAAGAATATGAGTAGTGAACCTCTGGATGCTATAAGTGATGCTCATGCTGCTTTGGATGGGAACCGTGTCTCTAATGAGCCAAATAGAGAAGGAAGGAATATCTCCTCTGTTGAATCAAATCACCCAGCAAGAAACGTTGGTTCCATTAACTACATGAGACCCAGTACTTGGAAGAGAAATCTGGGACGAGATGCCCAAAACCTTCTTGACTATTTTAAGAAAATGCAAGCAGAAAACCCTGGTTTTTATTATGCAATCCAGCTTGATGATGATAACCGCATGACTAATGTCTTTTGGGCTGATGCAAGATCAAGGGTAGCATATACCTACTTCGGAGATGCTGTAGTTTTTGACACCATGTATAGACCAAATCAGTACCAAGTTCCCTTCGCTCCTTTCACTGGTGTAAATAATCATGGTCAGATGATATTGTTTGGTTGTGCATTACTTCTAGATGAGTCCGAATCATCCTTTGCTTGGCTCTTTAGGACGTGGCTCTCTGCAATGAATGATAGACCCCCTGTTTCTATAACTACTGACCAGGATAGAGCCATACAGGCTGCAGTGGCTCAAGTCTTTCCACAAACTCGGCACTGTATCTGCAAGTGGCACATCTTAAGGGAGGGCCAGGAAAGATTAGCTCATGTCTACCTTGCTCATCCTTCTTTTTACAGGGATCTGTACAGTTGCATTGACTTCTCTGAAACTATTGAGGATTTTGAAGCATCATGGATCGCTCTTCTTGACAGATATGGTCTCCAAAAAAATGAGTGGCTTCAAGCATTATACAACGCTAGGAAGCAGTGGGCTCCGGTTTATTTTCGTGACACTTTCTTTGCTGCAATCTCATCAAACCAAGGGGTACGCTCATTCTTTGATGGATATGTGAACCAACAAACAACAGTACCTTTGTTCTTTAAGCAGTATGAAAGGGCTCTGGAAAATTCATTAGAGAAGGAAATAGAAGCAGATTATAATACCATGGGCACCACACCAGTCCTGAAAACTCCATCACCTATGGAGCAACAGGCAGCAAACCTTTATTCAAAGAAAATTTTTGCCAAGTTCCAGGAGGAACTAGTTGAAACTTTCGTGTATACTGCAAATAAGATTGAGGATGATGGAGTAATCAGTAAATACAGGGTCGCTAAATATGAACATGACGACAAAGCATTCAAAGTTACTCTGAACGTGTCTGAGATTAAAGCAAGCTGCAGCTGTCAAATGTTTGAGTACTCTGGAATACTCTGTAGACATATATTGACTGTCTTCACTGTGACAAATATACTCACCCTTCCTTCTCATTACATATTAAAGCGATGGACCAGGAATGTGAAATCTCTGTTGGGATCTGAGGAACAAAAATCTGATCCACATGGTATTGAAACTCTTACATCTCGCTTCAACAGTCTATGTCGGGAAGCCATCCAGTATGCTGAGGAAGGAGCAATTGCCGTGGAAACATATAATGCTGCAATGAATGCTCTCAAAGAGGGTGTTAGAAAGATAGCTTCTGTGAAGAAAGGCATTGCTAAAGTGACTCTGCCAAGTTCACAGAGCAGTGGAAGTAACGAGGACAGTAGCAAGAAAGCCTCATCATCCGTCCCCAAAATGTTCCCAGCATTGTGGCCTTGGCAAGATGCCTCTCCTCCTCATTTTAACCTTAACGACAATGGAATTCCTGTGGCTGATTTAACTCAGCCCAGCCTTGCTCCTTTGTCAATTCAACACTACAGTGGCACACTTGATGACACAGTAGGAAGCATTTTTCTTCTCTTACTTCAAAATTTTCCTGCATCATTTTTCATCTCGTGAATTTGTTAAAGGCCAAAAGCCACCAAAAACCTTAAACTATACCTACCATGATATACTATCCTAAACATTTTTCTGTGTCACAAAAAATCCCTAACTTGTACTTGTGTGATACATTTATGCTCCATCAAAGTTTTGTCAATAACAACCGTTAAAAAACTGCTTACATAGACGCTAGAAAGTAAATAGTGTTGACATGGTGCCCACATGGCTTAAGCGAAATAAAAATGACATTGTTTTAGCTGAAAAATCATCTAATAGAATCTTGACGGAAGGTAAATGTGTCACATAGGTGCAAGCTTGGGGTTTTTTGTGACTTTTTCCCTTTGTTAAATAGTAGTCCGGCATTTTCTGTCAATTTCTTATTGTCTTGTCTTAATGTAGGTTATTCTTACTTGTTTTAAGTCCATGACTTGGGTAATTGAGAGTAGTACTGCAACTTCTGCGGGTAAAGTTGCTGTAGTTAATTTGAAGGTATGAGTTTCTGTGCCTTTCCTTGTGGTTATGCTTTTTGTACATCGGGCTTTTTTTCCCTGATTGTAAACTAGTGTTGAACACTTGCATATCATTGATAATTTCCATTTCAGAACTGAGACATTTACATTATGTCCTTGTTAAATATTTGAATAGACATTGCGTTGTTCATTGTCATTTGGAAGGTAGTTTTTGGTGCTTTTCTGAGTATAAGCACGCGTTCTTCCTGTGGTTCCATTGGTTTAGTATGTATGTGGGGCTGATTGGAGTTATATGATTGTTCTGGTATGAATATACCCACAGGTTTGAGGTTATTATCTCTCTCTGTGGTTATTGCTCGCAAGCTTATTTCATTTTCACTCACCTTTTGGTAGCTGCAAGATTATGGAAAGATTCCCTGTGGAGAGACAGAGGTGCAGTTCAGGTTAACAAGAGTCACGCTAGAGCCCATGTTGAGGTCCATGGCCCACATCAGCCAACAGCTCTCACCCCCAGCCAATAAGGTTGCTGTCATCAATTTGAAGGTATTGCAAAGGCTTCACACCTTTTCTCCTGATGGCTACAGTATTTCAGCATTTAATTTTTCTTGGTGGGTATAATATTTTGGCGATATATAGATATTTTGCAGTGATATCCGTGATATGTAGTAGCTATTGTTTTGCAAACTATATCAATTTCTGGATTTTCGTGTTAGGATTTGGAATTTTTGACTGTCCAACAATGATGTCAGGGTTTTTCTTCCTTCAAATAGTTCCATGCCCCTAAATGTTTCAGGCTTAAGAGGAAGTATCTTTATGACGTTTTATGATTAGGTGTTTGGTGTAGGAGAAGGTGCATAAGAGACATGGGTGGTGAAAATTCTCCTAGCAAGCAAAAGCCCGTAGATGTTGCTTTTTGTTGGAAACTCTGTGCACAATTGTCCTGGGGACCTTCACGCAATTGGGCTTGTCTTGGATATGATTTATGTCCTTTTAGGATCCCAAACATGAGAAAAGTCACTGTGCAGTTATACCTTTTCATGGGGATTAACCTTTTTTGCTCCTCATGTGCTTGAGAAGAATCATCTCTCCTTTATGTTTGAGAGTTGTGTTCTTCAGTTCAGTTAGGTATCTGAGGGAGATCCTTAAAACTGTGGGATTTGTCCACGATAATATGCTCTCATGTGTCATTGACTTGGTTCATCTAATCCTTGCTTACAGCATTATATCGCTGTCCTTTTTTTCAGCTTCAAGATACGAAGACATCCACTGGAGAAACAGAGGTGAAATTTCAGGTTTCAAGAGACACTCTAGGCTCAATGCTCAGATCCTTGGCTTACGTCCGTGAACAACTCTAAAAGGTGTAAGTAGAGCTTCTCAACTGTTTTCCTTGTAATCAAGCAATACTGCATTAGGTCACTTGAGGAGGAGTATGTAGATCATAGTCATTTTGTTCTGTGTGGTGTTTCAAATGTTTCGCTTAATAGTACAATTTGTATTGATGCATGAATGACTGCTCATACAAGCTTTGCTGGTTTTTGCCATCATTTTTCCTGTTATATGTTGATTTTTTTATCCACAGCTAGAGAGGGATATCAATTCCTATCAATTATTGATAGGTATATATTTTTTTTTCTCTTATATAGCCCGCCTTACCATTTGCCAGTCGAGCGTTACTGTTTGCTACGATTTACCCGGAGAGTTGGAATCTGCAGAGTTGCTTCAAGGATGGAGGCATTGCAGAGGTCTGTAGTCAGAAATATATTGTACAATGCAACAAGTCTGATAAAGTAATAGCTAGGACTGATTGTCATTAAAGATAGCCCAGCATTCACTACATTGGGTGGATATGGTTAGGTATATGTGCCTTTTATAGGTCCTAAGTGTTAGACGCATTTTTTTTAGAGCAACCGAGACTAGTTAGCACACTGTAAATGTGAGTTGTGTGAATACCATGGTTTTAATGAATGAGGCAGAAGATTGGAAATGTATAACCTTCACTTGGCTTCTTCTTTTGATGCAATTTTGGAGGTTATTCGAGTTTAATTGCTTCTCCTTTTTACCTGAGTCGAAAATCCTCCATCTAAAGCTAAGCTAATTCTAGAGCTTGCCTGAGAAAATACATCAGTTGAGTTCAATTGTTTTTATGAATGCTGAGATGGTCTGCCAGTCGAAGGAAATCTTGTCCTTCAATGCCAGATTTTTAAAAGAGAAGGTATGGACGGGAGTTTAACCAGGCTTGGCTCCTTGAAATATCATTACAATGAGAGTTGCCAACAGATGGAGCAATAAACATTAGTCTCTCTCTCTCTCTCTCTTTCTGCTCAACAGTTTTTATGTGGCCGATACAAAGAGACAAAGAAACTTCATGAAAACAAAACTTTTTTATTATGGCGTAACACAGAAGTAGCAGGAAACTATGATGGACGAAGAGAAGAGAGCACGACATCTTGTAGGGAGCTATCTCTCTGCATTGCCGCCTTGAACTCTTCAAAGGTGACTTTCCCGTCGCTGTTGGCGTCCATCTGGTCGAATATCTCATCTAGCTTTCCCGGTTCGGTGATGTCCGTGGGAAGGCAATCATCGGGCAAAGCCTGTTCAAGGAGTCAATCATTGGAACATCACCTTTTTAACTTGGAGAGACAATAAATCATATGAATGTAGTGAAAAGTTGAAGGGTGGCTTTACCCTAAGCATGGAAGCCACTTCTTCCTTGGTGATGCATCCAGATCGATCTGTATCGTACATCTGTTGTTGGCACAAAACTAACGTCAGCGTGGGATAATGAGTTTCATTTTTTCTTACAGGATCTCTGGTCTTATGTCCATAATTTCAAAAGATGGATTTTTGGGGGTGGTAAGAAACGATGGCTTTGGTCGGTTTGTTATAATTATTTCAGTGAAAGGTCGCAGAAACAGTGCCTGTTTTCTGTCGAAAATTAAATTTTCTAACTGGAAGGTGATATATTTCTACAGGATACATTAATGGAGTTTTCACACCGTTACCAAAACTCTTATCTGTCGCTTCCCGGCATTGTATAGCCAATAAATAATGTTCCTGGGGCTATTCAGATAATCAGGTGTTCGACTCTAGTACTTTCTTGAAGATTTGCGTACCTCGAAGCACAGGCGTAGAGCGTCGTCCCCACGGGAGTTCCTGAGGCTGGAGAAGCCACACAGTATCTCCCTCATATCGACGGTTCCATCACGGTTGTTGTCAAATAAGTCGAAGATGCGAGGCGCCAGGGGGACTAACGACGACATTTTCATTGCTTTCAGAACCTCTTCGAACTCTGATAGGGTGGCATTGTCTCCGTTAGCGCATCTGGGATGAGCCAAGTATGCATTCTTGAAGTTAAAACATATTATAAAAGCGGAGGACCTAATCAAAAGCAAGTGTGCAGGGGATTCACGGACTCTGGCTCACATTTTCTTGAAGTTGACCTTAAGATTCTCAAGTTCCTCTGGCGAAAGGTCATGAGACCCGAGCAGAGATTTCAGCTTCTTAGTCCTCAGGAATATGGTGCTGCTCCACACGCTCGCGATCGCCGCCGCGCGCAATTTGCGCCTGGCATTGAAGCTCTGCAGCCTCGTGACGATTTCAGGGTCCATCTGCTCCTCCTTGGCCAGATCACCTATTACCCACGGATGATTGAGAAGCTGTTTGAACAGCGAGTTTAGTGTCAATAGGAGAGCACGTGCATTACTTCAGAAGTTACATTGGGCAAGAATAGTGGCTCATTCTTGATTATTTTAAAGACTATGCCATGAATTTACCATCGTCGGTCTAGTACTATTTAAGTCTCTAGTTATGAGAAATGCACGGATTTCTCTTGACAGCAATTCTCTTTTATAGCTACTGAATCCGTCTCTATATAGGAGAAGAAAACTTAGAAGAGGCCTTATTGGAGTAGTAAATTTGAGTTTCTTACATTTAGGGCACTCGGTCTCCTGCTAGGATCCACAGTCAGAAGGTTGGAAATTAGTTCTTTTGCTGATGAGGTTATGTTCTTCCAGGTCCTTTCGTCGAAACTGAACTCTCCCTTCACAGAATAAACATAATCTCGTCGAGTCAAATTATTCATCCTTGGAACCAAGAAGAAGAATACCTGAGCCTAGGGCCACAAAAGAGAGCAAAATCTTTTGTGTTACATAGATGTGCTTGAACTTACACTCCTTATCATCTGCTGCTTTTGGCGATTGGACGGGGCAATGAATGGTGGATACCTGAAATTCATACAAAACAGTGTCAGCATCTGGGGACGGCTGCCTATTGCTGTAAGAGAAATACTTTTAACGTCTCTGCTGGAGAGAAACTATAAGTGAAAAGCGAGTAAAAGGAACACTTTTCAGGAATCTGACAATCGTTAAGCCCTCTGGTGTGAAGAAATTAGCAAGAATTGGGTAACAATGACTTTTTTGGAAGAATGGGAATCCTACTCGACTTGAAGAAAATTTAGTCAACAACTGGATCCTGAGACAGACAGGAATTGCTAAGCTCAGTCAGTTTAAACTGTCTAGGCTTTGCAGTCACATAGTACACTGTCATGACTCGAGAGCTCTAAAGCAAGTGGTAACCTTGAGTGTATGGTATTCTAGATGAGCTCTCAAACCTGAAACTTTCATATCAGGAAAGTGAAAAGCTTAATCAAGAAGGTGAGAACTTTCACATCTGTGAAGAGCCTACTGAGCAAAGAAAACTGCAAAAGTAGCAACTACCCCACTAGGTTATCATCCTTCTACTCGAAGTAATCACGAATCAGGAGATTGAAAATATTGCAACATACCCTGAGAGCAGAATGAATAGAATGACTCCCAAAGACCACATGTCACTCTTTGTAGTTATTGTTCCCTGAGAGAGAGCCTCTGGTGACACATAATCAATTGAGCCGAACAGTCCGATAACTGGGTCGGACTCCTCCACAGAGCTCAGCCCAAAATCCATGATCTTCAGCGGTGAATCCTCGCGCTTGTTCAAGAACAGGCAATTCTCCGGCTTCAAATCCCGGTGCACAATATTGGCCCTGTGGAGAGCATCCAGGCCCCTAGCGATCTGCAGGACCACGGCAGCTGCTTCCACCTCCGAGTATCTCCTCCGAGCCACAATCCGGTCAAACAACTCTCCGCCTGAGCAGAGCTCGAGAATCAGATGGACCCCACTCTGGTCCTCACACACGTCGTAGAGGTTGATGACATTGTCATGAGGGGAAACATTCTCAACTATCCTTCTCATGACCAGGATCTCATTGGTCAGGAGTGCATCAGAAATGGGCACTTGCTTAAACATGGGGAATGTCAGTGAAGCAAACTGCTTCTTTGCAGTGACTGTTGGTGGTGGAGTCGACAGGCCAAGCCTCTTGAGCGTCTTGATGGCGACTTCTCTTCCATCTCCGCTCGATTTGCAGATGCCTTTCCTGACCACTGAGAATCCTCCTCTTCCTAGGACATCAGCCACTTCATAGTCATCAGAGAGCCTTCTTGTTTCTTGGCCCATAGGCAAAGAGAGCTTTACTGACAAAAGCAGGTAGAGACTCGAGAACTTGGGATCCTGGGGACTCGAGGAAAACTGGGTTTGGACTTGGAAGTCGTAAAAGGTTTGAACCTTTATGAAGGAACAGAGAGAGAGAGAAAGAGAGAGTACAAGTTGGGTTCAATAATAAGGTATTGACATAAGCATATACCAACAGTTATCTTTGCATTAGTTTAAGATATAAAGAAATGCATGAAATTCAGATGGAAACGAGGGAACGAACTGGAGGGTGCAACGGCTGAGGAAATAGAGACAAAGGTGACTTAGTCAACTAAAACTAACCAATCAATCTCCTCCCACGTAATCCAAAAATGTATCATAATTCTATGCTTATATCATTTCCTCCTAGATCCACGCAATAAAATAGTCACTCTTTATGAACCCAGAAAATTAAATAAAGCAAGAGCAGAGAAAGAGAAGTCTGAGCGGCTTGGTTGACTTATCTTTCATTGTTTTATGCATCGAGATCTCTAATGTCTCTCAGATTTTCATTAAACCCAATACATCAGACCATAGTAAACAATTTTCAGCAAGTCGCTTACAACTCACAGCATAGATCTCATCGTCTTCGTCTGATATAAGGATAATAAAATCGCATCATTGGCTGTTATGACAAAATTTCTGCCAATTAAGGCATTTCTTGATCCTCTTTTTTATGAATATGCAGTTCTAGAGAATTACCTTGTGTTCATTTAACAAAATTAAACAGAAAGAAAGTTTCTTCCTAAGGATCAGTTTGGGGTTCTGGGCTTTTCTTCCTATTGTCCTTGGAGCACTTTGAGCAAAATAAATTATAAGTGTTTTATCACTCTTTTCTGTAAAAATCTGTTAAAAGCATTATGAAATGCAGTCTCTAGCTCTGTCCTGTAGACTGTTTCTCTTTCGTGGTGATAGAAAAAGAATAGCATGAAGTAAAAATCTCATCAGTCAGTAATGTCATGTTCTCCTCTCTTATCTGGGAAAGAAAAAACAAAAGCTTAGTAGATTGGACTGAAGACATTCTTTTGATACCCATGTTATCTCCAAGGAGAACATTGCCAAGAGGTTAACACCAAAAAATGAGTTGAAACCGATACTAAGGGATAAAGTGCATCAAAACAAAACCAAAAAGGACTAAGAAAAATATATGAACTTTTATAAAAAATTAAAAGCAACAAACTCGGAAATTTTCCCTTCAATTTTTTTTGTACAGAGTCACATTTAAGGGTGATCTTTTTTATAGTCAAGATGAAGAGCAATGGAATAAAATAGGAAAAAAGGAATCCGTATTTCTTTTTTCTTTTTGTTGACGAAAGGAGATGAGTACAGGGTATGTGAAATTACTGAGAAATCAGATGGGTTCAAGCTGAGGAGCGGGTCGTACACGGAGCAGGTCAATTGGTGAATTGATGGACCTTGGACGGCGCCCAAATTGCAGTATTTAACAACAGAAAACCATGATTCCTCCAAATAAATGAAGACAACGTGAAGAGGACAGGCCACGCCTTTGACTTTCAGAGACAAGCAAACGAATTTTGTAATTCAATAATTATAGGAAGAACAACTTCAATGAATGTCCTCATCACCATTGACGAGAGAATTTCACGATAATCAGGGCTTCCTAACCCCTCAAGAAAACAATATCTTGATGTGAATTTTTAAATGAATAGCATGTTAAGAGAACTCGAACCGCACATGCCTCTCGGCATTAAAAAGCTCCTGGCTTCACCATAATCGTGTGCAGACCATCTTTGTGATTTTGCTGAGATCAGGGTATATGTGAATGAATAAAAATGGCATCATCATTCACCAACCCCAATCTCTGCAATGATTTCACTTGTGGGTTCACTGGAGTTTTTTTTTTTTGAGCGCATGCAGAGAAGAGACCCACCATTCAAGCAGAAAGAAGCAAACAGAGAATCTGGATTCAGCTCAACAAAAAGCAAAGGGCTAGAAGCTATTTATATATGTATATTCCAAATAAGAATTTTTTTTTACAAGCCAGTATCAATAGTCCCAACAAGAAAATAAATTATAAAAAGCATGGAATTTTAGGACACTATGGAGTGCGGCTTTTGCTCTTCCCATCTTGTTACCAAATCCTCTGCTCTTCAGTCACTGCAAATGCAATAGTAAGTTGCTAACCATCCTATAAAGAAAGCTGCAAGAGAGAGACCCAACTCTGTATCTCCGTTTTCCAATATTAAACAAGCAAATCCAGCTAATTTCAAAACTAAAATCTTCTACCGACTTGCAGGAAAACTAGACTAAACAACAGATTTGGTACTTTTCTTCTTTTCAAATGCGACTTCTCTTCTATCAGTTCCCAGAAAATCATGAAGTAAAGACATTGGCAGTGGCTTCAAAGGTACCAAGCAGAGATGCCTTGCTTTGGAAGCAAATTCATCGTGTTGCTGTTGGCCGCTGTCACACTAAAAGGAGAACCAAATTGAGAGTCAACCGTACCATCAGTGAGGCAGAATTCGAACGGAGAATCAAATGCCTTGCATTGATCATGTTGACTGCCCATCAATGGGAAGGCCGATTGGTTCAAGGGTAGGTTTGTGTCTTCATGCGTTTTGCCTCCCATGAAAGCTCCATGAGCAAATAAGCTATCGCCCATGCTACGCTGAACATTCAGCAACTGCTGCTCATTTTCAGGTACACCGAGTTTCCCTGCAATATTGCTGTTCTGTTGGAGGTTCACATCATCATAGAAGGACATGAGATTGGATATCATCTTTTGTCCGTCTTCAGGAAGTCCGAGTCCACGTATATTAAAAGACGGAGAATGAGTCCCTGGAGATGGAGTGGGATTAGGTTGAGCAAAGGAATGAAGGACTGCTTGCTTTCCATTGCTCACTTGGAAGTTTGGAATTCCAATGGCCTGGGAAGGAATAGGCTTAATCCGATAAGGGCAATTCAGCTGGTGATTATTTCTCGATGTCCTATCAAGAAAACCCAGGCGGTGATCACTGTAAGGGCATTGAGAAAACTCGCATGTGTATATCTGCTGATCCATCTTCACCTTCAGCTCATCAAATTGTTGATTCCTCTTTGAAATTAGCCGTGAATTGGTTTTGGTTTCATTAACTTCTCCTTTGATTTGAGAAACCAGCGGATGGATCGAAAGCTCATCTGTAGAAACCCGTGGTCGATACCAAAAGCACTTGGGTCGAAAGGCTTGCATTCGTCCGCCTCAAGCTTTGGTTCATCATCAACTCCTTCCACATCATAATCACTAGCATCACTGATGACATAGGACCCAAATCCACTGTCCGAACACACAGGCGGGCAGCTATTGGGGTACAATTTCCTGGACAGAGCTTCTTCCTGATTGATTATCGCGAGCCATGTGGCAGATTCCTTTGCAGTCATCTTATCCTGTAGACACTTACTCTGACGGACGAGCTTCCTGATCTTGGAGATGTCTGGCGACATGTGCTTGATAACAGCCGTGAGGACGCTCACCTTCCAAGCCTTCTTAAGATCATGAGGTTTCTTGTAGGGCGGAGGTCCCTGGTCCACGGGTAGGCCCAGCTGGGACCACCACTCCTCGTTTCCTGTGGGCCACCACGGAGGAGCCACGCCTTTCTCCAGTGGGAATCGCCGCTGCGGTGGATTGCAGTGCTGCATCAGAGCTGATAAGAGCGACCCGAGAGTGGTGTCCTGCAATTCTTGCAAGGTGTGAGGAGTGGGCCCGATGGTGGCTGCATCCTCGCCGTTCCCGGGGATCAAGTGGTCCGCCTGGTACTTGGCAATCGCGGCAGGTCCATTCCGGTCAAACCTCACTTTTTCCTTCCACCATGCTCGGAGATTGTCTGAGGCACCGCTCACTGGCTTGCCCTTCTCAGGAATGATCCCATACACGAAGCCCTGAGCTTTACATACTTCCATCATCTTTAGCATATATTTGAGAATACCATCTTGAGCCCTCGACATCTTCTTCCTCCGTGCCTGCTCCTGCGACTGGCGCTGCTTCGTGCTGTCCGGAGCTTCTTTATTCTTGTTTTGCTCCTTGAGATGCCTCAGGAGCATCCTGTCTCTCCACATCCTCCTCTCTAGCTCATCAACATCCACCTCCTCATCGCTGTATTCTTCCTCCACAACAGCCTCAGCTTCCTGTTCAGGATCAGCCTCCTGGGGATGAGTTGATAAGAAGTCGACGTTACTGCAAAAGCCCATTTCTTCGAGGATACCCATCTATGACAAGTCAGCAAAATCGGCTTGCTTCAACCAAATTTTGCAGTTCTCACTTTCCAAACCAACCTAGAATCGAGCAGATCTTAATCACTTAAAGGTTTCAATATCTTTGTGGACCCAACTCAAGATACATCTCATAACACCAGGATACGAACAAATATGGTTCAGTCCCCTGCAACCAAAACCATAAATAAAGTAAAACTTAGGGACAACCCCCCCATAAATATGTTCACACAGTACATGAAACCGGCAACAGAATCGATAACTATCCCCCATTTAAAGCTCTACAAAGGTAATTAAAGACACCAATCAGGCGACTAAGGCAGGCAAACAGGCAAACAAGATTTCACGCGTAAAAATTTCCGGAACACAAAAACGCCACGCATCAAGAAACAAGAAATCCATGGAGATGATCCAGAAAAGAGAACAAAAAAACATCTTGCTCTCCTCAGTTAGTTCTCAAGTATTGGAACCGAAAATCACAACAAAATAGAACACAAATACAGAAATAAGCCCACTTTTTTAAAGAACAGGCGTCAAAACCAATTAGTTACACGTCCGAAGTAACCCCATAAGGGAAAAAGGACTTGCAAAGTTGAACCCACTCAGGAAAAGGAATTACAAACCAAGAACAAAAACAGAGTCATTCAGATCTGCCACGCACGTCATCCGATTGGTACTCAAAAACTCTTATGGCAGATTACTCTGTCATAAAAGCAATCAACAGATGATTCAGAGAAGCCAATAAAACGAGCACACTCCACATACAATGATAACCACAGTGACTCCCTCCTCGCCAATCATAATCACAAATTCCGCAAAGCATCCAACCCAATAGAGGCCTAAGGCTAAACCCACGAACCTATGTAAAATAAAAAAAAGAAGAAGACGACGACTTTCCAGCGAGCACGAAACAGTACTTTAAGAGAGAAAAAAAAAAAGAGAACTTTTGCGACGCTAGCTCCTTCCGAGACATTATCGAACCCGACCACAGAGCGCGAAACTCACTGACTCGAGCTCTCGCCAACACCAACAACAACAACAACAACAAGGGAAACGAAGCAGAGCCCACGAAAGAACGAGAAGCGAAGAGACTTATGGAGCATGTAGTTACCGTTCACTCTCCTCCTCCGGCAAGCCCTCCACCTCCTCCAGATTCTTCAATGAACACGCACGCAGACAGAGAGAAAGAGAGAGAGGAGAGAGACAGAGGCTCTGTTTTTATTTTTTATTTTTTATTTTTTTATTTTTATTTTATATTGCTCTGTCCTTTTTATGTGCGATTCTCCATGAAAATGAGTGAGTGAAAATGCCCCGTGTCTTTACATGACAAAGTGGGAAAATGTCGAGAGGGAAACAGTACTCATCCCAACCGTGGTCGGGTTAAAGCTCTGACCGCGGTTAAGCCGCCGGCTGACGACGAGCCGACCGGGGGATTGTCTACGGTACGGTGCGTAACGCTCACATCGAACGGACATCAATGTCTTGGATCCCAAGATGCCGTCCTTCGTCGACCGACACGTTCCGCATTGAATTTCCGGATCTGTCCGCGGTTCCATGAACGGAAATTCGCATCTCATTTTTCCTTATCTCTCTCTCTCTCTCTCTCTCTCTCTCTCTCTCTCCTTGACCGGTGGGACGAGATTGTTAATGTTTGATCACGCGTAATTAATTCGATGAGTAAAGGATGCCAAATGATATTATCTCCATCTTAATAGCGATCAGTAATATGCGAGCGTGGTAACCCACTAGGCTCGATCTCGATTTGGTCAGCTTGAAAGATAGAAATTTCAATGAGTCTAGACAAACTATTTTGCCATTCAAACTAGCTTAATTGATGAACAAATCGGATGATTCTATTTATTAAATATGGCATTTTAATCATGAGTCGAGTATTTTATGTTCTCGACCTCACTATTAATAAAGATAATTAGTTTTAAGATGGGTAAATAACATATCTTGTTAGAATGATTCTTTTTTTGAACTTAGAACCTACCCCATTTGTTATGGAACATCTCTTTTTTGGTCCGATTATAGAATATACTTGAAAATATCTTTTCTTTTATTATCCTTTTTATAGCAATAACAAAATGGTTTAAATTAAAAGATGAACAAGGCAAGTGAACAATGAACAAAGGTTACAAGGCTCAAATGAGCAGAGGTGAGCCGTGAAATGAGCAACGAAAAAAATGAATTTTGAAATGTCCGAATAAGATTGGAGGGAAACAAGGAAAGAGAGAGAGAGCAACTGTAAAATTTATGATTTTTAAAAATTCATGAAATCGGTTCCGATCAGTCTAATTCTCGGGCGGATCGATCTGTTTCGTTCATCGCAATCTTAAAAAGAGGGTCATCCCAACGGACGCGCGAGATGCGGGGGAGGTGCAGGACAAGGGCGTGAGCGGGCGCGCACTAGATCTCAGGCCAACCGGAGTACAGCTGCCAGAGCCGAGACGGCGCTCCGAACGTGCGCCGAAAAGAGCGGGGGTTGGGGGAGCACCCCGAGACGGAAGCCTAACTTCCTGGCAGGGACGGCCCACGTTCTCCCGCGATTTTACGATCCTACCCTTCCCCCGCCTCCCTCCTTATTCCCCCATATGTGAATTCTCAATCACGCCGAATCATATCTTCCCGGAAAAATAAATAAATATAACATAAAGAAAATTACACATCCAAAAAGAGCTTAAATTAATGCTTTTGGTGGATTCACGGGATCCACTTTCACGGGTCCATCGCCACCCTCCTTCGAATTCATGTGATTTTCGGCTTTTTCAACGGATGTTTTGCCATCTTTTTTTTTTTTTTAATATACGATTTTTAAATCAGTCAAAAATATCAGCGAATGCTCATTATTTCAGGATGGGCTCGTTCCAAATTCTTTTTTTTTTTTTTGTTCCTGAGAGAATCGGATCGGGAGCCGGTTCCGTGGTCAATAATGTCATTTTGGCGAGAGGCCCTTATTCGTCGGCAGCCGTAGGGTCATCCATGACGAAAAAGAGAAGATTTTATTATTATTATTATTATTATCTTTTGGAGTTTATCTTAAATTTTTTAAAAAATAATTATCTTGTACTTTTCCTTTTTTTTACCTTTTTGGACGGAGAGCCGCAGCCGCCGGAGCGCACGGGGGGGCATGTGCTGCGACTACCGAAGCCGCTGAGACGGCGCCACGCGTCCGGTCGAGGGGCCCTCGCGACTTCCTTCCTTTCCTTCCATGTTGGTTGTCGGATAGTGGAGGACACGTCACCTCCTTTGACAGATGGCGGATGGCAGATCTCCGAGGGGGATTTTTGTTCGGTGGTCCGGATACACTGAGCTCAAATGCTTTTGAGCCGTCGATGTTGGATACGCCACGTGGGGTCCATGCTAACCAAGGGTGCAGATTTAATGGGCTCGCGAGCAACCGGGATCACTCGAGAATAATTCTCCTTTGACCCCTTCTCTGGCGCTCTCTCCCTCTCTCTCTCTCTCCTCCTTATCCTGTTGCCCTCTCTCTCTCTCTCTCTCTCTCTCTCTCTCGCTAGCGGACGAGTCGGATAAATGTCCACCGCGGGGGTCCGCCAAGATGGGCCGACAAAACTGGGCCGGGCCCATTTATCAGTTTGCCAGAAGAGCACGACGTGACGGAATGGGGAAAAAAGAAAATTCAGAGAGAGAAAAATCCGAATATTAATTCGACATACAATGATGGCTCCTCACCCACCCATCCATCGACTCGCTCGGTGAATTATGTACGTTGCGCGTTTATGCTAATAGCTGAATTAAGATGGATCACATGCATTTGTCAAACTGATGGGTCGAATCGGATCGAAAATATCCAACTTAATTTAATTTATTTATATACAATATAAATTTAATAAATCATATTAATCTCGATCCATATTGATAGAGCAATTTCATAAGGTGACAGTTTAGAATAAACGAGTGCGAGATCGATTGAGAATAAGAATGAATGAAGAAATGATCATAAAAGTAAGTTAGGTTTTAATAATTTGTAAATTCATTTAACATCTATATTATTTTTTGTTTTATCACTCTTAATTTATTCACTAGATATAGTTAATCCATATAATGATTCCGCTTATCAAATATAGATCAAGAAATGGAGATATGGCACTTTTTGACAGATTTAATGCACCATCAAGATTTGACAACTCGACATCGCTAATTTTATTTTGGTGGTGGTTTGAATCCGCTGAGAAATTAGCTTATCGAAAATGGACTATCGTTGAACTACAGACAAGTCAGAGTTCAATGAATGATCGAGAGCTTCTGGAGTGTTCAGGTACGATGAATGGTCATCAGGACATTTCTTGTCCATTTGTCGGGTCTTTGTCAGTTTGTGCAATTTGCATTTCTTGAGTGGAATATAATTAAATACCAAAATGTAAAAAATAAGTAAATTTTGATGGAATGTGGGAATGGAATAAGAACTTGGGATTACTTTTATGGAAGCAAAAGGGGGCTGGTGCAATGTCAACTCCGTTTGGAACGAGCTTTTCTATACTTACAGTAAGATTCTTTCCGGTGTGCTGCTTCGTGGGAAACTTTCTATCAAAGGAAAATACTTCTCATGAGATTCATTTATCGGTTAAGTGGCTTACTTTCCATTATTCAGTGGTGTATTTTTTTTTTATCATAAAAGAAAGACATTTTAAATTACTATGATGCACATGCAAGTTGTATTAGAAAAGTTCCATATTATAAAATTGGTGTGGTGTTAAAAAAATTATATATTATAGTTAACTTATAACTCACACTAAATGATAGGATTAAGCAAGCAAACACAATGAAATGAAGAGTAATGCGAAAAAGAAATTGAGACATAAGGTTTATTTTGATTTACCCTTACACTAACTCTATATCTAGTCTGAGTAGCACCGACATCGATATGAGACACACAACGCAACACAACACGACACACCGATACATTGTATCTCAAAAAATAGAGAATTTTGATACATTAGGACACATTATATATTAAATGTATACTTTTATATAATCAATTTAATTTGATTCAAATTTACAAATAAAATAATAATAATAATAATAATAATAATAATAATAATAATAATAATAATAATAATAAAGCCTAGAATGAATTTACACTAAAAATATTAATCAATATCATTGATTATTTCAATTTGAAAAATTCAACTTCATTCCCATAGAGGCAAAAAAAAATTAATCAACATAGGCAAAAAACAATTAATCAACATTCTAGATTTGTGTGTTAGAGAATGTCAGAAGAGAAAATAAATAAATAAAAACTCGGGAAGTGAATTGTGTGTCGCAAGAAGTGAAAGTCGATAAAAAAGAGAAAATTAAAATTACCTTCTTTCCACATTTATTATTTTTATTTATTTATTTATTTTATATATTAACATTTTGTATCTTTATATATTGAAAATTTTTAAAATTGACTTGTACATATCATAATCATTTGTAAGAATTCGAACTTTGAGTGTTGAAATTCCAAACTCGAGTATTGGGAGAATTGTCAAAATGTCGAATTTTCCAACATGTATTGATCGAGTGTCGAAGAATATCGGAGAGTATCGGACATGTATTGAAATGTCCGACACGGCACAAAGGTTCTCGAAGAGTGCCAATGCTTTATAGCATTCACTACATGATTCAATTATGATTAGTATATCTTACCTTTTATTATGTGAGAATTATACTAAGTGACACAATTCGATAGTCTACCATAATTAGCACCTCCCATCTCTTTATTACAATTCTCAATTACAAAAGAAATAAATTATATATAGACAACACAATTTAGTAGTTATTTATGGGGCTCCCCGACCCTACACTAAATGATTATATATAGATGGCACAATTCAATAGCTATTCATGGGCTCCCTCGCCTCACCTACTCATTGGGGAGCAGGACTTTCAAGTCTTTTTGTCAATGAGAAGTATGAATCACACTTTAACATGAATCTTTCTTTGGAAATGCCGGAGCAATTGTATAAAAGGCAACAACAAGAGATTGGTGGCGCTTTTTTGACTCATGAGTAGATTCAAAATTAAAGTGAAGGTCGAAGAATTTTTCAGACAAAAAAGCAATTTAGAGAAGAATTGAGATTAGGCTTGAAGTTGGAGTTATTTGAGGGAATTAACCCCTTATATTTACTGCCAAGAATTCTGGATGAATTTGTGTGGCCCAGATACCTTAGTGCTCGGAAACACAGCCCAGCCTACTGGATGTTGGGCTGATTAAAGGGCTCAAGGGCCTTGGAACAAAACAATAGTTTATGAAAAGCCTAATCAAGACAGCCTTGCATTGTATAGACTCCACTTTTTTTCTTTTTTAATCGAGATATACTTCATTTCATTTCAAGTAAATAAAGTAGAAGAACAACCCAAATGAGTTCAGAAAACCCAGTTCAAGAAAAGCTCCAAATTGCAGTTATTGATCACTCCATAAGAAAAAAAAAATGAACCAATCAATAAATTAGTTAGCAATAACATATGGAGATCTAATTGGATACGTTGTCAACGATCAATACCGAGAAAGTCATAATTTTTTTTTTTGATTTCTTCGATTTTTCATAACTATATAATACCGGTCAGCTTCCGGCACATCTTCTTGAAAATAATTCATTTGTATAGTCGAACCCCACGAATGCCATCGCCTTAGAGAAAGTCGTATTTCCTCAGCATCGCATTCCTAACTATAATTTTTATATTTCTTGATGTCATTTTCTTCACAAACATGAGAACCACTCCAACAAACCGATTTTTTTTTTTTTTTTTTTTGGGACATCCTGACAATATCATCATATCGCTTTGTGCCTCGCACGTAGTCCCGCGCCTTTAACCCATGCACGGCCACATATGTATAAATCCCACCCAACGTCCATGCCGGCATCACCACACCTGCGAAGCCCAAAAGACGATCCCGAAGTCGCTCGTCGTCGATGGCTTCCGTCAAGGCCTATGGCAAGATCAGCGAAGCCGACCAAGCGGCCCTCGACGCTCGCCGCCGGTCCCGGAAGAGAACCGTCATCTTAAGCTTGTCCTCGGCTGTTCTTGTCATCGTCGTGGTCGCTGCGGTGGTTGGTACTACGGTGCACGCCAACAAGAAGAGCGACGGCCAGGCTCAGCCCCTCTCGACCTCGGTGAAGGCCGTGTGCGACGTCACGCTGTACAAGGACGCGTGCCTCAGCTCCCTCACCCCGAGGGCCAACTCGAGCGGCGGCCAGGTCCGCCCCGAGGATCTGTTCAAGCTGTCGATCCAAGTGGCCTTGGAGGAGTTGGCCAAGGCGGCCGGCTATTTCTCTGAGCAAGGAGCGATCTTCGATAACAATGCAGTGAATGAGACGGCGACGGCGGGGCTGGACAGCTGCCGCGAGCTCCTCGGGCTTGCGCTGGACCATTTGAACAGCTCGATGTCGTCGAGCGGTGCCTCAAACGTGCTCGATTCAGCGGATGATCTCAGGACCTGGCTCAGCACGGCCGGGACGTGCCAACAGACGTGCATCGACGGGTTTGACGAATCAGCAGGAGCAATTAAAGAGAAGGTCGCGAGCTATCTGAAGAACTCAGGCGAACTGACCAGCAACAGTCTTGCGATCATCACTTGGATTTCGAACATCGCGAGCTCGTTCAAGCTAAGGCGGCTCATGAGCTTGCCTCACCCCGACCTCCACCACCACCACCACCATCACCACGAAGTGCCGAAGTGGGTGCACCGGAAGGAGCGCGAGCTGCTTCAGAGCTCCGATTTGAGGAAGAAGGCGAATGCTGTCGTGGCCAAAGATGGTTCCAGCAAGTACAAGACCATCGGAGCTGCCCTCAAAGCCGTGCCCGACAAGAGCAAGAAGACGTTCATCATCTACGTGAAGAAGGGGGTCTACACCGAGAATGTGCGGGTCGAGAAGTCGAAGTGGAATGTCGTGATGGTCGGCGATGGGATGGACGCAACAGTCGTCCGCGGAAGCCTGAACGTCGTCGATGGGACTCCAACTTTTCAGTCCGCAACCTTCGGTAATTCCCTCCTTCGCAATCTCTTACTCATTTTGCTTGTTTGTTTGGTAGAAGATTTTTGGGGATGGATAGTGATAATAGTAAACCAGTATTATTTTGCTAATGAACATGTTCCTAGAAAGTTTCATTAAAACTCTTTTACGATAACAACTTTTATCAAGGTACGAGATTAAGTTAACATTTCTACTTTGCAGCTGTTTTTGGCCAAGGCTTCATCGCTCGGGAGATGGGGTTCAAAAACACCGCTGGCCCGGCCAAGCACCAAGCGGTGGCTCTCATGTCGACTGCCGACCAGTCCATTTTCTACCGGTGCCGCATTGATGCCTTCCAGGATACCCTTTATGCTCACTCCAATCGCCAGTTCTACCGGGACTGCAACATCTACGGGACAGTCGACTTCATCTTTGGGAACTCCGCGGTCGTCTTCCAGAACTGCACCATCCTACCCAAGACGCCCATGCTCGGCCAGCAGAACACCGTCACCGCTCAAGGCAAGATGGATCCTAACCAGAACACCGGCATCTCGATCCAGAACTGCACCATCTGGCCGGCAGGGAACTTGACCAATGTCCAGACATTCCTCGGGCGGCCGTGGAAGAACTACTCTACCACGGTGTACATGCAATCCATGATGTCCAACATCATCAGCCCGAACGGGTGGCTACCGTGGGTCGGCAACTCAGCCCCAGACACCATATACTACGCGGAATTCCAGAACTATGGACCGGGGGCTAACACGAAGAACAGAGTCAAGTGGAAGGGACTGAGATTGAACCTTTCTACTAAGGAAGCTAGCAAGTTCACGGTCAAATCCTTTATCAAAGGCGACAAATGGATCAAGCCAGCGGCTATCACATATAACCCAAGTTTGTGAGTTTGACAATGTAAACTTGCGGCTTCTCCGGTTGTCGGTTTTTCTTTCGGGGGTTCTTATTGCTTACTGATTGATGATTTTGTATGATTGTCGTAATTGAATTATCCTATATGTAATGCCTTGATTAAAGGGTATGAAATGAGAATACTAATTGAATGAGCTGATTATTCATCATCATGGTATTTCTTCCTTCAATATGGTCTGTTTCATTCTTGTCCCCTGGCATCATCGAAACCAGACTAGAAGGTACAAATCATGACACCATCTCGAGGAGCCGATCCGAGTCGGGCCTAAAAATCTCTTCGCGAGCTAATACTTACATGAAATGCGGGCCGAAGCCTCAAGAATCACTTGCAAGATTGATGTCTACGGGCCCATTTTCCATCTTTTTGGGCTATGAGGCCCGTGTATGGACATAACAAATTATAGGATGAGTTGTTTCCATTATAGTTTTCTAGCTGCCTAGGGTGTAAATTTGACTAAATTATATGCCCGAGAAATGCTTTATCGAAACATTAAGTGATATGACTGTCATGCAATATCCTCTTCTATTTAAGTTAACCGCAGAAACACAGTACGAGCACTCTTTGCTACTGACTTGAAAGAAACCATAGATAGTCAATCATTTTGCCAATGGAAGACATGATAGTATTATCATTTCGACAATTCTGGAAGAAACAACAACAATAATATGTGTTTCTTTCTTAGTTTCCCTTGAATGTGCGAATCAACCTCTTTGTGGCCATATGCTTTTGTTGTAGCCAGCTTTGTTGCTATTAATCGATAATAGCAACTTTATGAATGGTAGCCACAGTATCATGTGATATGTGTTGAAATTTCTTTTGGATTCTTCGAGAGCAGTTGAGTATAGTAAATCTTAGCCGTTGAATAATTTGGATCTCATGTAAGATGAACATGATTCAAAGAGCTGGTTCGTTAGATTAATGCGCACCCGAATCATGTAAGTATTGCTTAAATATCATGGGCTTTGCCCGTTTCAAAACAACATGAGCCCCCAAATTGGATCCCAACCTCTTCTCCTTAGTTACAATCCCAAAATGGCCTTTTGTATTGGGCCACAACAAAACTTCATCTGGAGAGGGAATTTTCTCACTAGAGTTCCTGTTCTTCACCATTTTGGCTAAAATCAAGACAACAATTTGATCTCTCCCAACTCTTTCTATCCAAAATCTCAAATCATTTTACTCAAAAATTGCCACAGAAATTGCCCTTTATGTACTAAAAACTCTTTCAAGATAGTCATGGTCATTTCCTCAGACTATGAGTACAATTTTCGATCATGTGTTGTTGCCACAATAAATTTGGAAACCTTTTCTTGTCCCTGCATCAAAAAGGAAAATTTATTTGACTTGATAATACTAATAGAACATTATCAATTCAAGAGACGTGCCTTAGATCGCATCTATCTCTTCCCATATACTAATTCCAAAAGGAAGGCAGGACTTCTTTGCCGAAAGGAACAGAGATACAGCAGAGGATAAAATGTCAAAATGCAAAAAAAAAAGGAGGGGAAATAATCGGCGGAAACTTCAAGAAATGGAGGCTAAGCATAAAGGAACCGAGTGGTAATTGCCAGCTTCACTAGAGCAGCTTCAACTGAGTTGATTGAACAAATAAGGAAAAGAACCAGCTGAACAGCAAAGGACCAACGGACAATGAGCTCCAACACCAAAGAAGACATAATATAAGAAAGAAAAGGGCATCGCTTGTTTGGAGGGGATTTTGGAGGGTTCTCTGAGAAAAAAAGTCGTGGGGAAAGAGTGAGATGTTGGGGGAAGAAACCAATGTCAAACCAACAAAATTCCGGATTGAACCTTTGACAGAAAACGAGATTTTTCATAAATTCCAACAAAAACTAGCCAAAACCTTCAACTAGAGAGTGAAAGTACAATAAAAAGGTACCGACAATATCAAAGAAAAACACCCTACTCGTGGATCAAACTCTGAAAATCTCGAAATTTTTCCAGGTGTTGAGCCTAGTTGGTCACGTTTCAGGGAAAGAGTGAGATTTTGAGAAAAATGGATGGAGATAGAAGAAAAAAAGAGTTGTAACTTAAACTAGGGTACATCTAGTTGGAGTAGAGTAGTTGTCAAAAGGGTCGACAAAAAAGGCACTAGAGTCTGGTTTGGAGGCTAACAAAACTAGGGAGATCCCATTTTCCAGTTTGAGGGACCCAACTTCCTGGTCCCTTCGGAGGACAATTATTGGTTCCTTTGGCGGAGAATCACGGGACAAAGAAACTAGGAAGTAGGCTAGGGATCCTAGATGCATTTTCCTTCAAGGGCGACGATCATGGAACATCAATAGGAAAATCAGCTCACAAAACTGATTTCTGAGGCTGGAATATTTTAGTGCCGAGCGTGCTTGACTTTCTATGTCCCTTTACATGTGTCATCTCACTTGGCAACACGTGGTAGCCATCAAAGTCGGTAGGAATTCTAGTATTTTTTTTCCCATAAGGGTTTCAAGATAAGTAAGTAGATTCATGGCTCCCATAGCAGCAACCCTAGATTCAAAACTCAGTTTTACTTTTATTTTAGGGTTAATACCATAAGAAATCCTAAATTTGTATATTTGTGACAAACTTACTCTAAACTGATTTTTTAACCATCAAAAACCCTAAACCGATACGTTTATGGCAAATTTACCCTTTATTAGTTTCATTAAATTGATTAATATCACGAAAAATCACAAATTAGTACCCATGTGATAAATGGAGGATAAAACTCTAAGCTGGTACATATGTCAATTGTCACATATCATCTAACTTAATAATTTGATAATAAAATTTAATGGAAACTAATAGATAGTAAATTTATCACAGATGTAACGATTTAAGGTTTTTGGTAGTTAAATAAATTAGTTTAGGATAAATTTGTTATAAGTATACTGATTTGAGTTTTTTTCATGGTATCAACCCTTTATTTTAGTCCTATTTAGTTAGTCTATCTCTTGTTGAGAAAGGACAGGGAAAAGTTGAGAGGGCGGTAGTCCTGAGGACATACCTTATCTGTAATGCCCTTAATTCCTTGTGAAGAAAGCTTAGAGTTTTATAAGTTTTTTTGATAGAGAGAAAGCCCCTCCTAGATAGTAAATCAAGGGCACTAAACCACTTTCTTGTATCAAGGACTAAATAAAATCATCGTTTGTTTGCATTGCTCGACATCAGTGGTGCCAAAGCAAAAGCCAAAGATTTCAATTCATGCCGTCTTTTTGTTCTTCCTCACTTTGCAACATTTGCTTAAACAAGTGAAAACGGACATGGGCAATGACGACATTCGGAACAAGTAGGTTGTCACATTTCCTGTCATCTCTCCTTTCACCAGACTCGTCGTTTTACGTGGCTTCTCTCTAAAAGCTAACCACATGGAGGCTAGAGCTACTGTACAATCTCATTCCCACTTGCCAAAGAACGAAACCCTCAACTATAGATTCCATATTTAGGGCATATGACTAAAACCTTTTCCTACAAGAAATGATGTAAGTTCCGATCTATATCTTCAGCTTTAAACGTGAAGCATCTTAATGTTTTCACGTGCTCTTACTTTCGGAACGGGCCTTGACGTGGAGAATCATACATGACAGTATGTGGGATTCTTTACTAACACCTTGTGATTATTCTCTCTTGAAGCAGATTTTTTGTGCGAGAAAAGAAGGATTTTCTATGGAGGAGCTGCATTTCACTAGTTCAGATCTCTCTGTCGAGGTTAATAACAACGGCAGTGGAAGAACAACAGGAGGCGCTGTTGAAGAAGCATTAGTATGAGAATTGCTCCAGCTGCAAAGCTGAAAAGCTCAAGGAATTGCAGACAGGTTTGTTGATCTGTTTGCTCATTTCAATCTGGATCGTCGCGCTTTGCAGCAGTAATGATTGTATTTTGCATTATTGTTGTTCATAAGCTTTTTGTATGATAGAATAATTAAATATTGACCTACACATTTATTAAACATTTTAATTTTTTAAAACAGTTAGCAATAGTTATATTAAATCTCACATGATATCAGAATAGGAAGTCCTGAGTTCAAATTTTTCCAGACCTCATTTGAGGTTTAGACTATTAAAATCAAATTTTATTTTCTAGTTTCGTTGAACTTATAGGGGAAAATTATAAAAAAAAATTCTTAAATTTATTGCAATTATTTCAATCCATTTTAAACCTTTTATTTCCCCTGTTCATTTTCTTCTTCCTTTTATCTTCTTCCTTAGTTGACCCACTTCGGCCATGAGGTTGTGCAACTACCTTTGCTTTCACATCCGCAACCACCAAGCCCACCCCTGAATTGACTCTGTCCTCTTCCTCTTCCTTTGGATCTGTAACAACTGATTTTCAGAGCGCGAGCTTTGAATTAAGTGGTGGTGGTGGTTGTTCTCAAGGCCCGCTCGAGCAAGCCATAATAATAGTCAAATATTTACACACGACTTGCAACACACCAAATTATAAAAAAAAAAAAAACAAGAATACTAATTGACACAGAGGACCTAGATCCTAATGATGCTTGGCTATTGAGAGAGCATACCAGTAAAACTTGGGATTCTTTTCAAGCTGAGCAATGGCTGGTTTGAAATTTGCTGACAAACTGAGAACTCGGCAGGAGTGAATGATCTAACCAACCTGCGATACCCAAAAGGCACGACGAAGTCCCATTAGGACACTCCATAAGGCAGAGGATGAGGTGGGCATTACAGGATTTGCAATCCAATGCATTTCCTCATTCACTCAATTTGTGGAGCTCCCCACTGTGGACGGAAGAAGTAAATAGTCCAACAATGGGACATCTCACAGAGCATGCCATCTTTTTCTAAGGGGAAACGATGCATTTCTTTCCAATGTCCACAGTTTACTTGGATGAGTTGTAGAATCCTTGTTGCATTGTTTCTCGAATCAGTGTCCTAAACTTTTCAAAGAACCGACTTCGTTTAGTAATTACGCTATTTTCTTATTTCAATGCTTTATGTAAATTATATGAGTTCAAGAATTGAAGGCAGATAAATTAAGAGAAAAACATAGAACTAGTAGAGGAACACAACAGAGAAAGATTGAACTAGGTGGGACCAACGCCTTAGAGGAACTTATCCTATAACCCTCGAAGGATTTCAATGAGAATTGGAGAGATGCTGACACGTTCAAGAACAACAAGATGATCTGAAGAGTCGGCAGGACGAGGAAGGAAGAAGGAGATGATCTGAGAAAAAGAAAAAGTGAAAAAAAAAAAGTAAAATTTTTTTTGGATGAAAATGCCCCCTATCTAGATTGGAACATGTGCGATGCATGTGCTTCACCAAGTTCTTATTTGAAACAAAATTAATTACTTCATATCTTTATTTAAGACAAAGTTCATTTTGGCAATTTTTTAAGAAAATGAGTTCATTTCATGCTCTCATTTAAAATTTTCCCCTAAATATTATGTGTACAAAGGGTTGTATTTTTTCTTTATTCTAGATTTGGGAACATTTCCATCAACTACATTTATGTTGGAAATTGTCAAATCAATCAATAACTTATTGTAAAGATGCTAATTCAATTCTAAGTTTTCAATTTTATCAATTTAGTCTTACACCTTAGCGTAAAAATTCAATGTAGTTATTTCGACTAATTTTCATTGGAAATTGCTAAATTGGAATCCAATAATAATAAATCACCATGTTAGTGATTTTAGATGAAAATTAATTGGAAGAGCTAATTTTGCATAAAATTTTAGGACTAAATTAACATCCGTACAGTAGGTTTAGGACTGATTGTGTTATTTTCCCCTATATCATGTGGGTTATGAGTTGCGGACATTATATCCATGTGACTTAACTTTGATAATAATTGTATTGGACCATCTCATGACAAACTTGTGGTCCACAAATTGGTACCTTATGTTAGGTGGCTTTTGAAAAGCATGATATCTAATTTTGACTTTTAATTATTTGGATCTCATATAAAATTTACGTTATCTAATAAAATGACTCATATTTGTCGGATTGATGTGTTCGAGGAAACTTTATCACTAAATTTTTAAAATCAAAATGATAATTTAATATCTTTCAACTCTTTCTATCCGGATGTCGTGCTTTCTACTTAGAAATTGTGCTTTTTGGTACTAAAAACTAATAAAAAAAGTCATGGTCATGTCCACAGGCTACAACCATTAGTTTTCAATCATGTCTTGTGCCCACTACAATTTTGGAACCCATTTCTTGTCCTTTGGCCCTTGAATGAATGACATAAAAAATGACACATGAATTGACTGATGATGGCACATGGATTAATTCAAAAGACGTGCCCCAGATCGCATGGACCATTTCCCATAAGAACCGTCTATCATTCAGAAAATGAATGTGACTTTGTACTAATCATATCTCTCCACACTTTTGACCTTTTGTCAACGACTCAATCATTTTGCTGTCGGTATTTAAAAATTATTATTTTGTAGGTTGTTAACGAAAATTTTTATTTATCGACTTTTCCCCATAAGGATCATCTGTCGTTTAGGAAATGAATGTGACTTTGTACTAATCATATCTCTCCACACTTTTGACATTTTGTCAACGACTCAATCATTTTGCTGTCGGTATTTTAAAAATTGTTATTTTGTAGGCTGTTAACGAAAATTTTTATTTATCGAGCTGATGTAGAGTTTATTTTAAAACTATTGTCAAAATTGGGTACATATGCCAATTGTAAGCCTTTTTTTTTTTCCACAAAAATCACTATTCAAGACAGGTCAATTTATTTTGAAATATAATGTCGAGCGTCGTCCTCCATTAAGGTACTTAGATTTCGAATAAGAAACTTAGATTCCGAAAAAAATATTATTAACGTCTTTGAATAATCCAATTTTTTTTTGAGATTTCAGAGTTCTCCTTGTAATTTGCTTTTTCCAAATTTTGGACCTATTCCTAGTATTTTGGTTGCAACATGATGTCGACTCGAACGATTCCTAGTGTCATCTGCATCTAGTCCATAAATGAAGGAGTCCTCGTCCTCATCTTTGTTTATGCTATGTCATACCTACTTCACTTGATATTATTTCAATATTTAGCTTGAAGTGTCTCGCATCTTATTATTGGATGCACATTTTTAATATGCGATTGTCTTGTTTGGCGTCTACTCATAAGTCGCCAAATCACTATATGTAAATTAATTCTTTATGTCTATCCCGGTAAATGATTTTGCTGAGTCATCTACCATAAATAAAAAATCCATTGTAGGCTTAATAAATTTTTTGATAACAAGAAAGGTCCCTCCAGATAGCAAATCAAGGGCACCGAACCGCTGTTCAATATCATGGACTAAATAAAATGCAAACCCAAATCTGAATAGGTGGCCGGACATTAACGGTGACGAGCCAATTCCACAAGATTTCAATTCGTATTTACCAGTTTCGTTCTTACTCAGTTGTCACACTTGCTTAAAAGAAAGAAATCTGACGTGTGCGATGACGAAATTTGGAACAAGTGGGTTATCGCATTTCCTATATCACCCCCTTCACTAGTCTGAATTGTTTTCCACGGTTTTCCCTTAATATGCCAACTCTATAAAGCTCCTGTATCACTTCACTCCCACGCGCAAAAGATTACAAATTCTTCTTCTATTTTCATTCAGCGTATGTGATTCAAACCTTTTTGGCTACACGAAATGATCTGAAGTTAAGTCTATATCTTCAGCTTTAAAAATAAAGCGTCTTAACTTTTTCACGTCTCCTCACTCGTGGAATAAGCCTTGAAGTGGGGATTCATATATGATGTTAAGGGTTCTGCCCTTCACTAACGGTTTGTGATTATTCTCTCTAGAAGCAGATTTTCCGCAGGAGAAAAAAAGGATTTTCTATTTTGTTTGCTCAGGTGCTGAATTTCACGGGTTCAGCTCTATCTGTTGAGGTTGAAAGCAATGGCGGAGGAAGAATACAAGGAGGCATTGGTGCAGAAGCATTACTATGAGAATTGCCCCGGTTGCAAAGTCGAGAAGCTGAAGGAATCGCGGAGAGGCTTGCCAATCTGCGAGCTTGTGTTGATCTGGATTGTTGTGCTCTGCAACTGTAATTAGCATATATAGCACCATCGTCCTTCATGAGCTTTCTGTCAATTTTCGGATTTTTTTTTTTTTCTAGATTCATTGAACTTACTAAGAGCCTACATGGTAATGCTTCTGTTCCTGAGAACAATTTCTGTTCAGAAATGATTCTTTTTTATTCTGTTCCTGAGAATAATTTTTAAATATTTGAAGGCTTTTGGTAATTGTCCAAATTTTTTACTCCGGGAACAAAAATGCGTTTGGTAAAATTTTTGATCTTTTGATTTTTTTAATTTTTACTACTTTTGTTATAATCTTTTTCTTTTTTCTCCCATTCTTCCTCTTGGCCACCGCCATTGGGGTGGCCGGTGAGCGGTCGGGCAAGGTTTGGTGAGCTCGGCCTTGTAGATCTAGGCAAGGTTGAGCCTCGTCTGGGGTGGGCGAGCCTCACCTGGCTGCCATCAATGAGGCTCGAGCTTGCCTTGGCGGTGCGAGGCTTGAGCCTTGCTAGTGGCGGCCGAGCAAGGCTTGCCTCGCTGATGGCCGAGCGAGGCTCTAGTGAGCTTGCCGGACCTCGCCATAGCCTGGCGAGGCACTGGCAAGCTCGTCGGACCTCGCCCGGCCACTCACCGATGGCGGCTCAGGGGTAGCGATGGGGTGGGAGGAGGAAGAGGAAGAGGAAGAAGAAGAAGAAGAAAGGGAAGGGAAAAAAAGAGGAGAGAAAAGAGAGAAAAAAAATTAATTCTCACAATTGTTTTTTGGAGGGAGGAGCAACTTTTTTTTCTTCTTGATTTTACTCCAAATGTATTCCCTAAAACAAATTTGTTCCCAGGAACAAAAAATTTACTAAACACATTTCTGTTCAAAATCCACTCATGGGAACAAAAGAACAAAATTAGTTGTTTCCGGAAACATTACCATGCAGGCCCTAAGTGACTAGACAAAAGAACGACGAGAATTGCAGGATATTTCGAAGTTAATTTGTTTGGAATAATTCAGTTTTTGTTGTGAAGTTAAGCCGATGGCAATATTGCATAGTGATGTATAGTGTAAAACCAAAAGTTTTATTTCTCTAGCAGTAATAGTTCACTTAGCTGATTATAAAATTTCATATAGCTATGTCGTTAATCGTTCACTAATCAGAAGCTATTTGCCTATTCAAAAAGATGTTTAACCAGATGTACTTGTAGCCACATACAGAACAGCTGACTGCATTTATGATGTTACTGACCAGTGTCGTGTCCTTTCTCTTTCCAGCGCTGCCAATATCATCTCTATTCCCATTCCTTTACTTCATGGTAAGTTCTTACATTTTATGCTTGAGTTTTAAGTGTGATGCATATGTAACTGTACTGTCTAAACTAAAGATAGTGTGTCCTAAACTGTTTGGGTTAGGCTCTGTTTTCTCAAGTATCTTCTCTCTAGGCTCCAAATTGTTATTCTCGGTCAATTCGTCCTGAAATCTTTTGCATTTGTTGCAAATGAAATGAGTATGAGCGAACATAATTTCATCTGACTTGGAAGCATCAGAGTTAGCTGTTATGCAGTCGAGTAGGATGGTTAAACTCGATTGAAAGTCCCACCACTTTCCTTGGCAGATAATTGTGTAAATGACTCGAAGTATACGATTTAGCCTTCTCTACTCAAGACATCTTCATTTGTTTGTTGAATTTCAAATGGCAGATTAGAGATTTCCATATTGCCAAAAGAGAGGAAGACATTGGGTATTATGCTGGTTATGTAGGTGAGATCTTCCTGTTGCTCATCTTTGTTCATCGCAGACTCCCTGGTTTGATTTTGACTATACTTTTCACTGACAAACTCCTTGAAACCTGGAAGGTTGTGCATTCATGTTTGGTAGAGCGTTGACGTCGATTTTCTGGGGAGTTGTGGCAGATCGATATGGGCAAAAACCAGTCATCCTTATAGGAACAATTGTTGTGTGAGTACTAGATCACCACTCATTTACAGTTCCAGTTACGACAAATTACTCGGACAATTACAGTCAATTTAATCATTATGATTCGATTTATATCAGGGTTATCTTCAACACTCTCTTCGGCCTAAGTGTGAACTTCTGGATGGCCATTACAATGAGGTTTCTTCTAGGAAGTTTAAATGGTTTGCTTGGACCGATCATGGTAAGATCTTGTACCACTTATGAACTTCAGGCTCGTTGTGGCACAAGATTTTTGAGCCTCAAATAAGCCATCCCTTCTTATTTTGTTCCACAAATTTGCGATCATTCTGATATATGTATTTTGTAATTTTTTAACAGGCATATGCGACCGAATTGTTCCGTGAGGAGTACCAAGCGCTAGGAGTATCAACCGTAAGATCTCTGACCTTTGTCAAAACCTTCGATCTCTCGATGCAATTTCCTAGTTTTCTTTGCCAGGTACTTAATGGTAAGAGTTACCCTTCGAACTCAGGTTAGTACAGCGTGGGGGATGGGATTGATTATTGGTCCAGCTCTGGGAGGTTATCTTGCCCAGGTACTTTGATTTATCGCCTCTTGACGCATGAAATCGAGTATTCTGAAAGCAATGACAACTCGGACACACGTGTGGGAATTGCTTCTCTCATTTTCATGCTCCTCTGATGTTCCTGGTTATTCTATTGATTTTCACTTCAGCCTGCGGAAAAGTTTCCCTCGATATTTTCCGAAGAATCAGTGTTCGGAAAGTGAGTGGAGGTTGCTTTCATCTAACATTAATATTGCAGATTTTATCAAGTGATCATCCACACGAGCATTAAACATTTGATTTCTTGATTTGGATGCAGATTTCCCTACTTCTTGCCCTGTCTCACCATCTCGCTTTTTGCAATGGTAGTTTCCATCGCATCCTGCTGGCTTCCGGTATGCACTTCACTAAATTCAGTTCATGTTTGTCATTCTTGATATTGAAAATATTTGTTTTTTTCCCCTTTCATCAGACAACTTTACCTATGACAGGATTCGCAACTGCTCATTGCGCTTTATTGAGTGCCTAAAAATCTGGTTTTATTTCAGGAAACATTGCATATGCACCACAAAAATAGTGAGTTTGATGAGTCTCGCGAAGATATGGAGACCATATCCCTCGAGTCTGGTGTGAAATGCAAGACGCAAAATGTTGAAGGGAAAGCTCCGAAAAAGCCTCTGATTCATAATTGGCCCTTGGTGTCAGCCATCATAGCATACTGCGTCTTCACGCTTCATGACATGGCTTACTCGGAGGTAACGTTCTCAGTCCTTCATTCAATGTTTTCTGATATCATGACTGCAATGATTTCAGTACTCATAGTGCCGAGTGCTTCATCGTCAGTTGCTTAAAGAGCAAAAATTGTATTATAGTGGACGAACACGAACTTGTAATCTGTAGTGTAGTAGGCAGAAGACATTCCTTCTGTCCCGAGAAAATTATCTTGACTTGTTTTCTGGAATTCTGTCTTAGTTTGAAGTAGTTCTTCGGAACATGGCACCAGCATATCATGCTGGTTTCCAAGTGAGTTCATTTTGTCCTTTAATTCGATCCTCTCAATAGCCTTTCCGTTCTCCCTTCTCTTTGTAGATCTTCTCGCTGTGGGCCGTAAGCCCCAGGCGATTAGGGGGCTTAAGCTACACGACTGAAGATGTTGGAACCGTTCTTTCCATCTCAGGTATATGCTCCAGTTTCTTCCTTTTATGTTAAGATAAATTCGTTCAGGAAAATAACATGGTAGTCACTAAAACTGCAATTCAAAACGAAACTTCAAGATGTGGCAGTCCGTATTGTTAATATAAGTTCTACCTATTCAAAACTTAGAAGTATGGTGGTCTAATATCACTGAACGTATATATCCGTACTTGTTCAATAAATTTGCCTGGGATTGCTGATTGCCGAATTCCACTGCCAGGTGCTGGACTTTTTGTCTTCCAAACATTTTTATACCCATACGTGGACAACCTTCTCGGCCCCGTTCTGCTAGCCCGCATTTGTGGGGTATGTTTTCAACATCTCGTAACTTGAACTTGAGCTCCTGTTTGTGAAAAACATTTTATCTGGCTGTTTTATCTCCGGCTAATCATGGTCCATTTGATAAAGGGACAATAATTCCCTGTGTTTCCTTCGCACAAATGCTTGAATGCAGGTCTTATCGATTCCGCTCTTGTCAAGCTACCCTTATATAGCGATGCTGACCGGGCTAAGTCTCTCCATAGTGTTAAATTGCGCATCAGTAGCGAAGAATGTTCTTGCTGTGAGTATGCCTTACACTCTATGCTACAATATATGAAGCTAATATGCCCCCCCCAAAAAAAAAAAACTCTGTTCATATCTAATTCTGACTGTTGAATTTTGCATGTCGATAGATTTCCATCTTCACCAGCTTGTTCCTTCTGCAAAACAAAGCCGTTGTAAGCTTCTATTGATCATCTTTGACCCGTCTGATCTGCATTAACATACTTGAATATATACCTCTCTAATGAATGTTTGACTTATGTCCAAATCTGAAATTGCAGGATCAAGATCAGAGAGGAGCTGCTAATGGAATTTCGATGACCGCCATGTCTCTCTTCAAGGCAGCTGGTCCAGCTGGAGGAGGTGTGATGTGAGTTCCGCTAATTTTTGTCAGCTTTCATTATATCACTAAGATGGGACGATTAGCATTCGGTCATTATAATTCATAACTGAAAACAGACAGTTACTTCTGCATGCTTAAAGGGTAGACTTGATTTATGTTCTCATCCATGGACTCGAAATCTTTTTCAGATTCTCTTGGACACAGAAGCGTCAGGATGCAGCCTTTCTCCCAGGTAAACCGAACGCCTCCAATCCTGAGTGACGGCTCTGGCCTTCTTTGTATAACCATGAATAACTCATCTGTTGTCATCTGCTAAAAGAAAAGGTGTTTACATGAAGATATGTATAGCCACGCATTCATGATGTGCAATGATGAGGAATAACTCTATGTGACCGTGATAGATCGCACTTGAGCTCTAGCTGATCGAGGAACTTTAACGGCCCCATGCCTATGTGCAGGCAACCAGATGACCTTCTTCATCTTGAATGTGGTCCTGGCAGTTGGGGTGCTGATGACGTTCAAGCCGTTCCTTGTCCAACGCCGCAACTGAAAGAAGGTAGAATTGAACCCGCACAAATTCTATGTACAATGCGCTGCTAAAACTCACAGCAGAGCTTGGAAAATATCAGCTGCCATTCGATTCTTTCACAAGCGGAGCCAGGTCTAAAATTTGCTCACAAGCTTATCCAAATGGAAGAGTCGGACAGGTCCCTCAATCTTAGGGTCGTTAACTTATCTAATCATAGGTCTAAGGGTGTGTTAGGCCCTCTAGACCCAAGGCATTGAATTGATGTGCATCCGAATCACGTAAGTATTGCATATATATATATATATGTCACGGGCTTCGCCCATTTCCAAACGACGTGAGCCCCCAAATTGGACCCCAACCTCTTGTCCTTAGTTACAATCCCAACATGGACTTTTGTCTCAGGCCACAACAAATCTTCATCCGGAGAGGGAATTTTATCACTAAAGTTCTTGTTCTTGACCCTTTTGGCTAAAGTTGAGACGACAATTTAATCTCTCCCAACTCTTTCTATCCAAATTTAAGACTGTTTTACTCAAAAATTGCAACAGAAATTTTCCTTTATAGTACTAAATGTTGAAAAAATGTCTCGAGTTTAAGTCCAAAGCGAAGGTCTGAATATTTCGAATTAGATATTTTGTGAACATTCAAAATTGAGTAAAGAAGATTCGAAGATCAACTCCTCAATATTTGAATCCATTTTGAATTTGTTTCCTAATCTTAGTAGATGTGGGTTTCTTAATTTTATATCTTTATGTATTTTTTCCTACTCCATATAGGAGTGACTTTTAAGAATTGGAAAGTCCTCAAGTCCAATATATATATTTGGCCATGCATGGAGAAGAAAGGTGCCGTTGTTGATGCAAGAAGTCTTGAAGTGCCGATTTGTCATTGAGTGCTTGAGAGGAGTTTTCTCTGTTAATTTCATTCATGCAATTACGCCAAAAAGATTCAAATGTTTGTAACCGATTAAATTTTTGTGGTAAGAATTCATGTGTAATTCTTTTGTGAGATTGAGATATTATTTCACAAGAAATTGTGGAGCTAAACATCGCGTGAGTTATTGGGTGGAATTGGGGCTTGGGAAATACTATGTTTGAGTGACTCGAGTGTGTAATCTCCGTTATATCGCTTGTTTTATAGTGGAATTTGTTGCTACTATGGCATAATTCTCTATGACCCAACCACGTAAATCTGGTGTCCGATTTATTTTCTTTATTTTGTCTATTTTATTGTTCGATTGCTCACCCTTTCTGCAACATCAAAAACTCTTTCAAGATAGCTATGATCATGTCCTCAGAGTCTGCAACACCAAAAACTCTTTCAAGATAGCTATGATCATGTCCTCGGACTCTGACCGTAGTTTTCGATCATGTGTTGTTGGCACAATAAATTTGGAAACCCTTTTCTTGTCCCTTTTCCAATGAACGACGTCAAAAAGGAAAATTTATTTGACTTGATAATACTAATAGCACAATATCAATTAAAGAGACATGCCTCGGATCGCATCTATCTCTTCCCATATACTAATTCCAAAAAGAAGGCAGGACTTCTTTGCTGAAAGAACAGAGCTACAGTAGAGGATAAATGTCAAAATGCTAAAAAGGAGGAGGGGAAAGAATTGGCAAAAACTCAAAGAAACCGGAGGTTAAGGATGTGTTTGGCAACTATTATATTCTTGAGAATAATTTTATTGAGAAATTATTTTTTTTATTCTATTCCTTGGACGAGTGTTTGGACATTTCAAAGTATTTGGTAAGTGTCTAAAATTTCTATTCTTGGAATAGAAATGCATTTGGTAGGAATTTTAGATTCTTTTGTGACTTATAATTTTTAAAATTTTCTAATACTTTTATTATTTTATTTTATTTTTATTTTTTCCTTTTCCTTTTGCATTTCCTCCTTCCTATTTTTGTAAAAAAAAAAAAAAAATTAAAAAGAGAGGAGAGAAGCTTCAGCTAGTCATCGACCTCGGGATGGTCGGTGACTAGGCAAACTAGGGTCGATGACCTTGTAGGAGGGTCACCGACCCTTGGCGAGGCTGATCTCCCTAGTTGTCGGTGAGCTTGACCTTGTCAGGCCATTGCAAGGCGGTTGGGCAATGCTTAGTTAATGAGGCTTGGCCTCGCCATGGGCCGACGATCCTCTGGTGAGGTCATCGAGGGCCAATGATCCTCTAGCCTTGGTTTGGCTAGTCGTCAAGCCATCCCAATGCCGGCAATCGGCTGAGCATTAAAGAAGAAGAAGAAGAAAAGGAAAAGAAAGAAAAAATGAAAATTGATTTTGGAATTATTCTTAGGAACAAAGAATTGACTCTCTTTTTTTTTCACTTTTTGATTATATTTCAAATTTATTCGGGAAAAAAATTTACTAAATGGATTTCTATTCCAAATTTGTTCTTGGGAATAAAAAAAATAGAATCAATTACTATTGGTTGCGTTAACAAATAAGCCTTAAGCATAAAAGATCCAAATGGTAATTGCCAGCTTCACAAGAGCAGCTTCAGCTGAGTTGATTGGACAAAGAATGGGGGAAAGAACCAGCTGAACATGAAAGGGCCAACGGACAATGAGCTCCAACAACAAAGAAAACGTAATGCTAAAGAAAAGGGCATCGCTTGTTTGGGGGGGCGGGGGGGGATTTTGGACGAGGGTTCTCTTAAAAAATTGTGGGGAAAGAGTGAGAAGTTGGGGGAAGAAACCAATGTCAACCCAGCAAAATTCCAGATTGACCGATTGAGAGAAAACGGGATTTTCACAAATTTCCAACCAAAATTAGCCAAAACCTTCAACTAGAGAGTGAAAGTACACTCAAATAGCTTTCAAACCATAGGTCATATGCCTCAAATGGAGGCTGGTAAGGCAAGAAAAATTTCCCAGAAAAGCACCCAAAATTTCCCAAAAACACATCCTACTTGTATATCTAACTCTGAAAATCCAGAAAATTTTCCAGGTGTTGAGCCCAGTTGGTCACATTTAGGGGAAATAGTGAAATTTTGAGAAAAATGGATGGAGATAGAAGAAAAAAAGAGTCGTAACTTAAACTAGAGTATATTAGTTGGAGTAGGTGTCAAGGGAGTCGATAAAAAAAAAAGTACTAGAATATGGTTTTTAAGGCTAACAGAACACTTTTGTGGTAAGCTTTCTTCCTTACAGATCCCATTTTCTAGTTTGAAGGACCCAACTTCCTGCCCCCTTCGAAGGACAAATTATTGGTTCCTTTGGTCAAGAATCACGTGACAATGAAAACTAGGAAGCAGGCTAGGGATCCTAGATGCATTATTCTTCACGTGGCAAACAAACTAGGAAACAGGCTAGGGATCCTAGATGCATTTGATCACAGAAAATTGAGAGGAAACCAGCTCGCAAAACTGATTTCTAAGGCTGGAAATTTTTAGTGTTGATCCAGCTTCGAGAGTCCTGCATGATTGACTTGCTATGTTCCTTTACATGTGTTGGTTAACTTGCTGCGGCAAGGCATCGCCTAGCCACGGTGACGGTGGCCTCATTGCCGTTGGGCAAGGTTGCTATCACTAGTGACTGGCAGGGTTGAGCCTCGGCATTGGCCAGCAGCTACCGACTAGAGGAAGGGGAAGAAGGCAAAAAAGAAAAAGAAGAGAAAAGAATAAAAATTTAATAAAATCAAAAATAAAAAAATTCAAAAAAAAATTATTAAAAAATTGCGATGTCAACGTTGCCGGATGGCGATGTGTCTCGTCAGTTCCGGTTAGTTCAGATTTGGTTGAATGGAAGACTTAATTGACACAATTGGAAAAATGTTTAAGATTGAATTGATAAAAAAAAAATAATTAAATTAGAAAAATTACAATAAATTTAAAAATATTTTGGTAATTTTCCCCCAAGAGGCCAGTGGTCGTTTTTTCTCCTCTCGAGAAATTTGGACTATTGAGCAGTCAAAATCATGAGTATCGACCCAATCGACCCAATCAGTTGACTCCTCTTCGAGGTCAACAAGAATTCCGGTATTTTTTCCCTTTAGGGTTACAAGATAAGCGGGTCGATTCATGGCCGCCATAGCACCAACCCCACATTCAAAACCCAATTTTACTTTTATTTTAGTTAAAAAATCTTAAAATTGTACATTTGTGATAAATTTATCTAAAACTAATTTTTTGATTATTAAAAGCCTCAAACTTGTACATCTATGATAAATTTACTTTATATTAGTTTTGTCAAATTGAATTAATATAATGAAAAATCACAAACTAATTCACCTATGACAAATGGAGGATAAAACCCTCAAGCTAGTGCATCCCTCAATTGTTATATATCATAAAATTTAATAAAAACTAATGGATGACACAGGTGTACTAATTTAGGATTTTTTATGGTTAAAAAATTAAATTTTGGTAAATTCATCATAGATGTATCAATTTGAGTTTTTTCATAGCACGAATCCTTTAGTTTACTTTTATTTAGTTGGTCCATCTCTTGTTGAGAAAGGATAGGAAAAAGTTGAGAGGGCGGTAGTACTGAGGATTTACTTCTCTGTATTGCCATTAATTCCTTGTGAAGAAAGCCTAGAGACATTTTCTCTTGTTCTCTATGATACTTTTTTAATAGCAAGAAAGCCCCGTCTAGATAGTAAATCAAGGGCACTAAACCACCTTCTTGTATCAAGGACTAATTAAAATAATGATTTGTTTGGATTGCTCGACATCAGTGGTGCCAAAGCAAAAGCCAGAAGATTTCACTTCATGTTTATTTTTTTGTTCTTCCTCACTTTGGCACATCTGCTTAAACAAGTGAAAACGGACGGGGGACAATGATGACATTTGGAACAAGTTGGTTCACATATTTATGGTTATCGCTCCTTTTACCACAATCGTCGTTTTCCATGGCTTTCCTCCAAAAGCCAACCACATGGAAGCTAGAGCTACGGTATAATTTCACTCCCACAAGCAAAAGAACGAAACCCTCAACCATAGATTCCATATTTAGGGCATATGATTAAAATCTTGCTTTTTCCTTACAAGAAATGATGTAAGTTCTGATCTATATCTTCAGCTTTAAACGTGAAGCATCGTAATGTTTTCATGTGCTCTTTCTCTCGGAACGGGCCTTGACGTGGAGAATCATATATGATAGTATGTGGGATTGTTCTTTACTAACGCCTTGTGATTATTGTCTCTCGAAGCAGATTTTTTTGTGCGAGAAAAGAAGGATTTTCTATGGAGGAGCTGCATTTCACTAGTTCAGATTTATCTGTTGAGGTTAATAACAACGGCAGTGGAAGAACAACAGGAGGCGCTGTTGAAGAAGCATTACGATGAGAATTGCCCCAGCTGCAAAGTTGTAAAGCCCAGGAAATTACAGTACAGACAGGCTTGTTGATCTGTGAGCTCGTTTTGATCTGGATCATCACGCTTTGCAATGGTAATGATTGTATTTTGCATTCTTGTTGTTCATAAGCCTTCTGTCCAATAGAATGATCAAATATTGAACTTTACATTTATTTAACAGTTTTCTTTTTTAGAACAGTTGACGGTAATTATATTACACCTCACATGATATCAGAGTAGGAGAATTTAAGTTTAAATTTTTCCAGACCTTATTTGAGGTTCATACTATCAAAATCAAATTTTATTTTCTAGTTTGGTTGAATTTACAAGAGAATTATCAAAAAAGTCCTAAATTTATTATAATTATTCCAATTCATTTTAAACCTTTTTTTCCCTATCCATCTTCTTCTTCTTCCTTTCATCTTCTTCCTCAGTTGACCCACTTCGACCATGAGCTCGTGCAACAACCTCTGCTTTCGCATCCACGAGCACCTAGCCCACCCCTGGTTCAACTCCATCCTCTTCCTTCCTTTGGATCTGTAACAACTGATATCTTTCAGAGCCCGAGCTTTGCTTTAAGTGTTGGTGGTGGTTGTTCTCAAGGCCTGCCCGAGGATGCCATAATAATAGTCGAATATTTACACACGACTTGCAAAACACCAAATTATAAATATATATATTGACACAGAGGACCCAGATCCTAATGATGCTTGGCTATTCAGAGAGCATGCCAGTAAAACTTTGGATTGAGCAATGGCTGGTTTGAATTTTGCCAACGAACTAAGAACTCAGCAGAACTGAATGATCTAACCGCACCTTCGATTCCCAAAAGGCACAACGAAGTCCCATTAGGACACTCCACAAGGCTGAGGATGAGGTGGGCATTTCAGGATCTACAATCCAATGCATTTCCTCATTCACTCATTCTGTGGAGCTCCCCACTGTGGATGGGAGAAGTAAATAGTCCAACAAAGGGATATCTCACAGAGCATGCCATCTTTTTCTAAGGGAAACAATGCATTTCTTTCCATTGTCCACAGTTTACTTGGATGAGTTGTAGAATCCTTGTTGCATTGTTTCTCGAACCAGTATCCTAAACTTTGGGATTAGGACACTAGAAGTGCCATAACTTTCGTACGGCGCTCATTTTGGTGCCAAAACTTTTTTTTCGCTTACTTGAGTGCCACATCGGAGTGAAATCGTTCAGTTAAGTGCCACTTCCGGCCAAAAATCGTTCAGTTAAGTGCCAAAATGCATACGTGAAATTTTTTAATGATTTTTCTTCTTTTTTTTTTTAATAAATTTCGACGCCGACGTGGACTTTTCAAAAAAACAACGCTGTTTTTACTCTTTTTAAAAAAATTCGATTTTTTTTTTTTTTTTTTTTTTTTTTTTTTTTTTTTTTTGTTTTTAGGGCCGGTGAGGGCCACCGGTGACCCTCACCGGCCTTAAAGAAAAAAAAAACAAAAAATTCAAAAAAAAATCAAAAAAATTAATAAATATATTAAAATATTGTTCACCGGCGCCACATCAGCTTTTCCGGCGGCCACATCAGCTTTTCCAGCGGCCACGTCAGAATTGGCACTCAAGTGAACGAAAAAAAAAGTTTTGGCACCAAAGTGAGCGCCATACGAAAGTTATGGCACTCTAGTGTACTTACCCCCTTAAACTTTTCATGGAACCGACTTCTCATTTACACAGTAATAACGCTATTTTCTTATTTCAATGCTTTATGCAGATTATATGAGTTCAAGAACTGAAGGCAGATAAATGAAAAGAAAACATAGAACGAGTAGAGGAACGCAACCAAGAAGGATTGAATTTAGTGGGACCAGCGCCTCAGAGGAACTTATCATATAACCCTCGGAGGATTTCAATGAGAACCGGAGAGATGAAGATGCTCACACGTTCAAGAACAACAAGATGAACTAAAGAGTCAGCCAGATCAGGAAGGAAGAAGGAGATGATAAAAAGAAGAAAGTGGAAAAAAAAAAGGAAAAAAAATCTTTGGATGAAATGCCCCCAATCTAGATTGGAAAATGATATGTGAGATGCATATGCCTTACTAGGCTCTTATTTGAAACAAAATTTATACTTCATGCTTTCATTTGAGACAAAGTTCATTTTGGGCTCTTTTTTTTAGAAAATAAGCTCACTTCAAGCTCTTATTTAAAATTTTTCCTTGAATATATTATATGCACAAAGGGTTATATTTTTCTCTACTCTAGATTCGGGGAAATTTCCATCAACTATATCCATATTGGAAATTGTCCAATTAATCAATAACTTATTGTATAGATGCTAATTCAGTCCTAAATTCTCTAATTTTGCTAATTTAGTTCTAAACCTATACGTGGAAATCCAATGTAGTCGTTTCAAATAGTTTTCATTGGGAATTGCTAAAGTGGTAATTCAATGATAATTGGATCGCCATGTTAGTATTTCGGATGAAAATTAATTGGAAGAGCTAATTTTGCATAAAAATTTAGGACTAAATTAACATCCGTACAGTAGGTTTAGGACCAATTGTGTTATTTTCCCTTGTATCATGTGGGGTATGAATTGTGGACATCATATGTGACAAACTTGTGGTCCACAAATTGGTACCTCACGTTAGGTGGCTTTTGAAAAGCATTATACCACATCATTTGCATTGGGAATAATGTTGGATCCTCCTAGAACACTTGGCCTCAATGAATTTTGGCTTTTCAATTATTTGGATCTCATAAGATTCAAGTGATTTAATGAATTGGCTCATACTTGTTGGATTGATGTGTTCATACTTTATCTAGCGAAAAAAATAGCGCAAGTGTCAAAACTTGGCGATGAGGGAACACTTAAGTGCCAAAAGTTACGAAAAGTACACTTAAGTACTATTTTTTTTGAAAATTGATCACTTAAGTGTTAACTCCAGAAAGATCGTTGGAAATCTAACATGATTTATTTTAATAATGTAACTCACTTATATAGCTCGCTGGAAACTGAGTTAGTAAAAACTGAGCCAAAATAACGTTGTTTTGGTGTTGACATGGCATTTAAAAAATATATTAATTAAATAATATTTAAAATATTTTAAAATATATTATTATAAAATTGATTAATTTATAAAAAAAAAAAAAGTGGGAGGATCAAGCGAGAGTTGTGCAGCCCTCACTGCCACCCCACCATTACTGGAAAGGGCTAGCGACGGTGAGGCAAGGGTCAGCTAGGGTTACCGGGGCCCTAGCCAATGGCCAGTGACCTTGGCCGACTTGCAGCAAGGGCCCATAGGCCCTCGCCCAATCGAGCTAAAGGTTGGCAGCAGTTGGTTGTGGTCGCTTAGCTGGGTGGCCAACGGCCCTTAACCCGGTTGGGCGAGGGCCAGCAACCCTTGCCAAATCTGAGAGAGAGTCGCACCCTCACCCCACCATTGTCGGCCCTTCCTTGTGATAGTGGGGCATCAATAGTGGCGGGGGCGGTGGCGACGAGGGCTGCACAGCTCTCACTCGATCCCTTTCCTCTCTTTTTTTTTTTTTTTTTAATAAAATCGATTTTTTTAGACTTTTTTTTTCTGGTATGATTTTTTTTTTGCCACGTGGATAATTTCTTATTTTTTAAAAAAATTGTCACGTGAATATTTGTTTTGAAAAAATTGCTTCGTCAACAAATAAAATCACCGGAAAATGACACTTGTATAGTTTGGCTAGATTTTTTCACCGTTGACACTTAACTAATCATTTTTCTTTAATTTTGACATTTAATTATACATTTCCAATTTTTTGACACTTAAGCATTTTAATGTCAAGTTTTGGCAATCTAAGAGTCCGCACGTCCTTCATCTGAAGAGGAAATTTTATCACTAAAGTTCTAAAATCAAGATGATAATTTAATATCTTTCAACTCTTTCTATCCGAATTTTGTACTTTATACTTAGAAATTGCAGCAGAAATTGTGCTTTTTGGTACTAAAAATCATTAAAAAAAAAGTCATGGTCATGTCCTCGGACTATAACCATAGTTTTGATTCTTCTCTTGTGGCCAGAAAAATTTTGGAACCCATTTCTTGTCCTTTTTCCCGTGAATGAATGACATTAAAAACGACATAAAAAACGACAGATGAATTGACTGACGATGGCACATGGATTAATTCAAGAGACGTGCCCTAGATCGCATCTACCTCTGCCCCCATATAATTCCAAAAGGACTATCTGTCATTTAGGGAGTGAATGTTTCTGACTTTGCACTAATCACGTCTCTCCAAACTTTTGACCTGTTGTCAACGACTCAATCATGTTGCTGTCAGTATTTTAAAAATTGTTATTTTGTGGGCTGTAAATGAAAATTTTTATTTTGGGGCCGCCGCTGATGTAGAGTTTATTTTACTCGAATTGACCTAAAACTATTGTCAAAACTAGTTACATATGTCAATTGTAAGTCTCTCTCTCTTCTTCTTTTTTTCCCAAAATCACTATTCAAGACAGGTCAATTTATTTTGAAATATAATGTCGAGCATTGTCATTAAGGTACTTAGATTTCGAATAAAAAATTTAGATTTCAAAAAAAAAAATTATTGATGTCTTTTAATAACCCACTTCTTTATGAGATTTCAAAGTTCTACTTGCAATTTGCTTTCTCCGGATTTGGACCGATTCCTAGTATTTTGATTGCAATGATGTCATCTCCAATGATTCCTAGTGTCATCTGCACCTAGTCCATAAATGAAGGAGTCCTCATCATCATCTTTGTTTCTGCTTTGTTACACTTGCTTCACTTTATATTATTTCAATATTCCACTTGACCATGACCGTGTGTCTTGCATCTTATTATCATATGCACATTTCAATATGCAATTATCTTGTTTAGCATCTTCTAATAAGTCATCACACCATTGTATACATCGATTTTATAAATTAATTCTTTCTGTATCTTGTTAGATGATTTTGCCGAGTCATCTGCCATAAATTAAAAATCTACTATAGGCTCAATAAATTTTTTGATAACCGGAAAGCTCCCTCCATATAGCAAATCAAGGGCACAAAACCGCTTTTTACTATCAGGGACTTAATAAAATGCAAACCCAAATCTGAGTAGGTGGCCGGACATTAATGGTGACGAGCCAATTCCACAAGATTTCAATTCGACTTACCAGTTTTGTTGTTACTCATTTGTCACACTAGCTTAAAAGAAAGAAATCTGACGTGTGCGATGACGAAATTTGGAACAAGTCGGTTGTTACATTTCCTATTTCACCTCCTTCACCAGTCTGAATTGTTTTCCATGGGTTCCCTTAATATGCCAACCATATAAAGCTCCTCTATCATTTCACTCCCACAGGCAAAAGATTACAAAATCTTCATTATTTTCATTCAGGGTATGTGATTCAAACCTTTTTTTCTACATGAAATGATCTGAAGTTAAGTCTATATCTTCAGCTTTTAACACGAAGCATCTTAACTTTTTCACTCTTCTCACTCTTGGAATATGCCTTGAAGTGGAGATTCATATATGATGTTACGTGGTTCTGCCCTTCACTAACGCTTTGTGATTATTCTCTCTCGAAGCAGATTCTCCGCTGGAGAACAAGAAGGGTTTTCTATTTTGTTTGTTCAGGAGCTGAATTTCACAGGTTCGGCTCCATCTGTAGAGGTTGATAGCTATGGCGGAGGAAGAACACAAGGAGGCGTTGTTGCAGAAGCATTACTATGAGAATTGCCCCGGCTGCAAAGTTGAAAAGTTTAAGGAGTCACGGAGAGGCTTGCCGATCCGCGAGCTTGTATCAATCTGGATCGTTGTGCTCTGCAACTGTAATGAGCATATATAGCACTATTGTTGTTCATGAGCTTTCTGTTACCTTTTGGATTTTTTTTTCTGTGTTCATTGAACTTACTGAGTGACTGGACATAAGGACGACGAGAACTCACATAATATTTCAGAGTTAATTTGTTTGGAATAATTCAGTTTTTAATGTGAAGTTAAGCCGATGGCGTTACTGCATAATGATGGATAGTGTAAGACGAGATGTTTTATTTCTTTGGCAGTATTAGTTCACCTAGTTGATTGTAAAATTTCATGTAGCTATGTCGTTAATCGTTCAGGGATCAGAACTCATATGCTGATTCAAAAAGATGTACCAACCAGATATCCTTGTAGCTACATACAGAATAGCCGATTGGATTTATGATGTTACTGACCAGAATCTTGTCCTTTCTCTTTCCAGCGCTGCCAATATCATCTCTATTCCCATTCCTTTACTTCATGGTAAGTTCTTACATTTAATGCTTGATTTTTAAGTATGATGTATAGATAACTGTTCTGTCTACACTAGAGATATTGTGTACTAAACTGTTTGGGTTAGGCTTTGTTTTCTCAATTATCTTCTCTCTAAGCTCTCAATAGTTATTCTCGGTCAATTCGTCCTGAAAATTTTTGCATTTGTTGCAAATGAAACGAGTACAAGCGAAGTGAACATTATTTTATCTGACTTTGAAGCATCAGAGTTAGCTGTTATGCAGTCGCGTAGGATGGCTAAACTCGGATAAAAGTCCAGCTACCTTCCTCAGTAGATAATTGTGTAAATGACTCGAAGCATATGATTTAGCCTCTTCTCCTCAAGACATCTTCATTTGTTTGTTGAATTTGAAATGGCAGATTAAAGATTTCCATATCGCCAAAAGAGAGGAAGACATTGGGTACTATGCCGGTTACGTAGGTGAGATCTTCCTGTTGCTTATCTCTGTTCATTGCAAACTCCCCTGTTTAATTTTGACTATACTTTTCACTAACAAACTCCTTAAAATCTGGAAGGTTGTTCATTCCTGTTCGGAAGAGCATTGACGTCGATTTTCTGGGGAGTTGTGGCGGATCGATACGGGCGAAAACCAGTCATCCTTATAGGAACAATTGTTGTGTTAGTACAAGATCACCATTCATTTACAGTCCAGTTACGAAAAATTACTTCAATGATTATAGTCAATTTAATCGTTATGATTTGATTTATATCAGGGTCATCTTCAACACTCTCTTCGGCCTAAGTGTAAACTTTTGGATGGCCATTACGACGAGGTTTCTTCTAGGAAGTTTAAATGGTTTACTCGGACCAATCAAGGTAAGATCTTGTACCACTTATGAACTTTGGGATCGTCGTGGCACAAAATTTTTAGCCTGAAATAAGCTATCCCTTCTTATATTGTTCCACGAATTCACGATCTTTCTGATATATGTATTCCATAATTTCTTAACAGGCTTATGCGACCGAATTGTTCCGTGAGGAGTACCAAGCTCTAGGAGTATCAACCGTAAGATCTCTGACCTTTGTCAAAACCTTCGAGCTCTCGATACAGATTCCTAGTTTTCTTTTGCCAGGTACATAAAAGCTAAGAGTTACACTTTGGGCTCAGGTTAGTACAGCGTGGGGGATAGGATTGATTATCGGTCCAGCTTTGGGAGGTTATCTTGCTCAGGTACTTCTGATTTATCATCTCTTGACGCGTGAAATCGAGTATTCCGAAAGTGATGACAACTCGGACGCATGTGCGAGAATTGCTTCTCTCATTTTCATGCTCCTCTGATGTTCCTGGTTGTTCTATTGATTTTCACTTCAGCCTGCAGAAAAGTTCCCCTCGGTATTTTCTGAAGAATCAGTGTTTGGAAGGTGAGTGGAGGTTACTTATTATTGGAGATCCTACTAAGTGATCATTCTCACGAGCTTTAAACATTTGATTTCTTGATTTGGATGCAGATTTCCCTATTTCTTGCCCTGTCTCACCATCTCGCTTTTCGCATTGGTAGTTTCTATCGCATCCTGCTGGCTTCCGGTATGCACTTCACTATATTCAGTTCATGTTTCTTATTCTTGATATTGAAAAAATTTGTTTTTTTCCCCTTCATCAGACATTATCTCTGCGTAACTTTACCTATGGAAGGATTTGCAACGGCTCGTTGCACTTTATTGAGTGCCCAAAAATCTGGTTTTATTTCAGGAAACATTGCATATGCACCACGAAGATAGCGAGCTTGATGAGTCTTGCAAAGATGTAGAGACCGCATCCCTTGAGTCTGGTGTGAAATGCAAGACGCAAAATGTTGAAGGGAAAGCTCCGAAAAAGTCTCTGATTCGTAATTGGCCGTTGATGTCAGCCATTATAGCATACTGCGTCTTCTCGCTTCACGACATGGCTTACTCGGAGGTAATGTTCTCAGTCTTTCATTCACCGTTTTCTGACATCATGAGTGCAGTGATTTCAGTACTCATGGTGCCGAGTGCTTCATCATCTGTTGCTTAAAGAGCAAAAATTGTTTTATGGTGGATGAACACGAACTTGTAATCTACAATGCAGTAGGCAGAAGACATTCCTTCTGTCCTGAGAAAATTATCTTGACTTGTCTTTTGGAATTCTATCCTAGTTCGAATTCGAAACATGGCATCGGCATATCATGCTGGTTTCCAAATGAGTTCATTTGATCTTTCAATTCGATCCTCTCAGTAGCCTTTCCGTTCTACTTTCTCTTTGTAGATCTTCTCACTGTGGGCCGTAAGCCCGAGGCGATTAGGGGGTTTAAGCTACACGACTGAAGATGTTGGAACTGTTCTTTCCATCTCAGGTATATACTCCAGTTTCTTCCTTGTATGTCAAGATAAATTCGTTCAGGATAATAACATGGCAGTCACTAAAACTGCAATTAAAACGAAACTTCGAGATGTGGCAGTCCATATTGTTGATATGGGTTCTGCCTATTCAAAACTTAGAAGTATGGTGGTCTAATATCACTGAACGTATACATCTGTACTTGCTCAATGTGTTTGCCCGGGATCGCTGATTGCCAAATTCCACTGCCAGGTGCCGGTCTTCTTGTATATCAAACATGTTTATACCCATACGTGGACAAACTTCTCGGCCCCGTTTTGCTAGCCCGCATTTGTGGGGTATGTTTTCGACATCTCATAACTTGAACTCGACCACCTGTTTGTGAAAAACAATTTTCCTTTATCTCCAGCTATTCATGGTCCATTTGATAAAGGGACAATAATTCCCTGTGTTTCCTTCGCACAAATGCTTGAATGCAGGTCTTATCGATTCCGCTCTTGTCAAGCTACCCTTTTATAGCCATGCTGACCGGGCTAAGTCTCTCCATAGTGTTGAATTGCGCATCAGTCGCGAAGAATGTTCTTGGTGTAAGTATGCCTTACTCTCTATGCTACAATACATGAAGCTCATATGCACGCAAAAAAAAAAAAAACCCCTCTGTTCATACCTAATTCTGACCGTCGAATTTTGCATGTCGATAGATTTCCGTCTTCACCAGCTTGTTCCTTCTGCAAAACAAAGCCGTTGTAAGCTTCTAATGATCATCTTTGACCCTTCTGATCTGTATTAACATCCTCGAATATATACCTTTCTCACGAATGTATGACTTAAGTCCGAATCTGAAATCACAGGATCAAGATCAGAGAGGAGCTGCTAATGGAATCGCGATGACTGCCATGTCTCTCTTCAAGGCAGCTGGTCCAGCTGGAGGAGGCGCGATGTGAGTTCCACTTAATTTTTGTTGGCTTTCATGATATCATTAAGATGGGACAATTAGCATTCGATCATTATAAACTCATAACTGAAAACATAGAGTTACTTCTGCAAGCTTAAAGGGTAGACTTGATTTATGTTCTCATCCGTGGACTCAAAATCTTTCGCAGATTCTCTTGGACACAGAAGCGTCAGGATGCAGCTTTTCTCCCAGGTAAACCAAACGTTTCCAATTCTGAGATGACGGCTCTGGCCTTCTTTGTATAACCTTGACTAACTCATCTGTTGTCATCTGCTAAAAGAAAAGGCGTTTACATGAAGATATGTATAGGAACGCATTCATGATGTGCAATGATGAGATACAACTCTACGTGACCGTGATAGACCACGGTTGATCTTTCATCTGATTGAGGAACTTTAACGACCCCATGCCTATGTGCAGGCAACCAGATGATCTTCTTCATGTTGAATGTGGTCATGGTAATCGGGGTGCTGATGACGTTCAAGCCGTTCCTTGTCCAACGCCGCAACTGAAAGAAGGTAGAATTGAACCTGCACGAATTCTAAGTGCAACGCGCTGCTAAAACTCAAAGCAGAGCTTGGAAAATATCAGCTGCCATTCGATTCTTTCACAAGCCGAGCCGGGCTTAAAATTTGCTCACAAGCTTATCCAAATGGAAGAATTGGACAAGTCCCTCAATCTTAGGGTCGTTAACCTATCTACCACAAAGGTAATCATTGGTCTAAGAGTGTGTTAGGCCTCCAGACCCGAAGCACAATTCGAGCGGCTTATGGAACTAATTCCTTCTTTGGCCCAATCATTGTATGGAGAGTTATATTACATATTTTACGTCATTAGCGAGCCTATGTCCGAAAGTCTGGGTTCGACATAACATTGTTTGACTGTTGATCAATTCTAGCCTATTGTTCTGTTACTTAATTTTACAGGCACCCCCTTATTCTCTCGGAAATTACCAAATAAGTCTTAAAATTATTATATTTGTGATAATCCAATCCTAAACATTTCAATTTAACCAATTTAGTTATAAATCTTTTGACAATTTATCAATTGATCATTCCAACCATATTTGGCTAGAAAATTGCTAACATATATATATCGTCTTATTTGGCATAGTCAAGACGATGTGAATAAATTATGTAATATTTTTAAAAAATCAAAGTCTTTTTTTTTTTTTAATTTTCTTTTCCTTTTCCCTTTTTTTTTTTCTTTTTACTGGTAAGGGTCACTAGTCAGCTATGGAGATTGTGCCTAGATTGGGCAAGTGTTGCATCACCTACGGCTAGTGGGGCTGCAATGCCCTTGCACCCTTGTCAATTGTAGGCAAGGGCGTGAAGGCCATCACTAGATCTAGGCAAAGGTCACCTCACCCATGGTTGGCGGGGTCATCAAGGCCCTCACCTAGTCTAAAATAGCCTTGGCTAGCAAGGGTTGTTTGTGACCCTCATCGGCACAAGGAAAAAAAAAGTAAAGAAAAAATTGGAAAATAAAAATAAAGAATAAGAAACTCCAATGTTAAACAAAATTTGTCTTACATCAATTTGGTTGTAAGACTCACGTCCATGTTAGTGATTTTGGCTAAAATTGGCTTGCATGAATCAATTGGTAAATTGTTAAAAAGGTTTACAACTAAATTTGCTAAATTGAAAGATTTATAAAGAAATCCATTCATAATTGATTATTTTAAAAACGGCAGCCGTGTGTTTCATCCTGACTTTCTGGGAAAGAAAGTGTATGTTTCACTCTTATTTTTCCTTGAATGTTTGAATTAATATCATTATTGCAATATGCTTATGTTGTAGTGCACTTTGTCGCTATTATAGACAATAGCAACGCTATGCATATTACCAGCCACATTCCTTGTTTGTCCGATTCATTCATTATCCCCCACCGCCGCCTAAACATACAATTATTTATACAAAGGGTTATATTTTTCTCCATCCTGATTTGGAGAAATTTATTTCAATTTTTCTCCATCCTGATTTGGAGAAATTTATTTCAATTATATAAATATTGAAAATTGTTTAATCGGTCCATAACTTATTTCATGGATACCAATTCAATTATAAATTTTTCAGTTTATAATTAAATATTTATGCGAAATTCTAATATATTCATTCTAACTAATTTTCGTTGGAAATCACTAACGTGGTAATGTGCCATAGCCAATGATAATCGGATCCTTATGTTAGTGATGAATTGATCGGAATATCTATATTATAATTTTGCATAGCGATTTAGGATTAAATTGACATCTGTACTATAAATTTATGATTAATTGGATACTTTTCCTTCTATATCATGCAGGTTATAGGCATCGCACACATACAAATTAACTTTGATAATAATTGCATTGGCCCACCCTCTCATGAAAACCTTTGCCATTCACAAATTGGTACCCCTATGTCGTGTGACTTTTGAAAATCATGATACCATGTATATCTATTTTAGGAATAAGTTATGGATTATTCGGGAACACTTAGACCCCAATGAATCCTTGCCATTGAATTATTTGGATCTCATGTAAGATCCACGAGAGACAATGAAACGGCTTATATTTGTCGGCTTTATGTGCACTCGAATCCTGCAAGTAATATTCTTATACTGCGGGCATCTTTTGTGTCCAAACAACACTGGCCCCTCAATGGATCTCGACCTCTTCTCTTTAGTTACTATTCCCAAAAAGATTTTTGTCTCTGCCACAACAAAACTTCCTATGAAGAGGAATCACTTTAGTTCTTGCTCTGGATCATCATGACTAAGATCAAGACGACAATCTATATCCGTCCCAACTTTTTTTAACCGAATTTGATTATATTTTACTCAGAAATTGCAAAAGAAATTGTTCTTTTGTCTACTAAAATCTCTTTCAAGAAAGTCATGGTCAACAGTTATGTCCTCAGAAAGTGACCACGGTTTTCAATCATGCGTCGTTGCCACAATAAGTTTTGGTCCTTTTCCTGTGGATGAACCACATAACAAACGACAGATGAAATAATCCCAGAGTGAACATTTTTCATTTCTTTTTGGGAAAAAGACACAAAAAATCCCAAACTATGTTAATTGGGACAATTTTATCCTGAATTTTTTTTTTGTACCATAAAAAACCCCAAACTATGCCACTTGGGACAATTTTACCCTAAATTTTTTTTGTGTCATCAAAAATCCTAAACTATGTCACTTGGACAATTTTACCCTAAACTTTTTCTTATACCACAAAAAACCCTGAACTATGCCACTTGAGACATATTTACCCCAGACTTTTTAACTAAATGGCATTTTCGTCTTTTCCTTCTTCTTTTTTCTTCTTTTTTTTCTTCTTCCCCTCTGCTAGTCCAGCAGAGGGGAGTTGGCGACAGCCACCCTCGCCGGGGAGGGTCGCTCCCAACTGGGCGACCCTCGCCTGTGGCAGGGGTGACCCTCGCCGGGGAGGGTCGCTCCCGATCGGGCAACCCTCACTAGGTGAGGGCCGCCCCTACTAGATCCGACGGGGGCAGCCCTCGCCGGGGAGGGTCGCTCCTGACCGGGCAACCCTTGCCCTCCTAGTGAGGGTTGCCCCTACTAGATCTCGACGGGGGCGACCCTCGCCTAGGGGAGGGTCGCTGAGGGTGGCAACCCTTGCCCGTGGCGTGGGCGACCTCACCGGGAGGGTCGCAATCGATCGGGCGACCCTCACTCGTGGCAGGGGCAACCCTCGTCGAGGAGACCAGGCGAGGGTCACCCTCACCAGATCTGGTGGGGGCAGCCCTCGCTTGACTCGGGTGAGGGTGGCCCTCGGGGGCGCCCCGGCGAGGGCCGCCCTTGCTAGATCCGACGAGGGTAGTCCTCGCTCGATCGGGGGCGGCCCTCCTCGGCGTGGGCCACCCTCGTCGGACGTCTCTACCGACGAGGGTGGCCATCGCCAGCTCCCCTTTGCTGGTCCAACAGAGGGGAAGAAGAAAAAAAAAAGGAAAAGACGAAAATGCCCTTTAGTTAGAAAGCTTGGGGTAAATGTGTTCCAAGTGATATAATTTAAGGTTTTTTATGGCACAAGAAAAAGTTCAGGATAAAATTGTCCTAAGTAACATAGTTTAGGATTTTTAGTGGTACAAAAAAAAGTTTAGGATAAAATGCCCTTTAGTTAGAAAGCTTGGGGTAAATGTGTTCTAAGTGACATAATTTAAGGTTTTTTATGGCACAAGAAAAAGTTCAGGATAAAATTGTCTTAAGTAACATAGTTTAGGATTTTTAGTGGTACAAAAAAAGTTTAGGGTAAAATTGTCCCAATGGACATAATTTGGAGTTTTTTATTGTACAAAAAAAATTTCAAGGTAAAAATTATCCCAATAGGCATAATTCAAAGTTTTTGGTAGCATTTTCTCTTTCTTTTTCTTTCCAAGTTTCTGTCGTTTAGGGAATGAATGTACGTGACTTTGCACTAATCTTGTCTCTGCTGACCTTTTGTCCTCATTCATCATAACTCCATATTCATGTTGCTGTCGGTTTTTTTGTTTTTTGGTCAGATGCTGTCGGTATTTTAAAATTTGTTATTTTGTAGGCTGTCGATGAAAATTTTTATTTCTAAGCCACCGTTAATGTAGAATTTATTTTTCTCGAATTACACTACAGTCAAAACTAGTTTCATATGCCAATTATAAGCCTCTTTTTATTTTTTCAAAAATCACTATTCAAGACAAGTCAATTCTATTTTAAATATTATGTTACGCATTTTCTTTCATTAAACAGAAGATATTGATATCTCAATTTCAACAATCCATTTTATTATTTATCGTATGCAAAAAGTAAGGATTGACCCCCTCTAAACAGAAGATATTAATTTACCTTGGTCCACATAAATTGCACCAGAGCCGGTCCGTTCATAATTATCTTGGAATTAACTTAAAGTGCCAAATCGTGAAAAGAAAATTGAACTCACATTGTGCAATGTTTGTCCGAGATGAGCAAAAGGGAAGGGATTGATATTCCTATCCCAGTGAATCGAAGAGGATGATTTTGAGCATATATTCAGCTCGTAAATCTCGTCCAAGAAAGGAGGACACAAGGGGTGAGCATGATCCAAGTTGGGCCAGTCTAGCATCTAATCTAGGGACTAACCCGCACAATGTTGGTCCTCAATTTTTGGGACTCGGGATCGACCCGATTGAGCCTAGGACCTAGGACCGGACTGACCTAATGAGTTCGGTCTGGTTCCAAGGTCAACTCAGGATCAACCACTTTACTTAGTGACAATTGAGGCTAGCGAAGAGAGGAAAGTGGTGTAAGCATCAAGCATTGAGCAAAGAGAATGTTGAGCTACAAGCGGGCAAGCATTGAGTGGCTAGCGGGCGAGTTTGTTCACAAGTGAAATTATTTATCTCAATTTTATTTGGCAAATTGAAGAGGATAAAAAAGAAATAAAAGAACAAGAGTATTGGAGGTGGAGGAGAAGGACACCGTTTAATGCAGTTTAAGTTAGGTGCAACTTTAGAATAAATAAAAGAATATTTTATATAATATATCTAAAATATATTATATCTAAATATACATAATACATAATATATAGTCAAACTTGATCCGGATTGGATCAATTCTAAACTCCTAAAATCAAGGACCACCCCCGAACAATGTTGATCTAGAGATCTCAGGACAAAGGACCGAACCAATCTCCCTAGGAATCGAACTAGGACTGATAGATTTGGGCCAGTCTAGGATTGGTCTAATGTCAAATTTGGACCAATGCTCACCCCAAGGACAATGACAGTAATCAATCAAGGAAATCTTCCCACTTTTTTTTCCAGCAAATTTCGGCCAGCCAAGTGGAGGAATCGATGAATTTTTTATTTTATTTTTTTGCTTGAAGATGTTACAGGCGACAAGAGACTGAGTGGAGTTTGGGAAGAGAAGAAAATAATGGTGAATGAATTTACACACGTTCACGGCAGCATGAGTAAAAGCAGACTCGGAAAGGTTGCAGGGAAAATGCCAAAATTCATCAATGAGCAGAGGATCACCGGTCATCTTCTTAAAAGGAAGGAAAATCCTCATATTCGAAGGAATCTCCCTGGATTCAGAACTTCCAAATATGCATTGGAGATGTTTGCTGTAAAGGGGGGCGATCGAAAAGGGCAGAAGGGGAAACCTCACCATAGAAAGAGAGCAAATACGTGAGACACAAAGGAGTTTTTCTTTGTGGTTGTCGTCCCACCTCCTGCCGCCACGACGCCTCGCTGCCGCTGCTACTGCTGTTCGCTGCTGCGGCTGCCACGTCGCTGTTGCTCACAATCGAAAGAGTCTCCCCGGAGGCAGAGCTTCCATAGACACATGGGAGATTTTTGATGCAAAAGGGGCGATCGTTAAGGGCATAAGAGAGGTACCTCAAATTTTCAAAAAGTTCAACCAAAATTTTTAGAGTCTTTTAGAGTTAGTTAATTAGTTCAATCGAATGCTTTTGTTAATTGTAGGTTTTAAAAATTTTAGGACTCGATTATACTTTTGTGACAAATTTCATAACTTAATTGCACTTTTTGAGAATTTTAGCACTAATTACACTTTTATGATAAACTAGGAGAATTAATTGCATCGCATTTCATAGGTCCTTTAGGATTAACTTTAATTGGTGTCTCCCATAGATAATATTTAACTTTATTTCCATAACATGTCATTTAGAATTTAGTATACACATCATATAGCCAAACCATTCTTGCATGTCATCTAGTTGTTTCGATAGAGCATATGTGTCATTCCCTTTTAGCATGGAACTCTAAGGTTTATCTATGTTTTTCTTAAATTAGGCATGTTAATTAAATCAAATATAAAAATAGTATAAATTACACATTAGTTAGTCTTAATCCGTGCATAACATCCGTACATTATGTTTGCATATTTTTCAAACAAATAGTTTGTAGAAATCTCATGGTGATAGGTAGCGACACACTTTGCGTTATTTGCACATCCTGATTTACTATTTTGATTATTGGGTGTTGCTTTCTTAATTGTGCACTTGCATGATCACCCATCATATGTTAGTGGCCTAAAATTATAATTGACAAAAACTGCATGCAAAAATACTTTCAAAATAAAGACTAAATATGCCTAATTAAAATGTACTTCTACATTTTACTCGAGAATCTAATCGATAACTTATTAATGACGACTCTAAAATATAAGAAAATTACATGTGAAATTGAATACCAAGTTGTGATTGGCACGATTTGGGAGAGCCTGCCTCAACGTGGATGGTTGCCTCATGAGAGGAACCTTCATTTCCATTTAGTAGTCCATTTTTGATCCAAAAGAAAATAGTGATCCATCAACTTTTCATTAACGATTCACTTTCGACGAGCTTGCAATGATGGTACTTACATTTTGAATAAGAAAAACATAAAAATCTTAATGTATTAAATTTTTTTGTAAAATATTTTACCGATGTCCGATAACTCATTTCTTTATAAGAGTTGAGAGTTCTATTTGCAGTTTATTTTTTCCGGATTTGGACCGATCCCTCGGATTTTTATTGCAAATGATCTTGTCCCCTACAATTAAACACGTTCTAGATGGGCAAACGATTAATGTCATTTGCCCCTAGTCCATGAATAAAGCAGTCCTCATCATCATCTCTCTTTTTCTTTTCTTTTTTCCGTTTCATTGTATGCGCACCACTTTATATTATTTCAATATTCAGCTTGAAGATGACTATCTCACATCTTGTTGTTAAAAGCCATTTCAATATGGGGGCTTTGTTCAGCATCTATAAATAAGACACTATGTCACTTTATATATCAATTTTTTAAATTATCATAATATTCAATTTTATGTGCTTCTATGTATCCGGTTAGATGATTTGCCAATTCATTTACCGTAAATAATAATTGTACCATCTTAGGCTCGATAATTTTTTAATAACCAGAAAGCCCCTCTAGATAGTAAATTAAGGGCACTAAACCACTTTTTAATGTCCAGGAGTACATAAAATGCAAACTAAAATTTGAGTTGGTGGCTGGACATTAGCAAAATCCAGAAGATTTCTATTCGTATGTGCCAGTCGTGTTCTTACTCACTTTGTCATATTTCCTAAAACGGTTCGCCTTGGCTTCCCTTATAAAGGCCAGCCATATAAAGCTCCCGTATAATTTCACTCCCACATGCCAAAAATAAGACCCTCACTACAGGTCACAAATTCTTCTTCTTTCTTCATTCTCGGTATGTGATTCAAACCTCTTTTCTGCATTAAATGATATGAAGTTACAATCTATTTCTTCAGCTTTAAATCTGAAGCATCTTAACGTTTTCACGGCTTCTTACTCTTGGAATATGCCTTAAACTGGAGAATCATATATGATGTTACGTGGTTCTATTCTTCACTAACCTTTGTGATTATTCTTTCTCGAAGCAGATTTTCTGCGTGAGAAAAAGGGGTTTTCTATTTGTTGGGAATTTTTGCGGAAGCATATGTGCAAGTGTTTATGTGTACGTGGAATATAGCAAGGGAATAAGAAAAAAATGATTATTTTATTAGTTGGTGTTACAAAAGGAGGGAGAGGAGATTAACAGGGTAGTCTTCTACTTTAGAATGGACGTCCTCCTCTCCTTTTATAGGAGAATTCACTGACTCAAGGTCACCGCCAAAATACAGCTGGACATTAACAACTAGAATTATCTAGACATTTCTTTATTCTTTAACTTTGTCTTCTTGTTGCCCACGTCCAGATTTTTCTTCATTCTTCAGCTCACTTCCACAGCCACCATTGTTGACTTTCTCAAATGTTTCTTTTGCTGCTCCCTGCTTGCCGACTTGACAAGTCACCGCCTTAGTCTAGATTTTTTATTTTTTATTTATTTTAGTATTCTTTAGTTTATTCTAGAAATTGGTTCAACAATTTAACACTATTTCATTTGTTCAGGAGCTGAATTTCGTGGGTTTAGCTCTATCCGTTGAGGTTAATAGCAATGGCGATGGAAGAACAAAGGGAGGCGTTGTTGCAGAAACATTCCTATGAAAATTGTCCCGGCTGCAAAGTCGAGAAGCTTAAGGAATCGCAGAGAGGCTTGCCAATCCGCGAGCTTCTGTCGGTCTGGATCGTTGTGCTTAGCAGCGGTAATGAGCATGTATAGCGCTACAGTTGTTCATAAGCTTTCTGTCGACTTTTGAATGTTTTTTATCTGGGTTCATTGAACTTACCGAGTGACTGGACATGTGGATGACGCAAATTTACATGACATTTCGAAGTTAAGTTGTTTGGAATAATTAAGTGCAGTGGTTAAGCCGATGGCAATATTGCGTAGTGATGGAGAGTGTAAACCCAGATGCTTTAATTCTCTGGCTGAATTTTCCAGTTAGCTGATTGTAAAAATTTTTTTGTAGCTATGACGTTAATTCGCTCAGTAATCAGAAGTTATTTGCCGATATACAGAATAGCTAATTAGACTTATGATGTTACTGATCCGTGTCTTGTCCCTTCTCTTTCAGCGCTGCCAATATCATCTCTATACCCATTCCTTTACTTCATGGTACGTTCTCACGTTTCATGACTGTTCTGTCTACACTAGAGATATTGTGTCCTAAACTGTATGGTTTCAGATTCTGTTATCGTCTCTCTAGGATCAGATTGTTATTCTTGGTCAATTAGTCCTGAAATTTTTTCATTGTGCTGCAAATGAAACAAATTTGAGCGAAGTGAACGTTGTTTTATCTGGCTTTGAAGCATCAGAGATAGCCGTTGGCATGCAGTCGTGTAGGGTGGTTAAACTAGATTAAAAGTCCCACTACTTTTCGTTGGTGGATGATTGTGTAAATGGCTCCAAGCATATGATTTAGCCTCTTCTGCTCAAGAAATCTTCGCTTGTTTGTTGAATTTCTAATGGCAGATTAGAGATTTCCATATCGCTACAAGAGAGGAAGACATCGGGTATTATGCCGGTTGGGTAGGTGAGATTATCCCGTTGCTTATCTCTGTTCATTGCAGACTCCCTGATTTGTTTTTTACTGTACTTTTCACTAACAAATTCCTTGAAATCTGGGAGGTTGTTCATTCTTGTTTGGTAGAGCCTTGACGTCGATTTTCTGGGGAGTTGTGGCAGATCGATATGGGCGTAAACCAGTCATCATTATAGGAATAATTGTTGTGTTAGTACAAGATCACCATTCATTTATAGTTCCCATTTACGAAAAATGATTGCCACAATTACAATCGGTTTAATCGTTATAGTTCAATTTTTATATCAGGGTTATCTTCAACACTCTCTTCGGTCTAAGTGTGAATTTTTGGATGGCCATTGTGGTGAGGTTTCTTCTAGGAAGTTTAAATGGTTTACTCGGACCAATCAAGGTAAGATCCCAGGCCGCTTATGAACTTTGGGATTCATGGTGGCACTTTTGAGCCTCAAATAAGCTTATCCCTTCTTGATTTTTTCCACAAATTTGCCATCATTCTGATGTGTATTTCATAATTTCATAACAGGCTTATGCGAGCGAAATATTCCGCGAGGAATACCAAGCGCTAGGAGTATCAACCGTAAGATGTCTGGCCATTGTCAAAACCTCTGATCTCTCAATGCGGATTCCTATTTTTTTTTTATTTTTTTTTCTGCCAAGACAAAGCTAAGAGTTACAGTTTGGACTCAGATAGTGCAGCATGGGGATAGGACTGGTTATCGGTCCAGCTCTGGGAGGTTATCTTGCACAGGTACTCCTGATTTATCATATCTCGATGCATGAAACTGAGTATTCCAAAAGCAACGACGATTCGGACACGCATGCGGGAATTGCTTTTCTCATTTTCATGCTCTCCTCTGATGTTCCTGGCTGTTCTTCTTTTTTTTTTTTTTTATTTCACTTCAGCCCGCGGAAAAGTTCCCATCGATATTTTCCAAAGAATCAGTGTTTGGAAAGTGAGTGGAGATTGCTTTCTTTCTACATTAATATTGCAGATCCTATCAAGTGATTATTCTCACGAAGCTTTAAACATTTGATTTCTTGATTTGGATGCAGATTTCCCTACTTCTTGCCCTGTCTCACCATGTCGCTTTTCGCATTGGTAGTTTCTGTCGCATCCTTCTGGCTTCCGGTATGCACTTCAGTAAACTCAGTTCATGTTTCTCATTCTTGATATTGAAAATATTTGGTTTTTATTTATTTATTTCATTTTCATCAGACAATATCTCTGGACCTAAGGACACTAGTAGTATTAAAATTTTCATATAATGCTCACTTTTTAAAAAATATTACTGAGGAATCCTCACTCGAGGATTTTTGAAGTTCGATCATCGGTGATCCTTCTTCATCGCTCTCTGGATGTTCTTGCCACCGTCAATTGACGCCGTCCATTGCTTCCAAGTCTCGCCAGACGTGCCTCTCTTTTCCCCTGTTTTTCTGATCCAAGTGCTCACTCAATCCTTCTTCCCCGGCGCCGATCACGAGTCCTTGATGTTTTGCTTCAAACCACGACATCTTTCCAACCTAAGGCACTCAAGGACAAATCTACCCTTCAAACCACGGCATTTTTGCTTCAAAATTTTCGAACTAGGCTTGAATGAGAGAGAAAGAGAGAACAGGAGATAAAATTGCTTTGGTGTGGTGTCGTTTTGCACTTAAATATCTTTATCTTCCTTCTATAAAAAGGTGTTGTGCCCACCTTATTTTTATCAAATCCTTCCTAAAAAAAAAGGCCATCTCATTGTCTACGAGGAATTTTTATTTTATTTTATTATTATCATGAAAAGGCCTCCTAGACATTAATATTTAATTAAAAAAGCCACATTATATTTTTGGCCGGAATTTATCGCTGGTTTTTTCTTTGATTTAGCATTTAAATGAGTTGGTCAAAACTTTTGGTACTAAAGTAAGTGCCATACTAAATCTTTGGTACTTCTAGTGTCCTCACACCTTATCTCAGCCTTATCTCTGCATGACTTTACCTATGGAAGGATTCACAACTGCTTGTTGCGCTTTATTGAGGGGCCAAAAACCTGGTTTTATTGCAGGAAACATTGCATATGCACCACGAGAGTAGCGAGCTTGATGAGTCTTGCAAAGATGTGGAGACGGCATTTCTCGAGTCTGGTGTGAAATATAAGATGCAAAATGTCGAAAGGAAAGCTCTGAAAAAGTCTCTAATTCGTAATTGGCCCTTGATGTCGACCATCATTGCGTACTGCGTCTTCTCACTTAGCGACACGGCTTACTCAGAGGTAATGTAAAACAGTATGCGATTCTCTACCATGCCCTCTCAGTTCTCCTTCATTCACCGCATTCTGATATCAAGAGTGCAATGATTTCAGTACTCATGGTGCTAAGTGCTTCCTTGACAGTTGCTTGAAGAGTAAAAATTGTTTTATTGTTGATGAACACGAACTTGTAATCTGCAATGCAGTAGGTAGAAGACATTCCCCTGGCTAGTCATGATTTAATAGCTGTCACGAGAAAATTATTTTGACTTGTGCTTTGGAATGCTATCCTGGTTTGAAGTAGATCTTCGGAACATGGCGTCAGCATATCATGCCGGTTTCCAAATAAGTTCATTTTGTCTTTTAATTCGATCCTCTCACTAGCCTTTACCTTCTACTTTCTCTTTGTAGATCTTCTCACTGTGGGCCGAAAGCCCTAGGCGACTAGGCGGTTTAAGCTACACAACTGAAGATGTTGGAACTGTTCTTTCCATCTCAGGTATATACTCCAGTTTCTTACTTGTCTGTCAAGATAAATACGTTCAGGAAAACGACATGGTAGTTGCTAAAATTGCAATTCAAACGAAACTTCAAGATGTGGTGGTCGGTATTGTTGATATGAGTTCTGCCTATTCGAAACTTAGAAGTATGGTGGTCTATTATCACTGAAAGTATCTCTGTACTCGTTCAATATATTTGCCGGGGGATCGCTGATGCCAGACTCTACTGCCAGGTGTTGGCCTTCTTGTCATCCAAACGTTTTTATACCCACACTTTGACAGACTTCTCGGCCCCGTTTTGGTAGCTCGCATTTGTGGGGTATGTTTTCGACATCTCATAACTTGAGCTCGAGCGCATGCTTGTGAAAACCTTTTTTTTTCCTTGCTGCTATTCCTGGTCTATCTGATCAAAGGACGATAATCCCCTGTGTTTCCTTTGCACAAATGCGTGAATGCAGGCATTATCGATACCGCTCTTGTCAAGTTACCCTTTTATAGCCATGCTGACCGGGCTAAGTCTCTCCGTAGTGTTGAATTGCGCATCAGTCGTGAAGAATGCTCTCGATGTGAGTATGCCTTTACACTTTATGCTACAATATATGAAGCTAATATGCACAATAATCATTCGAATTACTTTTTTAGAATGGGACAGAGAAAAAGCAAAACCTCTGTTTGTATATAATTCTAGCTGTTGAATTTTGCATGTCAAAAGCTTTCCGTCCTCACCAGCTTGTTCCTTCTGCAAAACAGAGCCGTCGTAAGTTTCAAAATCATCTTCAATGTCTCTGATCTTTATTAACATCCTTGAATACATACCTATCTTATGAAGGTTTGGCTTAAATCCGACTCTGAAATCGAAGGATCAAGATCAGAGAGGAGCTGCTAATGGAATCGCGATGACCGCCATATCTCTCTTCAAGGCCGCTGGTCCAGCTGGAGGTGGCGCGATGTGAGTTCCACTGTGTCGGCTTTCGTTCTATCACTATGAAGGGACAATTAGCAGTCGATCATATTGAACTCATCACTGAAAACAACCAATTACTTGTGCATGCTTAAAGGGTAGGCTTGATTAATGTTCTCATCCATGGACATAAAATCTTCCGCAGATTCTCTTGGACGCAGAAGCGTCAGGACGCGTCCTTTCTCCCAGGTAAACCAAACTTTTCCAATTCTGAGATGACTGCTCTGGCCTTCTTTGTATGACTATAACTCATCTTTGGTCATGTGCTAAAAGAAAATATGTTTACATGAAGATGTGTATATGCATGCATTCATGATGTATAATGATGAGAAATAACTCTGTGACCGTGATAGGCCACGCTTGAGCTCTCAGCTAAGGAGCTCTAACGACCTTGTGCCTATGTGCAGGCAACCATATGATCTTCTTCATCTTGAATGTGATCGGGGCAATCGGGGTGCTAATGATGTTCAAGCCGTTCCTTGTCCAGCGCCGCAACTAAAAGAAAGTATAATTTTTCTTTTGGTCAAAAAAAGAAAGTAGAATTGAACCCGCATGAATTCTAAGCATAGTGCTACCAAAACTTAGAACGGATCTTGCAAAATATCAGCTGCCATTCGATTCTTTCACAAGCCGAGTCGGGCCTAAAATTTCCTCGCAAGCTCACCCAAATGGAAGACTTGGACAGGTTAATCAATCTTAGGCTCGTTAACTTATCTACTGTAGACCTATCATGTGTCTAAGGGTGTGTAAGGTCCTGTAGACCTGAAGCACAATTCGAGCGGCTCAGGGAAGTATATTATATGAAGAGTAAATCACATATATTACGTCATGGGCGAGCCTAAATATGAAAGTTCAGGTTCGTTGAATCAACACTACCTGCTTGTTTATCAGGTCTAGCCTATTGTTCTGTTAATTTTAGAGTAGAGATGTCAATATGGGTCATAAACCCATATTATGACTCACTTTTAGTTAAATAGGTCAAATATGGGTTAAGTGGAAGTTAAATATGGATCAAATATGGATCAAGTGAAAGTTAAATATGGGTCAAACATGGGTCATGTGAAAGTTAAATATGGGTCAAATATGGATTAAATGAGTTATTAGGTAGATCCATCATCTCTCTTCTTCCATCCCCTTCCTCTATGCGTTCTCGTCCTTCGTTGTCGATCCGACGAGGTTCACTCAAAATAATTAAAAAATCAATTTTTTTAATTATTTTCCTCAAACTATTTCAATTTAGAGGTATCCACATTTTTTTTATTTACTAATTTTTTTATCATTTAATTTACTTTATAAATTTGATGTGAAATTTTTATTCAAATAATTTATATGTGAAAAGTTTAAAGTGAACTAAATAAGTGGGAGTAGATTTTCTTAAATTAAATTAAATATTAATATGTGTTGGTAATATGGGTCGAGTATGGGTTGGGTATGGGTCGGGTTGGGTATGGGTCATCAAATTTACATTACATGAAAATGGGTCAAAACGGGTTAAATGGATCGATGTGGGTCGGACCATTTTTGACCCGACCCAAACTCAATCCGACCCACCCATTTGACACCCCTATTTTAGAGGCACCCATTTACTCTCGCTACCTTTACATGAAATACGGGCCAATGCCTTGGGAATCGCTTGCCAAGTTGACGTGGATGAGCTCATTTCCTTTTTGGGCTACTAGGCCCATGTTATACCATCATAGAAGCCATTCCCCCGTAGACAAGTCCATGCATTGCTTACTGCGTGATATATTTAGAAAAATACCAAAGTGTTAAACTTATTGTATTGATATCGATTCAATATTAAATTTTTCAATTTGACTAATTAAGTTCTAAATATTTTTATATTGGTATCAATATTTGATTAATTTAGGTTGGAAATTGTTGAGGTAAACACCGACCGTCCTACGGGACACAACAAACACTAACAATGACATTTTTAATAATTTTTTATATTTTTGGAATTCTTTTAAATATTTTTTAAATTAATTTCTTTTTTTTCCTTTCCCTTTTCTTTTTGCTCACGGCTAGTCACTAGCCACAAGTCATGGCTGGCAAGGGTCACCCTTGTTGGCCATAGGATGTTTGGGCAAGCATGAGCATTGACAATGCTCCCCTTGCTAGATCCGACAAGGCCAACCCCAACCCAAGCTAGGTCGGCCTCACTTGTGTGAGGGTCAGTCTTGTGTTGAGGAGGCCAATCCCCACCTAGGTGGGGCTCATTGGGCTTTGACCTAGCTTAGGCGAGGCCCAACAAGGCCACCCTAGCTTAGGCGAGGGTTGGCCTCACCAAATTTGGCGAGGGGGACCTCATCGGTGCTAACCCTTATGCAAGCGCAACCCAGTGAGCTCAGCCCTCATTGGCTATGGCTTGTGGTCGATGGTTGGCAATTGATCACCGTTAAAAAGAAAGGGAAAGGAAAACAATTCATTTTTTTTTTAAATAAAACAAATATTATTAAAAGTATCTACATTAATGCTAACCGTGCTAACCATGCCTTTTAGGAGAGCCACCATCCACATCAGAATTTTTTTAAATTAGCCAGATAGACTAAATTAATAGTAATATAAAACAGTTTAGAACTAAATTGATTCAATTGCATTGTTTATGATTGCATTAGTATCAATGTAATAGGTTTGAAACTTTTTTGATACTTTTCCTAAAAACTACTGCACCCAATTTAACTCGGGCATTTAATCTCTCAAATGAGACATATAGTGCACTTTGGTAAAACCTAGGAAATACCAATACTCTCCAAAAGTTTTCATGTTGTGTCTGGATACTTTAACACGTGTTCGACACTTAGTCAACAAGTGTCGGAGGTCAACTCTATTGACACTCTTTGATATGCGAGTTTGCAATTCTAATGTGCACAAGGTCAATTTTAAAAAAATTCAATAAATGATGGATCAAAATATAAATATGTAAAAATGAAAAAATAATAAAGAGGAAAAAAAAGAAAAACCTAATATTCTCTTCTTATCTAAACTCTCACTTTCCGTAACACACAATTCGCCCTCCAAGTTTTTTTTTTCCTTTTCTCTTATGGCATGCTCTAACACTTGAGTCTAGAGTGTGAATTACTTATTTTTTTCCCTCCAAGTTTTATGGACTATTGGAATGGAGTTGAATTTGTTAAATCGAAATAATGATTGATATTAACAAATGGTGGATTAATGTTTTCAATGTAAATTTATTTATTTGTGAGTTTGAATCAAATTAGTTTGATTAAAATAATCATAACAATGATAATTTATCATGTATATATACATGTCTCAACACGTTGGAATTCTTTATTTTTTGAGAAATAACATGTCGCGTGTCGTGTTGTGTATTGTGACACGTGCTACTTAGGGTATAATAACTAGTTTCAACCTACCATGGCCTTGTAAGGAGAACAATATCAGCTCATGTCTAGTTTATGAAGCTCTTTTTAGAGTTTAGTCATTCTATGCTAAAACTCCTAACACAAACACTCCAATGCCACTCTTATAAACCAATTGTATAATTTCTTCTGCATCACTCACTCTACCCAAGTTCTACTTACAAGGAGGGTCAATTCCATAAAAAAAACCCCAAACTTTAGGTCAAATCTCAAATCTAACTTGAACTTTTTTTTGTCTCAAGAAAAATTCCAAGCTTTAGGTTCGGTCCCAAATCTACCCTAAACTTCTTCTTTTTTGTCTCAGAGAAAACCCTTAACTTTAATTTCAGTCACAAATCTATCCCGAATTTTGTTTTATCTTAAAAAAAAGTCAATACCATGAAAAATCCCAAAGTGACACATATGACAAACTTACCCAAAATTAATTTTTGACCACCAAAAAAAATTACTATCCATTAGTTTCTGCTAAATTTTACCGTCAAATTACTAAATTAAATAACACGTGGCAATTGATAGGTATACCAATTTGAGATTTTACCCTTCATTTGTACTATAAAAATCATCAATTTTTGATATGTTCTCAAATATACCCCATGTTCCGATCCCAACTTAACATGGCATTTCCACATAAATAATAAATACACATCAGAAGATGTCATAAAAATTATTTTCAAAATAATTTTAGGATATAAAAAATTAGGCTACTAATATGGCTTTTGGACAGAGGCTAACGAGGGCAAGTTTAGGACTAAAGTAAAATTTGATGATTTTCTTTTTGACAAAAAAATTGTGATAGATTTAGAATTGGATTTAGAGTTTGGGGTACATTTGGGACTAAACCTAAAGTTTGGGGTTTTTTTTAGAAACAAAGAAAAGTTCAAAATAACCCACCGGTGGGTAACTGAGTTGGTTCGGCTTTGGGCACTTCATCGTAGAGGTCTTAGGATCAAAACTCCGCAGCTGCTAACACGTCTTAAGTGGGGCCCTGGTGGTGGATTCCTAGGCTAACTCCCCTCGTATAGTCGATGGTCATTGTTGGGCTTGTCGGACCTGCGGAGGCCGTGCACTCCCATAAGGTTGAGTCAGGCCAGATATTGAATATCAAAAAACAAAAAAAAGAAAAGAAAAGTTCAATATAAATTTAAGACTAAATTTAAAGTTTTGGGCTTTTTACGAGATTAAAAAAAGTTTGGGATAAATTTAAGATTAGACCTAAAGCACTGGAGAATCTAATCCTTGGCATACACGTATTGGAAAGAATTATTGGGTTCCTCGGGAGCACTTTAACCCAATAAACCCCTGCTAGTGAGCCACATGATTCAACGGCCAATATTCATTGGACTGATGCGGACCTCGAATCATGTAGGTACCGCACGTGTATCGCAAGCTTCAGTCGTCTCCAAACAACACGAGCCCTGTAATTGGATCCCAACCTCCTCTTTAGTTACTATTAGGAAATGGACTAGTGTCTGGGACCAAAATAGGAGTTCGTCTGAAGTCCCAACGCATCAAATTTAGATAAAAGAGAGACGTGAAATATGATTCACCGCCATCATCGAGACAAGCTCACTGCGGAATTGCAGCCGAGATTGTTGTTTTGGTCCCAAAACCTCTTCGAGAAAAAGTCGTGGTCCTGACATCTGACTACGACCCCGGCTCTCAATCACCCATCGCCGCCACTATGATTTTGGGACCCTTTCCTTGCCTTTTTTTACTTGTGGATAATGACGTCAAAAAGGGAAATTGAATCGGCTCATGATAGCGCATCATTCATTCAACAGACGTGCCCTAGTCGCATCTCTCCATCTCTTCCCATATGTAGGCCAGATGGGCAAAAGTCTATTTCTCTTTCTTTCGGAGTTTCTGTCCTTTAGGGAATGAATGCCTCTGATATTGTAATAATAATGTCTCTCCAGACTTTTGAACTTTTAGTCCTCATTCATTGTAACTTCAAGATTCCGTTTACAAAAAATTATAAATTAATATTTAAAAATTAATTTATGATAAATTTATCATAAATATATCCGTTTAAGATTTTTAGTGATTCAAGAATTAATTTAACATAAATTAGACACACGTATATCAATTTTGAATATTTCATGATATTAAACTTAATTTCTGTTGCTGTTGGTACTTTTTTATTTTTTAGTTGCTGTTGGTACTTTAAAATATTATATTGTGCATTGTGATGTAAAGTCTATTTATGGGCCACATTTAAAGCGGAAAAAGCACTATCATGTCAAATATTGTCCTTCAATAAGGTACTCGGATTTTCCAGCAATTGAATAAGAAAATACTCACTGACCAAAAAAAAAAGAATAAGAAAAAAATTAAAATTCTTAATGTAATGAATGCTCTCGTAGATTTTATTATCATCATCTTTGAATAGCCCATTTCTTCATACGTTACCTTTAATCAAGTGGTACGAAATGCTCGCCTTTTTTGGCTAAGTCAAAATTTTTCACGCAAAATTTTGTAATATTTTTGCAGAAATTTCCTGGAAGCTCGTTGTTGAGCCTTGAGAGTTCTATTTGCAGTTTGCTCTTTTTTTTTCCCCCAGAATTTAATTGCAAATGATGTTGTCTCCTACTATTTGCACGTTTTTTTTATGGGAAAGAAGTTTGTGTTATTTGCCCATAAATAAAGCAATCCCAAGACAATTCTTGTTCGATCTAGGGTTTTGAAAAAGGCATGAGAATGATTGAGACCGTTTCATTTATTTAAGGAAATAAGTTGATCAGCATGAGAAGCATCCCTTTCCATGCCTTCACTATTAAAATTGCATGGAACACTGATTGCATGTTTGTATTTCTAATCATAGAATTGAATAAAACAAAATACGAAATTCAAGAATTTTTAATATATTATATCCATTGTTTGGAGATTCACATTAATAAAACCGGATATTATCAAATTTTACCATGTCAATTACTAGGTATGAACATATCAATGTAAATGAGTTTAAAAATATACAAACAAAGATGGTAAGGATTTCTCATGATTTATTATTGAAGAAACCACAAATACACAAACGGAGATAACTTTCACTAATTAATTCACAATTATTGTACAATTTATGTCTTAATTAGCAAATAGCTCATTGCAACAAAAAAGTTACAGAGGGAAAGGGATTTCAACTCTCTTGTTGTTTTCATGGACTATTGACACTTCGACTCTTTCGTTGATTTTCAAGGAGCTTTAATGTGAACTAAAGATTATGAATGAGTCGTGAAGTTTCAACACAAACCAAAGATGAAGGAGGACACAAGAGGGTTGGATTTTTTTTTTAAATCTCATTTTCTCTCATTTTTGGAGAATAAGAAAGATCCTTTTCAAGTTTGAATTTGTTCACTTAAAATCCAGTTCTTCTACTTCATTTTTATTTACTTATTGTTTATTATTTTCCCCCATTTTTCTTCTTTTTATTCCCTTCCATCATTACTTAATAAGATTTTTTAAAATAACAAACTATACTAATATACCTAAAATATATAATAGAAAAAAACTCAAATATAAAATTAAAATATCAATAAAGAAACCCGTATCTCAACTCCTCTATGGGATATTTTTATCCAAGCTACATCCTTTTGTGCCTGATCTTTTCCTATCATGGGGAGGAACTAAACACAAGATAAGATATATTTTATCCTATCTTAACTTTTTCTAATATTAATAATAGGAAAGTTATTTTTTCAAATAACAAACTTCTTAAATTAACAAAATTAAAATTATATTTCAATATAAATAATATTTGAATTCTAATATAAAAAATTTAGAATAAAAAAATAACATTTTATTTTTTAATTTAATCTTATTTTTAATTATATATTCAAATTTAATTCTATCTTATAAAGAAAATTCAATATATAAGTATAAATATATATTTATATTAATTACATATTGTAGGTATTTTAGTTTTTTTAGGTCTATTAATATAGTTTAATATTTAATATAATTTTATTAGAGAATGATGGAAGGAGAAAAAAGAATAAAAAAAGAAAAGAATAAAAAATAGAGGAAAAATAAAATAAAAATAAAGTAGGTAAGAGCGTCATGACATATTTTTACCATCTCTGTTTATAAATTTTTAGGTTCATTTATATTAATATGCCATTTATATTAAAAATGTACATGAAATGATGTGCATAATTTAGACTTTATTACTTTGATTCACTAAAAGTTGATATGATATAATAGAATCCCTAAATTTCATAACTTATCCTATTCAATGCTATCCTAATTAGAAATTTATAGATCAAACGTAACCTAAGAAGTCTATGGTTTGGTGTCCTTTATTCATAATGTCATTTCAGCTAAAGAGAATCTACAAAGTCGATATGCTGAGTGCGCCTTTCAATATGTGGGGCTCGTTCAGCATGGGGAAATAAGTCGACACATCATATGATATGTCAATTTTGTAAGTCATGTCCATACTCAATCGTATGTGCTTTCTATGCGGCCGGTTAGATTATTTTGCCAAGCCCTCTTTCGATAAAAAATATGTTCACTTTCTTGGGCTCGATGATTTTTTTAATAACAAGAAAGCCCCTTCAAACCGACACTCAAGGACACTAAACCACTTTTTAGAACCATGGACTGTAGAAAATCATGATTTGCGTGGGTTGCTCATCATAAAGGGGTGCCAAAGCAAAAGCCAGAAGACGTCAATTCGTATGTACCATTTTGTTCTTCTTTACGTTGACACCTGTGCTTAAACAAATGAAAACCGACGTGTACAATGATGACATTCGGAACAAGTTGGTTCTCGCATTTCCTAAGTCACCTCCTTCAACAGACAGATTGTTTTCCGTGGCTTCCCTATAAAAGCCAACCGATCGGAGCTCCGAATGTGCCTTGACGTGGAGAATCATATATGACGGTGTATGTTATCGTTCTTCACTAATGCTATGTGATTACTCTCTTGAAGCAGTTTATTCGCGTAAGAAAAGAAGGGTCCACTCCATTTTTTCGGGAGCTCAATTTCGTTTCCTCAGCTCTATCTGTTGAGGTCAATAACAATGGCAGTGGAAGAACAAACGGAGGCATTGTTGAAGAAGCATTACTATGAGAATTGCCCCGGCTGTAAAGTCGAGAAGCTTAAGGAATCACAGAGAGGCTTGCCAATCCGTGAACTTGTTTCGATCTGGATCGTTGTGCTTTGCAATGGTAATGATTTTACAAAGCACTGTTGTTGTTCATAAGCTTCCCGTCAACTTCAGGTTCGCTTTTCTGGGTTCATTGAACTTACCGAGTAACTGGACATAACAACAACGCTAATTTGCATGATATTTCAAAGTTAATTTGTTTGGAACAATTCAGTCGTTGATGTGAAGATAATTAGACTCATCATCTTACTGACCTGTCTTTTCCTTTCTCTTTCCAGCGCTGCCGATATCATCTCTATTCCCATTCCTTTACTTCATGGTAAGTTCTTACGTTTTATACTTCAATTTGAATTATGATGTAAAAATTAGTGTCTGTCAACACTTTAGACATAGTGTCCAACAATGATTTGGGCTCTGTTTTCTCAAATGTCCTCTCTAGGCTCCGGATTATCATTCCTGGTCAATTCGTCCTGAAATTTTTTGCTTTTGCTGCAAATGAAACAAGTATCTGCGAAAGTGAGCATCCTTTTATTTTATCTTGAAGCATCAGAGTTAGCCATTGGAATGCATTCACATATGATAGTTAAACTCAAAATTTCCTTTACTTTCCTCGGGAGATAACAATAAATGATTAGAAGTATATGACCTAACCATTCCTACTCAAGAAACCTTCATTTGTTCGTTGAATTTCAAATGGCAGATTAGAGATTTCCATATTGCCGAAAGAGAGGAAGACATCGGGTATTATGCCGGTTATGTAGGTGAGATTATCCGGTTGCTTGTCTCTGTTCATTGCAGACTCCCTGGTTTGTTTTTCACTAAACCTTTCCCAAACTGCTTCAAATCTCAAAGGATGTTCGCTCATGTTCGGTAGAGCCTTGACGTCAGTCTTATGGGGAATCATGGCGGATCACTACGGGCGAAAGCCCGTCATAATTGCGGGAACAATTGCAGTGTTAGTACAATATCACCATTCATTTTGAGTACCTAGTGAAAGAGATTTATTAGACAATTACAATCAATTAGGTTTGATTTATAATCAGGGTTATTTTCAACACTCTCTTCGGCCTAAGTGTGAACTTTTGGATGGCAATTGCAATGAGGTTCCTGCTTGGAAGTTTAAATGGTTTATACGGACCAATCAAGGTAATATCTTATCCAGCTTGTGAACTTTGGTATTCATCATGGCACATTATTTGGAGCCCCAAATAAACTATACCTTTTTATATTGTTCCACGAGTTTGCTTTATTCTCATGAAGGCATTTTGTAATTTCGTAACAGGCTTATGCGACCGAATTGTTCCGTGAGGAGTACCAAGCTCTAGGAGTATCGACCGTAAGATCTCCAACCTTTGTCAAAACCTTTTAGCTCTCAATACGGGTTCCTAGTTTTCCTGCTAAGTAAATAAAGCTGAGAGTTACGTTTTGGACACAGGTTAGTACAGCATGGGGGATAGGATTGATTATCGGTCCAGCTCTGGGAGGTTATCTTGCCCAGGTACTTCCGATTAATCATATCTCGATGCATAAATTGAGTATTCCAAAATTGACGACAATTTAGACACACATGTGCGAAATGTTTCTCATCTTTGATGCTCCTCTGATCCCGGTGTTCTATTTCTTTTTCACTTCAGCCTGCGGAAAAGTTCCCATCGATATTTTCCAAAGAATCAGTGTTCGGAAGGTGAGTGAAGGTTGCTTTCTTCTACATTGATATTGCAGATCCTCTTAGGTGATCACCGACATGAACGGTAACATTTGATTTCCTGATTTCGATGCAGATTTCCTTACTTCCTGCCCTGTCTCACCATCTCATTTTTTGCATTGGTTGTTTGTGTCGCCTCCTGCTGGCTTCCCGTATGCACTTCACTAAACTCAGTTCATGTTTCTCATTGTTGACATTGGAATCATATATCTATGTTCCTTTCTTGAAACGTTACCTTCACTTTATCTATGAAAGGATTAGCAACTGCCTGTTGCCCTTTATGAGCGCCAGAATATCTGGGTTTATTGCAGGAGACATTGCATATGCACCATGCAAACAGCGAGCTTGATGAGTCTCGCAAAGATGTGCAGACCGCATCCCTCGAGTCTGGTGCGAAATGCAAGATGCAAAAAGTCGAAGGGAAAGCCCCGAAAAGGTCTCTGATTCGAAATTGGCCCTTGATGTCAGCCATCGCCGCATACTGCGTCTTCTCACTTCACGACATGGCTTACTCAGAGGTAACTCAAAATGTTGTGCGCTTCTCCACAACGCCATCTCGGTTCTTCATTCACTGTATTCTACTATCATGAGTGCAATGATTTCAGTTCTCATGCTGCCAAGTGCTTCATTGACAGTTGCTTAAAGAGCAAAAATTGTCACATAGTAAATGAATTTGTAATCTGCAATGCGGTAGTCAGAGGACATTCCTTGGCAAGTTATGAATGGTTGCTGCGAGAAGATCACTTTGGCTTGTTCTTTGGAATCCCATCATAGTCTGGAGTAGCTCATCGATAAATGGCATCAGCATACCATGCGGGTTTACACATAAGTTCATTTCCTCTTTTAACTCAATCTCTCGTTAGCCTTTCCTTGCTACTTAATCTTTGTAGATATTCTCACTATGGGCCGTAAGCCCTAGGCAATACGGGGGTTTAAGCTACACCACTGAAGATGTTGGAACTGTTCTTTCAATCTCAGGTATATACTCTCCAGATATCGTTCATTAAAACAACGAGGTAGTCATAAAAAACTGCAGATCAAACAAAACTTCGAAATGCGGTGGTCTGTATTTACTGATATGCGTTTTGCTTATTTAAAACTTAGAAATATGGTAGTCGACTAAAGTATAATGCAAGTGTCAAAACTTTAACACAAGTAGACACTTTAGCGCCAAAACTTCAAGATGCAATGGTCTGTATTTATTGATATGCATTATGCTTAATTAAAAATAAGAAATATGATGGTTGGCTAAAGTGCAAAGCAAGTGTCAAAACTTGGCACTAATTGACACTTTAGTGCCAAAACTTCCAAAATTTACACTTAAGTGCCAATTTTTTAGAAAAGTGAGACATTTTAGTAGGCAAAAGTATAGCGGGAGTGCCAAAAGTTGGCACAAAGGGACACTTAAGTGCCAAAAGTTACAAAATGTACACTTAAGTGCCACTTTTAAAAAAAAAAAATGAATTACTTAAGTGCCAAGTCGCCGGAACCCCGCCGGAAATCCTACGTGGCAATTTTTTTATTAATTTTCTTGCCTACGTGGCTCGCCGGAAACTGAATCGGCCAAAAATCAGCCAAAACGACGTCGTTTTGGCTGACGTGGATTTTAAAAATTATTAATTATAAAATATTAAATAATTATAAAATATATTTTATTATAAAATCGATTTTATTAAAAAAAAAAAAAAAGGGGAGGGGGAAGAGGGGATCGGTGAGGGCTGAAAATCTGATGTGAATATTTTTATAAAAAAAAAAAAAAATTGCCACGTGGATTTTTTATTTTGAAAAAAATGCCACGTGGATTTTTTATTTTAAAAAAAATGCTCCGTCAAGCAAATTAAGTCATCGGAAAATTGACACGTGGCAATTTGGCCGGAATTTTTTCGCCGTTGGCACTTAAGTGATCCATTTTGCTCTGATTTTGGCATTTAAGTGTACCTTTTGTAACTTTTGGCACTTAAGTGTCCCTTTGTGCCAACTTTTGGCACTCCAGAGGTCCGCACCTCCATTTTAGTACCAACTCTAGCGACCAATCCCAGAAATTCTATGTGACAATTTTTAATCATATAAATTGCCGACGTGGCTCACTGGAAAGCTAAGTTAGCTTAAACTCAGCCTAAATTCGATTTTTAATATAAAATTAATTAAATTCATTTAAAAGCTTAAAAAAAAAAAAACAAAGAGCAGCACTGGCAGGTGGGGGCTTCCCTTGCCTGTGGCCACCACCCCCTCATCAGTGGGGCGACAGCAATGGCTAGCGACCCTCACTGAATTAAGGCAAGGGTGATAGGCCCTTGTTAGAAGCTAGGAGAGGGTAGCAATACTCTCCCAAATTTGAGCGAGAGTTGGCAACCCTTGCCCAGCGCCACCAAACCTAGGGCGATGACCCTAGGTGAGGGCCGCCAGTGCTTCCGCAAAGACTGGCGACCCTTGCCCAAGCCAAGGTGAAGGCAAGCAACCCTTGTTGAGATCAGGCACCCTCTCCAAGCCCTTGCCGATCATCACCGCCACTCCACTTGTGATGGGGTGGCAACCACAGGCAGGGAGCCCCCTCCCGCCTATGCTGCTCCTTCATTTTTTTAATAAATATTAAACAATTTTTTATTTAATTTAATTAATTTTTATATTCAAATTCAAATTTGACATAAAATGACGTCGTTTTGGGCTGAGTCTAGCCATATTAGTGATTTGCTTGGATTTTTTTCACCGTTGGCACTTAAGGGCGCGAATGATAACATTTCTGTTCCAGAAATCATTTCTAGAACAGAAATAGATTTTTCTATTTCTATTTCTGGATGAGTTTCTGAGCAAAAAAACACGTTTGATAACAACAACAAATTTCTATTCTTGGAAGAGAAATTCGTTTGATAACAAAATTTTTTTTACCGCATCTAAGTAGTATGATAATAGGAGGAGCGGGGATCGGCGGCGGCAACCGGCGACCGGACGCCGCCGCCGGACGCCGGACGCCGGCCGCCGCCGCGCCGCCGGTCGCCGGGCGCCGCCGCCGGGCGCCGGCCGCGCCGGCCGCCGCCGGGCTGACGCCGGTCGCCATGCACCGGGCGGCGGTCGGCGGTCGGCGGTCGTCGTGTGCCGGGTACCGCCGGTCGCCGACCGCGGACGGCGACCGGACGGCGACGGATGATGGGCGGCGGCGGCCGAGGGCTGGCGGTGGGCAGGGGTGGTGGTGGTGGTGGTGAGCGACGGACGAAAAAAAATTTCTTCAAGTGAGAAGTAAGAAAGAAAGAAACAATTTCTGATTTCTATTTCTGGAATAGAAATCAAAAAAATTTTGTTTCTGATTTCTGTTCCAAACCTATTTCTGGAATAGAAATTTGTTCCAGAAATAGAAATGAGAAATTTTTTACCAAACAGATTTCTATTCCAGAAATAGGTCTGGAATAGAAATCTATTCCAGAAACAGAAATAGAATGGTTACCATGCGCGCCCTAAGTGTCCCATTTTTCTTCAATTTTGGTACTTAAATATACTTTTTGAAAGTTTTAACACCAAAGTATCCCATTTTGCCATGTTTTCACACTCAAGTTGTACTTTAGCCTATGGTAGTCTATTATCATTTAACATATCTCTGTACTAACTCAACATATTTCCAGAGATTGCTGATTACCAAATTTTACTGCCAGGTGCCGGCCTTCTCATCTTCCAAACGTTTTTATACCCATACATGGACAGACTTCTTGGCCCCGTTTTGGTAGCTCGCATTTGTGGCGTACGTTTTCGACATCTTATACTTGAACTCGATCACATGCGTGTGACAATTATATTTTTTGGCTAATTCTATTTCCAGCTATTCACAATTTGATAAAAAGACGATAATCCCGCATGTTTCCTTACGCACAAATGCTTGAATGTAGGTCTTATCGATACCTATCTTGTCAAGCTACCCTTTTATAGCCATGCTAACCGGGCTAAGTCTCTCCATAGTGTTGAATTGTGCATCAATCGCGAGGAATGTCCTATCTGTGAGTATGCGTTGCACTCTGACCTATATTATATGAAGTAGATATGCACAGAAATGATTCAAATCACTTTTTTAGTATGGAAAAGAGTAAGCAAAACCTCTGTTCATACCTAATTCTAACTGTCGAATTTTGCATATCGACAGCTTTCTATCTTCACCAGCTTGTTCCTTCTGCAAAACAAAGCTGTGGTAAGCTTCTAATGGTCATCTTCGATGAGTATGATCTTTATTAACATTCTCGAATACATACCTCTCTCGTGAAGGTTTGGCTTAAGTCCAAATCTGAAATCACAGGATCAAGATCAGAGAGGAGCTGCTAATGGAATCGCGATGACTGCCATGTCTCTCTTCAAGGCAGCTGGTCCAGCCGGAGGAGGCACAATGTGAGATCCGGTTAATTGTTGTCCGCTTTCATTATATCATTACGAGTGGACAATTGAGCAGTCGATCATATTAAACTCATGACAGAAAACAAACGCATACTTCTGCTTGCTTAAAGAGTTGCCTTGATCAATGTTCTCATCCATGGACTCGAATCTTTTCCAGATTCTCTTGGGCACAGAAGCGTCAGGATGCAGCCTTCCTCCCAGGTAAACCGAACTTCCCATTCTTAGACGACAGGCTCTGGCCTTCTTTGTATTACCACGATTAACTCATCTGCTGTCATCTGCTAGAAGAAGAAGGTCTTTGTATGATAATGTGTATGCACACGAATTAATGATGTACAACGACGAGAAATAAGTCTATGACACCTTGATAGACCGCGCTTCAACTCTCAGCTGATTGAGGAACTTTAATGACCCCGTGCCTTTGTGCAGGCGACCAGATGATCTTCTTCATCTTGAATGTGGTCGAGGCAACCGGGGTGCTGATGACGTTCAAACCATTCCTTGTCGAGCGCCACGACTAAAAGAAAGCAAAATTGAATCGGCATAAATTCTCAGCTCAGCGCTGCTAAAACTCAGAGCAGAGCTTGCAAAAGATCAGCTGCCATTCGATTCTTTCGCAAGCCGAGTTGAGCCTGAGATTTGTTCACAAGATCATCCAAATGGTAGATTTGGCAGGTCCATCGATCTCGGGCTTGTGAACTAGTGTAATATGGACTTAATCATGGATCTAGAGGCGTGTTAGACCCTCAAGACCTGAAGTAACAAATCTACAATTTGAGTGGCTTAGGGAGGTAATTCCTTGTTTAGCCCGGTCATTCTATAAAGAGGATATTACATATTTTGCGTCATGGGCGCGCCTAAATGTGAAAGTTTAGATTCGAGAAAACAACGTTGGCTGCCCATTGATCAAGTCTTAATTTCATAGGCACCCCCTTATTCTCACTACTTTTACATGAAATACGGGCCAAAGCCTTTGAGAATCGCTTGCAAGATCAATTTGAATGGGCGCATGCCCATCTTTTTGGGATACGAGGCTCATGTAATACCATCGAAGCAGCCATTCACCCATAGACAAGTTCATGCATTGCTTATACCATGCAATATGTAGGGGTGAACAAAAGGAACTGCTTGGATCAAGAACGAGGCCAAACTGGCCAGTTCTAGACAGTTCCCAAGGAATATCGGTTTGGTTCCTGGAAACATGCAATTGGAATCAGTGAATTTTGGTCCAATTTTTGATGTGAAACCATACACCCTGTCTATCCTGACTGGACCAACTTTATGTATATATATATAATCCCTGGTATCTTTCATAGCTCTTTCATGCCTCTTTAGTTTTTCCCAAACTAAAAAAAAAACCTAATCCCTCTCACTCACAGCTCCTCATCCTTTGATCTTCTTTCCCTCGTTTAACATATCTGTCGTGTTTCCCGCTCCGACAAGGAGGACTCGTTCGCTTCCGTCGCTACCGAACGTGTGGAGGCTACTTTTGTTCCTTCTTCCCCGATTAAACCCCGAAACAAAGAGAGAGGGAGGCTCGAGAGACGGAGTTGAGACCAAGAGCTATATGGAGGGGATGGCGAGCGAACTCAAAGCGGAGGGAGCATGGGAATACGATTGTGCGGAAGCGGTGCTTTCGATGAGTGAAGAATGTCGATGATAAGGGAGGGAGGGAGGGAGCATCCAATTCCATTTACCCATCCGATAACTGAATCGGATCAATCGGTCCAATTCCAAGACCCAGTGATCTAATTTCTGGTTCCAGATATGATAATCATGATTATGATATCATCCTGACGTTCTGAGAAAAAAATGTTTCATTCTTAGTTTTCCTTGAATGTATGGATCAATCTCTCTATTGAAATATACTTGCGTTGTAGTGCCCTTTGTTGCTATAATTAGTGAGCATCAATGTTACGCACATTGCCATTCACATTTTTTGTTAATCCAATCGTTTCATTATACAGGTTAAAAGTTGTAGATGTCATGCAAATACAACTAAAATGTGATAATTGTAACACCACAACTCGATAAGAACAAGCTATAACACTGCCATCCTTTCACCAAAGGACAATCTCAACATAACCAAAATTTAGCATGATATCAACATATATACATCCACACACCTATGTACATATATAAACCACCAAAAAGATATATACATATGCAAAAAAACTAACTCACTAACTCATCACTAAGCACAACTCATATAAAAAAATTCCTTTAACAAAAAGTCATCTCTGATACGAATGCTCATGTCATACTTGTGACTTGCTGAAGAACCTAAAAATCAAGTAAATAAGAAGAGTGAGCTACTACAGATCAATGAGTAATACATTTCTTCTAAATGAATCAAGAAATCGCTATGCATATTTTATAAAACAAACATAACTCACTTTAAAATAATAAAAATACTTAAGATAATAACAAAGTAAACACTAATGGTTTAGCCTATTGACCAAATTCAAGTTCAAATATCCAACCATGGTCACGCTTAACGTCCATGACTAGAAAACCAAGATTCCCCTATTTTTTAGGTCTCCACCTATTGTAAGCTAGTAGTTCGACCAACAAGAATATTATAGACTAATATGCACATACACAAACACCTCTCAAGGTTCACAAAAATACTGCACACTAACCGTCAACCACATATCTCCAACAATTCATAACAAAAATCAAAATCATTTCACAACTTAAACATTTGATATATAAATATCAAAGCGCTTAAAAAAACCACAAACTTTTCAAGATTCTTTCATAAAGGGTCTCATGAACCATTTCTGGGTAATCATTGAAAATATAATTGAAGGATAACTCTTAATTTGAAACAATAAAATAGCAGTAAAAACTCAACCATATTTTATGCAACAAAGGATATTATTTATCAACTCATAGCATATATATTATCAATAATGATTTTCAAACATGAGTTTAAAATACAAAGAAAAAATAGTATCACTTACTTAGGAAAAATCAAAAACCAATTACGGTAGTTACTCAAGCCAATGCACTCCAATTCCTATCAATTAATCGAAAAATAATATCAAAAGACTTAGTAAAATGAAATTTTAATGAACGACTTGACTATGCTATACTTATTTGTTGATAAAACAACACTTACGTGCCAACGGAAAGCTTGTCTCTAGCAGAAACCTATTGTTGTCCGCTAAGTATAGCTTGTGTGCTAAACTTCATCGCACCATAACTTTCTCTATTAAATTCCATTTCAACCAACTTATAGTCCTTAGAAAGGCATTTTGACATAATACAAGAACCTCAACTTAGCCACCCCAAGACCTCGCCGAAAATGATTGAAATTTGGCTCCATAATTATTATTTGAAACATGATTAAAGCATGCGCCAAACTTGAAAATTCAAATTCTATTCCGAACAAACCATAAACTCAAATTGAAATCCGCAAGATGTTATAATTTCGCAACATCCTAAATTATAGTTAGATAAAAATACACCGCTCAAAAACTTCCCAATAAATCACAGCAACTCAAAATTGACCAAATTCTGAATTTCAAGCCTTAATTGCGACAATTCCTTTCAAAAGTTTATTAGAGACCTTGATCATTTACTGGCGTTGGTGTTAAAATGGGCTATCTAGGCGCCTAGATTGTCACATGCAAAAACTCTCCTTTCTTCTTTCTCCTTTCTCCCTCGAGCTCTCCTCTCCTCTTTTTTTTCTTCTTGTTTCTGTTTTGTCCGATGGCTTGAACGGCAACAAAGAAGAAGATAATTGAAGATGGGCTGCGGGCTTGCAAGAGATATGGACTGGCTTTAAGAAAAAAAGGGCTGAACTTTATGGCCCATATATGACAATAACAACTGCATCTGACCCTCTCTTCACGACTCCATCATCCACAAATTGGTATCTCATGGAGTCGTATCATGTGGCTTTCGAATAGCGAAAATACCATACAGTCCATATTGGGAAAATCTCTTAGATTCTCCGAGAAAACTTGACCCAAGCAAACTCCGGCCATTGAATCATGTAGACCTATGTAAATTTCAGGCAATCCAACGACATGGTTGATAATCCTTGGACTGATGTTCACTCAAATCATGCAAGTATCGCTTTTACATTGTGGGCTCACCCGTCTCCAAAATAATGGCACTCTAATTTAACCCCAACCTCTTCTCCTTAGTTACTAATCCCAAAATGGACTTTTGTCTCGAACCACAAACATGAGAACCACTCCAACGCCCAATAAAATTTATACATCCAGACATATATCATCTCGACCATCTTTCACGTTTCATATTTGCTTTGTGCCTCGCACGTAGCCCCGCGCCTTCACCCATGTACGGCCACATGTATAAATACCAGCAACGTCCATACCAGCATCACCACAGCAGCGAAGCAGAAAAGATAATCTCTAAGTTGCACATCAATGGCTTCGATCAAGCCCTATGGGAAGATTAGCGAAGCCGAGCAAGCAAGGCTCAACGCTTGCCGCTGTAGCCGGAAGAGAACCATCATCATAAGCTTGTCCTCCGTTGTTCTTATCGGTATGGTGGTCGCTGCGGTGGTTGGTACTTCAGTGCACGTCAACAACAAAAGCAACGGGGAGCCTCGACCTCTCTCGACATCAGTGAAGGCCATGTGTGACGTCACGCTGTACAAGGATTCGTGCCTTAGCTCCCTTGGCCCGAGGGCCAACTCGAGCGGCCAGGTCCGCCCTGAGGATCTGTTCAAGCTGTCGATCCAAGTGGCCTTGGAGGAGTTGGCCAAGGCCACTGGCTATTTCTCCGAGCAAGGAACGATCTTCAATAACCCCACGGTGAATGAGACGGCAAGTGCAGCGCTGGACAGCTGCCGTGAGCTCCTCGGGCTTGCGCTGGACCATTTGAACAGCTCGTTATCATTGAGCGATGCCTCAGACCTGCTCGATTCGGCGGATGACCTCAGGACCTGGCTCAGCGCAGCCGGGACGAACCAACAGACGTGCATCGATGGGTTTGACGAATCAGCAGGAGCAATTAAAGAGAATGTCGCGAGCTATCTCAAGATTTCAGGTGAACTGACGAGCAACAGTCTTGCGATCATCACTTGGATTTCGACCATCGCGAGCTCAATCAGGCTAAGGCGGCTCATGAGCTTGCCTCACCCCCGCCGCCGCCGCCGCCACCTCCTCCGCCACCGCCATCACCACAAAGTGCCAAAATGGGTGCACCAGAAAGAGCGCGAGCTGCTTCAGAGCTCCGATTTGAGGAAGAAGGCGAATGCTGTTGTGGCCAAAGACGGTTCCGGCAAGTACAAGACCATCGGAGCTGCACTCAATGCCGTGCCTGACAAGAGCAAGAGCACGTTCATTATCTACGTGAAAAAGGGAGTCTACACCGAGAATGTGCGGGTTGAGAAGTCGAAGTGGAACGTCGTGATGGTCGGCGATGGGATGGATGCAACGGTCGTCACAGGTAGCCTGAACGTCATTGACGGGACTCCGACGTTTCAGACCGCAACTTTCGGTAATTCTCTCCTTAGCAATTTCTTACTCATTTCGCTTGGTTGTTTGGTAGAAGATTAATAGGGATGAATAGTCATAATAGTAAACCATTATTATTTTGCTAATGACGATTTTCCTAGAAAGTTTCGTCAAGACTCGTTTACAATGACAACTTTTATCAAGGTATGAGATTATTAACTTTAAAAGTTTCGAACTAGAACTAATGATTTATTGGCCCATATATTGCTATTTACCACGTCATTAATTTTTAAAGCAAATTTTGTCAAAAAGAAAAAAAATTAATAAAACCATTCTTATTTTTAATCCATGGTTAAAGTTAAGGTTTTATAATAATGATAATGTTCTCGTTTTATCGTTACTCCATTTGTGGAAAGTAAGGTTAGCATTTCTACTTTGCAGCTGTTTTCGGGCAAGGCTTCATTGCTAGGGAAATGGGATTCCGCAACGCTGCTGGCCCAGCCAAGCACCAAGCGGTGGCTCTCATGTCGACTGCCGACCAGTCCATTTTCTATCGGTGCCGCATCGACGCCTTCCAGGATACCCTCTACGCTCACTCCAACGGCCAGTTTTACCGGGACTGCAACATCTACGGGACAGTCGACTTCATCTTCGGGAACTCCGCGGTAGTCTTCCAGAACTGCACCATATTACCCAAGACGCCCATGCTCGCCAGCAAAACACCATCACCGCTCAAGGCAAGATGGACCCTAACCAGAACACCGGCATCTCGATCCAGAACTGCACCATCTGGCCAGCGGGGAACTTGACCGATGTCCAGACGTTCCTTGGGCGGCCATGGAAGAACTACTCTACCACGGCGTACATGCAATCCATGATGTCCAATATCATCAGCCCGAACGGTTGGCTTCCATGGGTCGGAAACTCAGCCCCCGACACAATATATTACGGGGAATTTCAGAATTACGGACCAGGGTCTAAAACAAAGAACAGAGTCAATTGGAAAGGATTGAGATTGAACCTTTCTACTAAGGAAGCTAGCAAGTTTACAGTCAAATCCTTCATCAATGGCGACAAATGGATCAAGCCGGCGGATACCGCATATAATCCTAATTTGTGAATTTGATACTGTATACTCGCAAGCTCTCCGATTGCTGGCTTTTCTTTTGGGCAATTTTTTTTTTCGATTTCGCATGACTTTTCGACAAATGGATCAAGCCGGCAAATATCACATATAACCTCCTTATTCTCGCTACTTTTTACATGAAATACAGGCCAGAGCCTCGAGAATTGTTTGTAAGATCGACTCAAATGGGCCCATTCCCCTCCTTTTGGGCTACAAGGCTCATGTTGTACCATCAAAGTAGCCATTCTCCCATGCACAAGTTCATGAATTACTTGTACCATGTGATATTTTGGCGTCACAATGATATATTATTTGATTTGTTATTTCCATTATAGTTTTCAAGCATTTCGTGTATAACTTCAACACAATTTTATGCCTGAGAAATGACGCATCGAAATATCAGGGTGAAATGACTATTGCCCAGGTTAACTACAAAAGAGCATAATAGGAACTCTTCAAATAGTCAATCATTTTGCATAGGGCAGTCATGATTGTTCATCATCTTGGCAGTCTAGGAACAAATGTTTTCATTCTTAGTTTTCCTTGAATGTATGAATCAATCTCTCAATTGCAAATTACTTGTTTTGTAGTGCACTTTGTCGCTATTATTAGTTAATATCAACATTATGCATATTACCAATCACATTTTTGTTTGTTCGATTTTTTAAATTATGCATACAAAGCGTTATATTTTTCTCCATCCCTAATTTATGCAATTTCCTTCAACAATATCTATATTCGAAATTGTCAAATTAGGAATAAGACTATAATATGGATAACAGTCAGTTTTAAATTTTCCAATTTGCTAATTTAGTCTTAAATCTTTATGCAAAAATTCAATGTAGTCATTCCAATCAACTTTCGCCTAAAATCACTAATGTGGTGGTATGCCACATATGACGACTGGCGATGATCGGACTACCACTGCAGTAGTTTCTGACGAAAATTGAGCGAAATAACTATCTGAGAATTTCGCATAAATGTTTAAGAGTAAGTTGGCAAAATCAAAAAGTTCGTAATGGATTTGCCATTTGTACAATATTTGTATGATTAATTGGGTAATTTTCTATTTTATATCATACAAGTTAAAAGTTGTGAATATCATACACCTACAACTTAACTACGACAATAATTGCATCCAACCTTTTCATGACAAATTTTGTCATCCACGAAAAGGTACCTCATGGTCATGTGGCTTTCAAAAAGCGACCAACCCCAATGAATCTTGGCCGTTGATTCATGTGAACCCCATGTAAAATTCATGCAATCCAAGGAAATGGCTGATATTCTTTGGATTGATGTGCATCCAAATTTTGCAAGTATTGCTCTTATGTTGGGGGCTTTGCTTGTCTCTAAACACCAGCCCTCTAATTGGACGCCAACCTCTTCTCCTTAGTTACTATCCCAAAAATGGAATTGTCTCGAACCACAACAAATGATAAAATGGTCTTCTGGAGTCGCAACGTGTCGATATAGATGACCAGAAGAAACGTGAAACTTCACTCACCACCATCATCAAGATAAATTCCAACAATATATCGTCCTGCGACAAGAATCTTTAAAGGGGCCATTGGCTCGTCCAAAAACCAGGGGAAAAGGACCCAAGTAAGCCATAAATGATGGAGGTCCTCTTCCGACGTGACTGGTTGTCTGCGTGAGCCACCCCTTTTTCTCCAATCGACTTGAGATGTAGAATCATGTTTAGGCTGGGCCATGGACATCATCACGTTTGCTGGCCTCGCTCTCCAAATCTCAAGATCTGACCATCATGACGAAAGTGTCACGGGCCAATCGATTTACAACAAACAAATCGCATCCGTGCGGCCTTAGGAACGATCCTAAGTCAGCCTTTCGATCACTCACTTGACCAGAACCATGTTTGAGAGTAAAGGGACATGTATTCACTTCTGATCAAGCAATTTACAAATGGGGTGAGGTTCTCCTATTTATACAAGAGTCGAACTAATCTGGTCCGTCAATCCCCTCATCGATCCGACGGCCATATTCAAATACACACAATGATTACAAGGCTACAGCAGGGTCTAATGCATGGGACAGTTCAAAGATAGCCTGCCATGGCCAGTCTGCATGGCCAGGCCTTGGAACCCAACGAAATCCTTTGATCCTCTGGCCACAAGGGACGAGTAGAAAAGACGAACGGGACAGGACGATCGCTTGGAACTTAACAGTCACGGGCTCAAGACAGGCTCAAGAGAGTCCCTTGGCTAGGCTTGTGGATGGCCGAATTCTGTCCGTGTCCCGGGCTCAACTCTCTTGGGCCGTGTCATTCTCCCCCACCTATTCTGGCGACGCCCTCGTCACATCCTCAGCATGGAATGCATCGATGTGTCGCTTGAACTGCCAGAGAGCCTCGGAGGGCTCCCAACTCACTTCACTCTCCGGAAGGCTTTTCCATCGAACAAGGTACTCCCGTCTAGGTGCCCGATACTTCTTCCGTATGATCCGGTCAGCCATGATGCATTCAACATCATGGTCATAGGAAGTTTTCGCGCCAAGAGGCGCTCGTTGCGATTCGCCCCTATTTGGATCATCTTCGTCCGCAAGATAGGGCTTCAACATACTTACGTGAAACATCGGGTGCAGCTTCAGCTTGGATGGTAGGTCCAGCTTGTATGCTACCTTGCTGACCCGTTGGACCACGCGGAAGGGCCCTTCATATCGTCGGATTAGGCCCTTGTGTACATCGCGGTACCGAAGGACCACATGTAATTTGGCCAGCACGAGATCCCCAACTTGGAATTCCACATGCCGCCGCTTCTTGTCTGCCACTTCTTGGCCCACTTGGAAGCCTTATGAAGACACGTTCGCGCCAAGTCAGCCTGTTCCTGCCACTCCTTGGCTAGCTTGTACGCGGAAGGACTACTCCCCTTGTAGCCCGTGGCAACCGCACTAGGAGTGAACGGTTGTTGCCCGGTCACGATTTCGAACGGGCTTTGGTTGGTGGACTCATTCCGTTGCAAGTTGAACGAGAACTGAGCCACATCAATCAGTTTCGCCCAATTGGCCTAGGTTGCGCTCACATAGTGCCGGAGATAGATCTCGATGAGCAAGTTCACCTGCTCCGTTTGGCCATCTGTTTGAGGGTGCAAGCTCGTGGAGAAGTTGAGACTCGTCCCCAGCAACTTGAAGAGCTCGGTCCAGAACCGCCCAGTGAACCGAGGGTCACAATCACTTACGATCGTTCGTGGGACACTCTAGTATTTGACGATGTTCTTCACGAACAGCCTTGCCGCCTCCTCGGTTGGGCAATCCTTGCTAACGGGCACGAACGTCGCATACTTGGAGAAGCGATCCACCACGACCATGAGGGTTCAATAACCTTCGGACTTCGGGAGATTGACGATGAAGTCCATGGAGACGCTTTCCCATGGGCGTTCTGGTACCGGTAGTGGCTCAAGAAGCCCTGACGGACGTTGTTGCTCGATCTTGTCCTGCTGGCACACGAGGCATGTCTTGACATATGCTTCAACGTCGTCCCTCAAGTGTGGCCAGTAGTACTGTTCTTCAACCAGCGCCATAGTGCGGTGGATCCCCGGATGTCCCGCCCATTTGGAGTCGTGGCATTCTTGGAGCACTTCCTTCTGCAATCTCCCGTGGAACGGCACATAAAGTCTCCGTCCCTTGGTGTAGAGAAGGCTGTCTTCTGACCAGAACCTTCTTGTCTTGCCATCTTGGGCGTACTCGAGCAATTGTTGGGCCATTCGATCGTGCGGGAGCCCTTCCCCGATTCGATCAAGTAAGGGACAGTTAGGACGGCTTACCGTGTTAGCCAACTCCATTTTTCTGCTCAAGGCGTCGGCTACCGAGTTGGCTTTCCCCGATTTGTATTCCAATACGTAGTCGAACTCTACAAGGAAGTCTTGCCATTGAGCTTGCTTCGGGCTAAGCTTCTTTTGGGTCTGAAAGTAGCTCGTAGCTACGTTGTCCGTTCGCACGACGAACTTCGATCCCAACAGGTAGTTCCTCCATGTCCGAAGACAGTGCACTACGGCGATCATCTCTTTTTCTTGGACCGTATACCGCCGTTCAGTGTCGTTCAACTTCCGAGATTCGTAGGCTATCGGGTGCCCCTCCTGCATCAGAACACTACCTATCGCAAAATCAGAGGCATTAGTCTCTACCTCATATGGTTTGGAGTAGTCGGGCAACACCAGAACCGGTCATTCGACCATGGCCAACTTCAGTCGTTTGAAAGCCTCTTGACACTGGTTTGTCCACTCCCACGGCCTTTCTTTCTTCAACATGTCCGTGAGAGGTACTGTGATACTCGAGTAGCCACGTACGAACCGTCGGTAGTAATTCGTCGGCCCAAGGAATGATCTTAGTTCCGTTACCTTGGCTGGTGGCTCCCATTCAGTGATGGCTCGGACTTTGGCCGAGTATATCCGCACACGTCCGCCCCCGACGATGTGCCCAAGGAAGGGAACTTCCTTCCGTGCAAAGGCGCACTTTTCCTACTTCACATACAGGTCGTTCTCTCGCAGAATTTGGAACACCTGTCTTAAATGCTCGATATGTTCTTCGAGCGTCCAGCTATACACCACAATATCATCAAGATATACAACCACAAACCGATCAAGGAACGAGTGCAGTACCTTATTCATTAACGTACAGAACATTGCCAGGGCATTGGTCAGGCCGAATGGTATGACCAGGAACTCATATGATCCATAGCGGGTTACGCACGCTGTCTTTTGTTCGTCTCCTTCGGCAATCCGAACTTGGTAATATCCCGACCGAAGATCCAGCTTGGTGAACCATCAGGCTTCTCCGAGCTGGTCGAACAAGTCTGCGATGAGGGGGACCGGGTACTTGTTCTTGATGGTGAGCTTATTCAAAGCTCTTAGTCGATGCACATCCGAAGGGACCCGTCATGTTTTTTTTGGAACAGCACAGGGGCACCGAACGGGGCTTTGGATGGCCGAACATACCCCGCATCCAGTAAATCTTTGAGTTGCTTCCTTAGCTCCTCCAACTCAGGCGGGGCCATGCGGTAAGGTGTCATGGCCGGGGGTCGCGTCTCGGGCACCAATTCGATTCTGTGGTCGACCTCTCTACGAGGTGGCAGCTTCTTGGGCAACTCGGGCGGTATCACGTCTTGGAACGCGTCGAGGACCCGGACCACCTCAGCTAGAACATCTTCCTCACTGTCCTTCATGTCCTCGACCTTCAGTGTCGCCAAGAAGGTCACCTCGCCCTTTCGTGCACCTTTTGATAGCTGCATTGCAGAGAGCATCTTCCGATCGCGTCTCGACTCGCGATGGATTGGCACCATTTGTCCAGAATGCATATACAATCCGCAAAGGGCATAATGCCCGCATTGATGCGATCAAGGAATCCCAAACCCAACACAAAATCATAGTCGTCAAGGGGGATTACCTCAATATTCTCCCTGCTTGTCTAGGGCCCGAGGCACATTTCCATGTTTCTAGCCACGCCACTAATTGGAACTTCTTTCGAGTTCACCGTTTTGAGCCGGCCGGCTCCTCCTTCGACCTGAAGATTCAGCTTCTTCGTGGCCTCTTAGGAGATGAAGAGATCGGATGCTCCAGTGTCCACGAGTGTGCTAATCGTGGTACCTCCAATCTTCACGTCAACGAACATCATCCCCTTCGATTCTTTGGCCGCCTTGGCCTTGATGGTGCTCAGGATCCTTAGCGATCCCAACCGCGCCTCTTCTCGCGGTTCATCATCTCGGCATAGGGCTGCTAACTTCCCCCTCTTGGGACAGTCCCGAGCCATGTGTGGCCCGTCACAGAAGAAGCACTTATAAGTGCGATTTCAGCGTTGTCCCCATCCATTCGACTCTGGTTGAGCCTTAAGCGGGGCCGCTAATGGCCTTCCTCCGTTGGGACGCCTAAACCGATTTCGATCTCCCCCACCATTGGCCCTTTCCCTTGGCTTGTAGTCGGGCTTGGCTATGGACACCGCCGCTCTAGGTTCCTCGAGGGATTCGGCCACAGTTGTAGCCGTTGTGAGGTCCCTCACGTTGTGCCGCTTCAGTTCCTATTTGGCCCATGATTTGAGGCCGCTCATGAACTGATGGTACGCCTCTACGTCTGTCATGGACAGGATCTGAAGCAGCAGCTCCGAGAACCGTTTGACGTATTTTCGAACAGTCCCCCTCTGTTCAAGACGCTTGAGCTCGTCACGAGCTTCTTCCTCCACATAAGCGGGATAGTAGTTCCGTCAAAATTCCTTGACGAACTTGGCCTATGTCGTGATAGGGTCGCCACTCCTATCATCGGACCTATGGCGCCACCAGAGCAGGGCATTCTCGCTCAGATACATGGCCACCGTATTCACCCGGATCATATCATCGGTCATACCTGTGGACTGGAAGTACCACTCCATGTACCACAGGAAGTTATCCACGTCCCTAGCCACCCGCGAGCCCTTGAATTCTTTTGGCTTCGGGGTGTCCATGCGTGGTTGCACGGCGATCGCCCCATTCGCGCGTGCAGTTTCCACTTCGGTCAGCTTTCCCTTGAGCTCACCGATCTCAGCTCGCATGGCCGCTATAGCAGCTTCCCAAGCCTCATCTCGATGCTACAGCTCTCAGACCAACAACCCCAGCAGCTCGTCGCGGAGTTCTCCCATGCCGCTTTTTAGTTCCTGCATCTCAGCCAGGAACCCCTCTCGGTCGGCTTCCACCCCATCGACGGTCTGGGTCAAGTCGTCCACTAGTTCTCGAACGTCCAAGACGTTCTCCTCTAGGGCCGTCATGCAACGCTCCCAATCTCCCGTCGGTTCTCTCGAACAGGATGCAGCACGGCTACGCCTGGTTTGGACGCCGACCCACTCGGTCGCCCTTCCACGATCCTCGCGATCCTCACCCTGGACATTCATGACACTGGAACGTGGATCAGCCATTGCGCTTGTTGGATCACGAACAGAGATATGAACGAGGCTCTGATACCACTTGTCACGGGCCGATCGATTTACAACAAACAAATCACACCCGTGCGGCCTTAGGAACAATCCTAAGTCAGCCTTTCGATCACCCACTTGACCAGAACCGTGTTTGAGAGTAAAGGGACGTGTATTCACTTCTGATCAAGCAATTTACAAATGGGGTGAGGTTCTCCTATTTATACAAGAGTCGAACTAATCTGGTCCGTCGATCCCCTCATCGATCCGACAGCCATATTCAAATACACACAATGATTACAAGGCTACAGCAGGGTCTAATGCATGGAACAATTCAAAGATAGCCTGCCATGGCCAGTCTGCATGGCCAGGCCTTGGAACCCCACAAAATCCTTTGATCCTCTGGCCACAAGGGACGAGCAGAAAAGACGAACGGGACAGGATGATCGCTTGGAACCGAACAGTCACGGGCTCAAGACGGGCTCAAGAGAGTCCCTTGGCTGGGCCTATGGATGGCCGAATTCTGTCCGTGTCCCGGGCTCAGCTCTCTTGGGCCGTGTCAAAAGGCATTCAGGTGTCACATCGCTTGTCCATAGCGGTGATCAGCATTGTGCGACACTGGCGGGGCGGCATGGCTTAGACGCACTGAACGCGGTGAGGGGAAGGTCCTGCAGCTTGGACAAAAAAAAAATTCCATGCCTGGATCAATCTCAAGCAATTTTTTTATTTTTTTATTTAATCCCACATCGGTGGACACATGTCATATTATGAGTGGTTTGGACTAAAATTTGCATGCCACTGTTTGTGGCGAACGTAATGATTTTTAAGATTGATTCATTTTACAAGAAATATTATATTTTTAGAAAATATTTTTTAAGAAATTAATTTTTAGAAAAATGATAATTATTTCCGGTGTTCTCTTAAAATTTAAAAACGAATTTGAAATTATTTTTTGCTATTTAGTGAGAAAAATATTTTCTCCATGCACCACTTCCAATGATTTTTTTTTATTATTATATTCTTCAAATCGATTTTTAATTATTTTTATTTTTTTTCATTTCTTTCTTTTTCTCTTTGTTCTTCCTTGACTAGTGACCGGCCAAGTAAGAAGAAAAAGGAAAAAAGGAAAAGAATAAATATAATAAAAATTTGATTTTAAAAAAATAAAAGGAAAACTAAAAATAAAAGGAAAAGGTATTTCATGAAAAAAAGTGAGGTGAAAGAAAATATGAAAAATATTTTCCTTTTTTTTGAAAAGTGAAAAAATATTTTCCCTTATTTTAGAATTTTTTTTTATTGATGGATAATGTTTTGCTCAATCAATTCATTTTTCGTGAAATGAATGTTAAAAAATTCAGAAAATATTTTCTTAAAAGTTATTTTTCACAAAACAAATAAAGCCTTAATCACTAAATATTTTCTCAATCTTTAATGTGGCCATAAAATTGTTGAAGAAATTTTTTTATGGAAGTCACGAGACTTTTTCTTTCAAACAATTATCAAAAAAGTCTTAAACCTCTTGTATGAATACCGATTTAATCCTAATATTTTTTAAATTTGGCCAATATAGTCTTAAATCTTTTAACAATTTGCTAATTTAATCTTTCTAACCAATCTAGAAATTACTGACATAGATACTAGCCATTTTATGTAGCACGAGCAATGTAAGATATGGACAATTTTTGTAATTTTATTTAAAAAGGAAAAGATAAGAAAAAATAAAAAAATAAAGAATTTATAAAAAGTTCAAAATTTTAAAGAATTGTGAAAAATGTCTAGGTTAGCCAGTTATCTTAAGTGAGATAGCTAGTGCTCATTTCAACGATTGTTGGCCAAAATTGGTTAGAAAAACTAAATTGATAAACCATTAAAAATTTAATATTAAATTGATAATGTTAAAAAATTTATGACTGCATTAGTATTAATATAATATATTTATAATTTTTTGAGTAATTTTTCTTTAGATGAAAAAAGAAAAAAGAAAATACTAACTCCGTCATTCACCTAAAATTGATAGCGGGAATAGAAAAGAAAGAGCTCGGTCAAATTCGTTTGCTGTGCACGAAATCAAAACAAGGAGAGAGAATTACTTGTTCTTGACCACTTTGGCTGAAAATCAAGAGGAGAATTCAATCTTTCCCAATTCTCTTATTTAAATTTCATGCACTTGACTGTGACCTCAGTCTTCAGTTGTCGCCATCATGGCGGAACCATTCTTTTATACTTTTTCCAGCACATTATCAATACAAGAGACGTGTTCTAGATCGCATCTATCTCTCTTCGCGCATAAAAATTCCAAGAGGACAATCACGTTTCTGTCGTTTAGGAAATTATTGTCTTGGGACCTCGTCCTAATTCAATATGACTTGATCATGTTGCTGTCGGGGCTTTAATTTTTTTTTTATTAGTGGCCACCATGAAATTTTTATTTTACTCAAACTAACCTAGAAATACTATCGACAAAACTCATTTCATATGTACCGATGATAGGTCTATTTCTTCTTTTCAAAAATCACTTTCAAAAATAGATAAGTGTGATTTGAAATAGCACGTAAATCATTTGTCCTTCAATAAGGTGCTTGAGATTATCAAATAGAATTTTAAAACATTGACCTATTGAGTGTTCTCGTGAAATTTATTATCCGATGTCTTTGAGGTTGCTATGGTAACCATTTTGTTTCTGTTTCTAGAATATATTTCTATTCCGGACCTATTTCTGGAATAGAAATCCGTTTGATAAAAAAAAAATTATTTTTATTTCTGGAACAAATTTCTATTCCAGAAATAGGTTTGGAATAGAAATCAGAAACAAATTTTTTTTACTTTTCTATTTCTTGAATATAAATCAGAAATTGTTTCCCTTTTTTCTTCTTTTCACCCGAAGAAATATTTTGTCATCCACCGCTCACCATCACCACCACCCACCGCCGGCCACCACCACCACCTACCGCCGATCGTCGCCGCCCCTCCCATTACCGCCACTACTGGGGGAAGTGAAATTTTTTTTATTATCAAACGAATTTCTATTCCAAAAGTAGAAATTTTTTGTCGTTATTAAACGCGTTTTTTGAAAAGTCATCCAGAAATAGAAATAGAAAATCATTTCTATTTGAAATCAATTTTTGGTCAAAAATGTTATCATTCGCACCCCGAGCGACTCATTTCTTTATTTTTGTAATATTTCTACAGGACTTTCCTAGAAGCTGGTTAGCTTGGAGGCTTGATAGTTCTATTTGCAGTTTGCTTTTCCAAACGTTGGACAGATCCCTAGTATTCTAGTTGCATTTGACCTCTGTCTCCTATTATTAGCACGTTTGGCGGGGGCGAAAGGTTGGTGTCTTTTGCACGGAGTCCATAATTAAAGCAGTCCCCGCTTTCCTTTTGCCATCCGAAGAGTCACTCTACCTTAGTTCAATATTCAGCTTTGATGGCGGCGCAGTACGTCATATCCGGCTTATTCATTGTGCAATTCTTGTTCGACCTCAGGGATCTGAAAATCGCATAAGTGATCAAAATGAGAAGCGATACCATCTTAAGTCTGCAACTTAACAATTTATGTGCTTTCTTTGTATTTTTTTTTTGAGTGTATGGTCCCTAATTTTGTTCCAATGATCTCTCTTGTTATTTGAAACTTATATTGCTTTGAAATTGTTTGGGATTTACCTTGATTTGCAATTAGATTGTACTGTTTTTCTCTTCTTCTTTTTTTACCATCCACCTAGATAGCGTTGCTAGTTCGCGCTATCTTGCTCTCGCAAAAGGTTGAGAGTTCGAATCCCAACTTTGTCATATAATTGACTTATCTGATTACATATGTGACCCCCAATAAAAAAAAATATTAATTTCAATAAAAAAAGTAATACGTTGACTTTTTATGCTCAAAAGCATTTTTTAAATAATTAGAGACCCCAGTCCTGTCTAGAAAGTAAATTAAGGGCGCCAGAACCAGTTTCCAATGTCTTGGAGTATGCGAAACCAAATTTGAGTGGGTTGCTCCGACTTTGTGGTGCCAAGCAAAATCCAGGAGATTTCGGCCATCCGCGTCACTTCCGTTCTGACTCGCTCCGTAATCTCACGTGGAGCTACCACTCGGATTCCAAAGTGTCAAAATCCGATCCACTCGTCGAGCGACACGTGTGGCTGGCTCCACGCTGGTATTCAACCCTTATGTTACTGTCACTGTTCGCGGGTGATTTTCTGATCAGAAGGGCGGTTTCAGCGATTTCTTTCCCCCTCCGAACAGTATTAATCAAGTCAGCAATGGTTTTTTCTGACCAAAAAAAAAAAGTCAACAGCAGTCTAGTCAAATCAAGTTGGGGCAGCTGCCCCTACATCTCTCCCCTCTTAGTTAATTTCAAATTAAGGGAGGGACGAAGAGTTTTTTTTACGTTGTTCTTCTCTGTCGACTCTCCCCTTCCCTGCTCGACTTCACTTGCTTGTTCTCCAACCGACGACGGAACCAGCCGTCTGACGAACCCCGCCGCCATTGGTGCCGCCGTTTGACGAACCCCATCGCCGTTGGTGCCACATCCACCCGGTCTACCCGATGACCAAACCACGCCAAACGACTTCACTTGCTTGTTCTCTGACCGACGATGGAACCTGCTGTCTGATGAACCCCACTACCGTTGGTGCCACATTAGCCTAGTCCGCCCCACGACCAAACCACGCCAGACAACGTCGTCTTTGAACCCGTCTCTCTCGACTCGCTCTATCTCTCCGCCAACGCCCGACTTCGCAATTCCACCTCTACCTCCGCCAAGTTATCAACTTTCTTTGCATTTACTCTAACATTGTGCAGATGATTCTAATTTTAGGGTTTTTGATGATTTATAGAATTCGTTGGACAAGTCCTTCGAGGGACAAAACCATGCCTAACGCCGTCGCCACATTCTCTTCGTCATCTGTCTCAACTTGCTCTATCTTGTCCTCTCAGCCGTTGCCCGCCAAACGATGGTGGAACGAGCCGTCTGACGAACCCGCCGCGGTTGGTGCCGCATCTGCCTGGTCTGCACCACGACCAAACCATGCCAAACAACGTCGTCTTGGAACCCGTCTCTCTATCTCGCACTCTCCTCCACCACCACCCGACTTCGCAATTCCGCCTTTGCCTCTGCCAAGGTACTGACTTTCTTTGCATTTACTCTAACATTGTGTGCATCATTCACTTTGTAGTGCGTAGACAAAAGCCTATTGAAGCATAGGCTTATTATGGGAAGGATATGCAGTAAATAGAAGATCAATCACGAGTAAAAATCTTCATGCTTATTTATTTTTTGGGTATTTTCTGAATTTTGAGCATTAGCCAAATAACCGTTACTTAGATTTTGTTAATGAGCGTTCAGTTGATTCTAATTTTAGGGTTTTGGTGATTTATAGAATTCGTTGGACGAGTCTATCAAGGGACGAAACCCTGCCCAATGTTGCTGCCGCATTCTCTCCGTTGTCTCTCTTGACTCGCTTTGTCTTGCCTAATCAGCCGTTGCCCGCCAAACTACTCGGCCTCCCTTCCTCTTCACACCAAAAAAGAAAGGAACTCTCATAGTTATCTGTGAGATTTCATAAATTAGGGTAGTTGTTTTGTTTGCGTATGACAACCTTTGTTCTATTTCCTGCTAAAGTGATCTATTGGTGACTTAATATTTCTATTGTGTTTTTTCAGATATGCATTATAACAAGCACTTTCACTAGCCTAGAATAGACACTACCATGGATATTTTATCATAAAGTTATTGGAGTATTGACCTATTTCCTTTTCGTGGAAGGAAAGGTTGCCTCACCTTACATATCTAAAGTTTTGGAATCCATTCCAGTGAGTTGACATTATATGTTTTTTTCTGAATTATATAGATAGGGGCCACGTGTTATGCAATGATTTCTCTTGTTTTGCCTATCAAATTTTGATCCATGATTATTTCATAATTTGCTGAGGATTTCATTTTCAGGGAGGAAGGTTGTATACAGGACAAGAGAACTATAGAGGAAAAGCAAGCAAAAAGGTTTGTATCATTTGTATCGGCAAAAGTACAGCGGGAGTGCCAAAAGTTGGCACAAATGATCACTTGAGTGCCAAAAGTTACAAAAGGTACACTTAAGTGCCACTTTTTTAAAAAAATTGATCACTTAAGTGCCAAGTCGCCGGAACTCATCCGGAAATCCTACGTGGCAATTTTTTATTAATTTTCTTGCCTACGTGGCTCGCCGGAAATGGAATCGGCCAAAAATCAGCCAAAACGACGTCGTTTTGGCTGACGTGGATTTTAAAAATTATTAATTATAAAATATTAAATAATTATAAAAGATATTTTATTATAAAATCGATTTTATTAAAAAAAAAAAAAAAAGGGGGAAGAGGGGATCGGCGAGGGCTGTGCAGCCCTGCCGCCGCCGCCGCCGCCGCCGCCCCACCTCGCCGGGAGGGGCCGGCGACGGTGGGTGAGGGTCGGCTGGGGTCGCCGGCCCCGGCCAGTGGCCGGCCTCCGGCGAGGGCTGCTCACCCTCGCCCGGATCGGGGGCGAGGGGACGCGCCCGGGGCGGCCGACGGCCCTTGGCCGGGCCGGGCGAGGGCGGGCGACCCTCGCCGGATCTCGGGGAGGGTTGCGACCCTCGCCCCGGATCCGGGCGAGGGTGAGCAGGCCCTCGCCGGAGGCCGGCCGAGGTCGCCGGCCACGGCCGGGCTCGGTGACCCCGGCCGACCCTCGCCCACCGTCGCCGGCCCTTCCCGGCGAGGTGGGGCGGGCGGCGAGGGCGCACAGCCCTCGCCGATCCCCCCCCCCTTTTTTTTTTTTAATAAAATCAATTTTAATTTTTAAAAATCTGACGTTGATATTTTTATAAAAAAAATTACCACGTGGATTTTTATTTTGAAAAAAAATGCTCCGTCGCAAATTAAGTCGCCGGAAAATTGACACGCGGCAATTTGGCCGGAATTTTCGCCGTTGGCACTTAAGTGATCCCTTTTGCTCCGATTTTGGCACTTAAGTGTACCTTTTGTAACTTTTGGCACTTAAGTGATCCTTTGTGCCAACTTTTGGCACTCCAGAGGTCCGCACCTCCATTTGTATCTTAGGAAAGTCCATGGAAGGTTCAATGCCACAATCTCTGGAATATTACTTATACGAGTCCTATGATTTTGGCTCTTCTTTGCCGTCAATAGTTTGTCAACATAATTTTCATTATACATAGTTGATAAAGATGCTAATCTATTTTTGCGACTTACCAAACAGAAAAGAAAAACAAGTCATTTTTGTTCAATCATATTTGACAAGTACATATGCATTGGTGTAAATTTGACACTATCTACATTTAGTGCTATGAACTTTTAGACGAGGCAAGAAATATTTTTTTTTTCTAAAATCTGATTCATCAAAAGAAATGAGGAATTCTTTGTTGAAAATCAAAATTTATTCTAACATATCCTTAACATTTATGTTTGTTTATGTAATTTCTGATTTTTGTGGAGCACTTGAAGCAATGCTTTGGAGATGAATTTAATCTACTTTATTTTGGTTATATAATTAGGTCAAATTGCTATTTTTGGTTATTACTAGTTAAATCCTACGGGACTTAACTTCGAAGCTTGCTGGTCAGGACAATTTTGGTGTTACTTTAATCCAAATTTAGTACAATTTGGGTGCAAGTTTGTCCGTGTAAATTTATCGGATGGCTGAATCACAGGTAATTTTTCACTTATGCTATGTGAAACATATTTTCTTTCTTAAGTATTGGATGAGATTTTATTTTACTTGTAAAAACGCTATTTAAATTACTTTTTGTTATTTTAATTGCAGCATGAAATTTCCCATCTTTCACATGTAATATGTGATATGAAAAAAGATTTTGAATTTGCAATAGGAATAGTGTTTTCAAATGAACTTGAAGCATATCATAAGTATGTGGCTTATGCAATCCGTAAACGATTTACAATGAGGAAGGGTAATATATTCGAAAATAGCAAAGGAGAACTAACCCGACGGACTTTCGTGTGTAATTGTGAGGGTTATTCTGTCAACTCATATGATAAAGAAAAGAAATATGAGAGGTACGGAGTTAGATGTTGATGTCTTGCCCGTATCAAATTTAAGGTTGACAATGGTGTCTATGAAGTCATAGAGTATGTTTCTGAGTATAATCATCCATTTATTCCAAAAGATCAGAAGTATTTGATTAGACGTGGAATATTGATATCTGATAGTTGCAAGAATGTTTTAGTTGACATGGCTAAAGTTGGCATTGGAGGGACTACGGCATATAAGTTTTTAACAAATGAAGCCGGAGGAAGAAAAAACTTATGTTTCAATTTACGTGATTGTCAAAATTATCTGCAAACAAAAAGATCAAATGCTATAGATGGAGGAGATTGTCAAAAACTTCTAAATCATTGTCATTTTATGTAAATGCAAAATACAATGTTCTCCTACACTGTACAGGTAGATCAAAATGGTAGATTGACAAATTTATTTTGGAGAGATAATTTGTCTAAATTTAATTATATTGTTTTGGTGATGTGTTCCTTTATTTCAATATCGTTTGTTGTAATCAGAAAAATAAATATAGCTAATAACTATGTTGGAAAGCAATAACAAATTTAATAACGATTAAGTCAATATCTATCTATCTATCTATCTATATATCTATATATATTTTTTAACAAGTAAGGAAGACTAAAAGACAAACATCATATACATTTGCTAGATGCTATAAAATCGTAAAGGAATTAAATAAGAAATAAGATACGGATTAGTAAATCCTCTTAAGGCAATTAGTTCTTGTCAACAGTGCTTTGCAAATTTGCGAACTATGCCTTGTATTAATGCTATACAAACATAACTCAGTTGAATACTTCTCGGAACCAACACACCTCGAGAACCACCCTTAATGAACTAAAGAGACACGTCTTTTTTAAGATAAAGAACTCATCTTCTCGTGAACTAAAGAGATGCATCTATTAAGGCTGCTACACGTAAACTTTAGAGATCATTATTAAATTTCCTACACCTAAACTGAAGAGATGACTACTAAATCTTCTGTAAGTGAATTGAAAAGATGCTTCACTAATATTAAGTCATCAACAAAATATAATTTCATGCATAATTTCGTAATATATTCTAGAGTTCTATCTGCAGTTTGCTTTTCCAGATTTTGGCCCAATCTACTATAATTGCAAATGAACTTGGCCCCTACAATTATCACATTCTATCTGGGCAAACGGTTAATGTTATGTGCACGTAATCCATAAATAAAGCAGTCACCATCTTCAGTTCGTTTGGTGTGATTCACATGTCACTTTATGTTATTTCAATGTTCAGCTCGATGACGGCCGACCATGTCCCATCTCCTCATTGGATGTGCAATTTCCGATTTAGGGTTGAGAAGCAATCTTAACAACTAAAGTCGCATCAGATGCTCTAAGCTCCTATAAAAACTATGGTTTCAAGTCGGTTTATATTATATAATTCACAAGAGAATATTGTGTAAGTTGAAAGGGATCTACATAGTTGATAAGCTAAGTACGGATTTCATCATGCAAGCCTTGTTCAACATTGGATAATAAGTTGTCGTGTCCCTGGATATATTAATTTTGCAAATCATTTTGATATTCAATTTTATGTGCTTTTTGTGTACCCTGTTAGATGATTTTGCCAAGTCATCCATCCATAAATGAGAAATTCGCTTTCTTAGGCTCAATTATATTTTTAATAACAAGAAAGCCCCTCAAGATAGTAAGTGAACGGCACTAGACCACTTTTCAACATCATGAACCATCTAAACAGTGAACTGAAAGAAAATTCGAGTGCGTTGCTGGACATCAATAATGCCAAGCCAAAACCAGAAGATTCGATTCATACGTATGGATGTTATTCTTCCTCACTGCTAGAGATAATTATCCTAATTATGCCTAACACTCACTTTGTCACATTTGCTTAAACCAGTAAAAACTGGCGTCAATCATTTCCTGAATCATCTCCTTTAAAAGCCAACCATATAGAGCTCCCGTATAATTTCACTTCCAACTGCAAAAGAGCAGAACCCTCAATCATGCACTGCAGAATCAGCTTTGTTCTAATTTTTGGGTATGTGATTAAAACCTTACTTTTTTTTCATGAATAATCTGAAGTTGCAATCTATATCATCAGCTTTAATCATGAAGCATCCGACGTTTTCACGTGCTCTCAATCTCAGAATATACCTTGAATGGAGAACCTTATCTAATATTGTGTGGTATTCTTGTCTTTAACGCTTTGTGATTTTTCTCTCTTGAAGCAGATTTTTCGCGTAAAAGAAGAAGGGTTTTCTACTTCATTTGTTGGGAAGCTGAATTTCGCGTGTTCTGCTGTGTCTGTTGAGGTTAAAAAAATGGCGGTGGGTGAACAAACGGTGGTGTTGTTGAAGAAGCATTACTATGAGAATTGCCCCGGCTGCAAAGTCGACAAGCTTAAGGAATCACGGAGAGGCTTGCCAATCCGCGAGCTCCTATCTATCTGGATCGTCGTGCTTTGCTCTGGTAGTGAGCACATAATAACCTTGTTGTTGTTCATAAGCTTTCTATCAACTTTTGCATCTTCTTTTCTGGGTTAATTGAACTCAGTGGTTTACTGGACATAACCATGATGCATATTTAATTGATATTTTGGAGTGAATTTGTTTGGAACAATTCAATTGTTGATGAGAAGTTAAGCCAATAGAGATATTGCATACCGATGGAGAGTATGTCCCCAAATGTTTTATTTCTCTAGCAGAATTAGTTTGATTACCTGATTGTGAAATATCATTTAACTATAGTATTAATTCGTTCAATAATCAAAGGATCTTCGCCGTTTCGAAAAAATGTAACTATAGTCATATAATTAGTAACCAGTTAGATTAGATATTCTATTTTGTGTCATTTATGATGTTATTGACTTATGTCTTGTCCTTTTTTCTTTCCAGCACTGACAGTATCATCTCTATTCCCATACCTTTACTTCATGGTAAGTTCTTATATTTAATACTTACAACTTTTAAGTATGATGTATATATAACTGTTGTGTCTGCACTTGAGACATTGTGTCCTAAATTTATTTTCTCAAATTTCTTCTCTCTAGGCTCCTGATTGTGAAAATTTTTGCTTTTGTTGCCAATGAACCAAGTATGCACGAAGTGAAAAAAAATTTATCAAATTTTGAAGCATCAGAGTTAGCCATTGGCAAGCAGTAACATAGGTTATTTAAGCTAAATAAAAAGTTTTATCACTTTCCTCGCTAGACGAGACTCGAGTACACTCTTTAGCCAGTTGTACTTAAGAATATTCACTTGTTTGTTGAATTCCTAATGGCAGATTAGAGATTTTCATATCGCCAAAAGAGAGGAAGACATCGGGTATTATGCCGGTTATGTTGGTGAGATTGTCAGAGTTGCTTATCTCTGTTCATTGTAGACTCACTTTGTTCATTTCCGACAAAACTTTTCCCTAACGAACTCCTTGAAATCTTGAAGGTTCCTCATTATTTTTGGGCAGAGTCTTGACGTCGATCTTATGGGGAATTGTGGCGGATCGCTGTGGGCGAAAACCTGTTATAGTTATAGGAACAATTTCAGTGTTAGTACAAGATTACCTTTCATTTTGAGTTCCCAATGAAAAACATTTCTCTGACAATTACACTCAATTAATGACTAAGATTCTATTTTATATCAGGGCTGTCCTCAACACTCTATTTGGCCTAAGTGTGAACTTTTGGATGGCCATTGCGTCGAGGTTCCTTCTAGGATGTTTAAATGGTTTACTCGGACCAGTCAAAGTAAGGTCTCGTACAGTTATGAACTTTGGAATTCATTGGGGCACGAAATATTTTGAGCCTCATACAAACTATCCCTTCATATGTTGTTTCACGAATTTGCGATCATTCTTAACTGTGTATTTCTTAATTTCACGACAGGCTTATGCGAGCGAAATGATCCGTGAGGAGTACCAAGCGCTAGCAATTTCAATCGTAAGATCTCCAACCTTATGTAAAAACCTTTTGAACTCTCAATACAGGTTCCTAGTTTTTCTGCTAAGTAAATAAAGCTGGGGTTGCTCCTTGGACCCAGGTTGGTACGGCATGGTGGGTGGGATTGATTATTGGTCCAGCTCTGGGAGGTTATCTTGCGCAGGTATGCCTGATTTTTATCATATCTCGCACATAGAATTGAGAATTCCACAGCACAATGACAATTCCGACGCATTCGTGCGAAATGCTTCTCTCATTTTTTCGTGTTCCTCTGAGGTTCCCGGTTTTGTATGCTTATCTCTTCAGCCTGCGGAAAATTTCCCGTCGATATTTTCCAAAGAATCGGTTTTCGGAAGGTGAGCGTGGTTGCTTTTTTCTAAATTAATACTTCAGATCCCTTTTAGTGATCGTCGACTGATTTCCAGATTTCAATGCAGATTTCCCTACTTCTTGCCCTCTCTCACCATCTCAGCTTTCGCATTAGTAGTTTCTATCGCGTCCTTCTGGCTTCCGGTATGCACTTAGCTAAACTCAGTTCATCTTAAACATTTGTTTTTCTTCACCCTTTCCTCAGACATTACCTCTGCTTCGCTTTATCTATGAAAGGATTACCTGCTTGCACCGCTTTGTTGAGTGTCTGAATATTTGGTTTTATTGCAGGAAACATTGCATAAGCACTACGGAAGTAGCGAGCTTGATGAGTCCCGCAAAGATATGGAGACCGCATCCCTCGAGTCCAGCTCGAAATACAACACGCATAAAGTCGGAGGGAGAACTCCGAAAAAGTCACTGATTCGAAATTGGCCCTTGATGTCGTCCGTCATTCTGTTCTGTGTCGTCTCCCTTCATGACATGGCTTACACAGAGGTAATGCAAAATGCCGAGCGCTTGTCTATGATGCCTTCTCAGTTCTTCTTTGTGGACTGTACCAGACATTCTACGATCATGAGTGCAATGATTTCAGTACTCATGCTGCCCAGTACTTCATGACAGTTGCTTAAAGAGCAAAAAATGTTTTTTCTCTGAATGAAGAGGAAATAATAATTTGCAATGCAGCGGTCAGTAGACATTCATTTGGCTAGTTATGATGTAGTGGTTGTTGCGAGAAAATTACTTGGGCTTGTTCTTCAGAATTTCATCTTAGTTCGAAGTAGCTAATTGGAATATGGCATTAGCATATCATGCCAGTTTCCACATGAATTCATTTATGTGTTAAATTGATCTCTTTCATTTTGATCCTCTCATTGGCCGTTCCAGGCTACTTTCTCTTTGTAGATCTTCTCTCTATGGGCCGTTAGCCCTAGGCAATTAGGCGGTTTAAGCTACACAACTGAAGATGTTGGAACTGTTCTTTCTATCTCAGGTACGGAATCCAGTTTCTTTCTTATCTTTCTAGATAAACGTGTTCAGCAAAACAATGAGGTGGACAGTAAAACTGCAGTTTAGACGAAACTTTGAGATGTGGCGGTCTTTATTCATTGATACACATTCCGCCTATTCGATACTCAGAAGTACGGGGCTCTACTATCATTTAACGTATCTCTGTACTCATTCAATTATTTTGGGGGAATCGCTGATGATCCAATTCCACTTCCAGGTGCTGGCCTTCTTGTCTTCCAGACGTGTTTATACCCACACTGGGTTAGACTTCTTGGCCCCGTTATGGTAGCTCGCATTGGTGGGGTATGTTTTTGACATTTCGTGACTTGAACTCGAGCACCTGCTTGTGAAAAATATATTCTGGGTTTTGTATCTCTGGCCATTCACAATTCATTTGATAAAAAGACGTATTCACCCGTGTTTCCTTCGCACAAATGCGTGAATGCAGGTCTTAACGATTCCACTCTTGTCAAGCTACCCATTTATAGCCATGCTTACTGGACTAGGTCTCTCCATAGCATTGAATTGCGCATCAGTCGCAAAAAATGTTCTATCCGTGAGTATGCCGTACAGTCTAAGCTATAACATATGAGGCTAATATGCACGTAAACCATTCCAATTACTTTTTCTATATAAAAAAGGGAAACAGCAAAACCTCTGTTTCTACCTAATTCTAACTGTCAAATTTTGCATGTCGAAAGGTTTCCATTGACACCAGCTTGCTCATTCTTCAAAACAATGCCGTGGTAAGCTTCTGACAATCATTCTCGATGAATCTGATCTTTATTAACATCCTTGAATGCGTCCCTTTGTCATTAAGGTTTGGCTTAAGTTCGAATTTGAAATCGCAGGACCAAGATCAGAGAGGAGCTGCTAATGGAATAGTGATGACTGCCATGTCTCTCTTCAAGGCCTTTGGTCCAGCCGGAGGAGGCACAACGTGAGTTCTGCTTAATTGTGTTTGGCTTTAATTATAATCGCGACGATGGGACAATTGAGCAGGCGATCATTAAAAACTCATCAGTGAAAACAAACAATTACTTCTGCATGCTTAAAGAGTAGACTTGATTAATGTTCTCATCCATGGACTCAAAATCTTTGGCAGATTCTCTTGGGCACAGAAGCGTCAGGACGCAGCCTTCCTCCCAGGTAAACCAGCCTTTTCCAATTCTGCGATCACAGCTCTGGCCTTCTTTGTATAAGCATGACTAGCTAATCTGTTGTCATCTGCTAAAAGAAAAGAACATGGTGACATGACATGTGTATGAGAAATAAGTCTATGCGGCCGCAATAGACTGCGCTTGAGCATTCAGCTTAGGAACTTCAATGACACCATGCTTATGCGCAGGCAACCACATGGTCTTCTTCATCTTGAACGTGGTCCAGGCAATCGGGGTGCTGATGACCTTCAAGCCTTTCCTAGTGGAACGTCAAGATTAATAGAAAACACGATTGAACCCACATGAATTCTAGGCATAGTCTTGCTAAAACTCAGAGCAGAGCTTGCAAAAGATCAGTTTCCATTTGATTCTTTCACAAGGTGGAGCAGCATTTGCCTGACACGAAGCCAAGCCGGACCTGCTCAGCCAAGAGTCGCCATCCTGGTTGAGTTACCAATATATATAATGTATTGCTCTGCATCATGTAATTTTCTGCAGAATTAGCGTCTGAAAAGGATTAGTCCGTGACATTGTAAGGACAGTACAATCGATTGAAAACAGGAAAACCGGTTGGGTTATTAAGAGGTTTCGTTCAATTCATTGACATTGCCACAATTTCCGCTTCCTTCCTGTTTGTGCCACTGCAACCAGCTTACGAGACCAGCAGAGATATGGCAACACTGGGTGGAAAGCGAATACAATCCATACTCAATATCAGATCGCTAAAAGAGAGATCCGTGTTTCGCTAGTTGATCCATCCACACATGTAAGAATCCTCTGACGTGGAGAAGGAAAATTTGAATTGGCGTAGGACATTTCCATTATTGGTCCAAGATGGTCCGCGTTCTATTTCTCCTTCTTTCCCAGATTCTGTCGTTTAGGGAATGAATGGCTGTGGCATCGTACTGATAGCGTCTCTCCAGACTTTTGACCATTTGTCCTCATTCATTCAAACTTCGTCATGTTACTGTCAGCGTCCTTAATCTTGGAGCCAAGTCAGTTCAAACGAAATATATTTTCTGATAAATTATTTTCAATCTTTCGATAAACAAAATAATCGATTTATGAAAAAAAATCATAAGTTAAGATTTGTGAAAGACGGCTTTCTTTTTTGGTAAGAAAGAAATCGTCTTCCCTAAAATCTCATGAAAAATATTTTCCATTGTAACGAAATTTTCAATAAAATAGATGCACCCTTAAATAATTAAATAATTAAATAGGAAAAAAATTAAAAATATCTAATGTACCCGTGAAATATATCATCATCGTTCTTTGAATATCCTGTTTGTTTATTGGATGCCTCCAATTAAGTGGCATGAGAAAGTGGCTTTTCGCTAGACGAAATTTCAGCCATAATTGTTATTCCTTTTTTCATTTTTCAATATTGTTTGTTGCATCCAGAAAAAGATAACAGAAATAATAATTCTGTCAAAAAGCAATAACAAATTTAATAACGATCAAATCAATGAATATATATATATATATATATATATATATATATATATATATATATATATATATATATTTGTATAACCTTAACAAGTAAGGATGACAAATTACAAACCAAATATAAATGTGCTAGATGCTATAAAATCATAAATGAATTAAATAAGAGGGGAGGTATAAATTATTGAATTGCTTTAAGGGAATTAGTTCTACTTTGCAAATTTGCAAACTATGCCTCCAAGATACAATACCTCAAACCTGTTTGTATTAGAACTATACGAATACGACTCAGTTGAACACTTTTCGAAACTAACACACCTCAAGAGCCACCCTTAATGAATGAAAGGACTCATCTAATTTAAGGTCAAGAACTCATTTTTTATTAAAATTATCACACGTGAACTAAAGAGATTGCTATTAAATTCCCCTGTGACTAAATTGAAGAAACATCTCGCTAATGTTGAATTATTAATAATAATCTATAATTTCATGCATAATTTCGTAATATATTTCAAGGTTTTATTTGCATTTTTTTTTTATCTATCCTACTCTATCTCTCAATTAACTTTTAGACTTTTACTTTAAATGCTCCTATTTTTACTTTTGAAAACGTGAGGAATCGAATTCCTTACCTCTCTTTTTCTATATAAAAAGAGTTGAAATTTAGGTCACGCCTAGTGATTTATCTTCAGGGTTGCTTTGTCCATATTTTGGACCGATCCACTTTGATTGCAAATGATGTGGTCTCCTGCAATTATTGTCACGTTGGCAAACATTCCATAAATAAAGCAGTCATCATCTTCATACCCTTTATTTGATTCACGTGTCACCTCATATTATTTTAATGTTCAGCTCGATGATGACCAGGCATGTCCCATCTCTTCGTTGTAGAAATTTTTCTACATAAACAACTAATTAATCAAGAATAATTAAATATATATATGATTGTAAAACACCAAAGCTTATATGCATATACAACGGAATTTAAAGCGTACCTATTTGAGTCATAATTTAAAGCGTACTTATTTGAGCCATAATCTCACTTGATGAAAAATAGATCAAACTAATAGTGTCAGTGATCTATCGGTATGCCGGATCTTCCTCTCTATAACCTATTTCGGTTTAGTAGCTTTAATGGGATTCAGTGACTAATAGGTATAACCTACCCTTTTATAGGCTAGAGAGGGGACCTAGCAAACCCTAATCAATAACATGTCAACTGGGCCCCTCCCATTACGAGCTTCGGTTAAACATAATTGCCTACACTTTGCTGCTCAACTAGGCCCGTAATTAATAGATACCAAAACCCAATTCAATAAGATCACTTGAGGGTTCAAAATATATTGGAATATCCATTAACCCGATTATATAAAATAGAAAATTAATTAATTAATGTAAGCCCATTATCGGAAATTTCCAACACTCGTTGGATGTGCAATTCTTTTTCGATCTAGGGTCGAGGCGCAACCTTAACAACTAAGATGCTCTAAGCTCACATAAAACTTATGATTTCAAGTCGTTTTATTTTATTTAATTCATGAGAAAATATTGTGTAAGTTAAAAAGGGATTTACAGCATTGATGAGTTGAGTATGCATTTGATCATGCAAACCTCATTCAACATTCAATAATAAATTGTGGTATTGCTTGATATATTAATTTTGCAAATCATCTTGATATTCAATTTTATGTGTTTTTTGTGTGCCCGGTTAGATGATTTTGGCAAGTCATCCGTCCATAAGTGATAAATTCACTTTCTTAGGCTTGATTATATTTTTAAGGGATAAGTGCACTAAAAGTCTTAAAACTTTCAAAACATGCAATCAAGTTTAAGAATTTATTAAATTAGTACAATCAAATCCTTCCATTGATTACACTTTTTGAAAGTTTAGAACTTAATTGCACTTTTGTAACATATTTTACGACTTAATTACACTTATTGAAAATTTTAGTATTCAATCATACTTTCGTGACAAAGTTTAGGACTTTTAATATACTTATCCCTATTTTTAATAACAACAAAGCCCCTCGAGATAGTAAGTCAACGGCACTAAACCACTTTTCAATATCATGAACCAAATAAGGAGCTGAACAGAAAGAAAATTCGAGTGGGTTGCTGGACATCAATAATGCCAAGCCAAAACCAGAAGATTCGATTCATACGTATGGATGTTGTTCTTACGCACTGTAAGAGATAATTATCCTAATTATTAATTATCCCTAACACTCACTTTGTCACATTTTCTTGAAATAGTAAAAACTGACGTCAATCATTTCCTGAATCATCTCCTTTAAAAGCCAACCATATAGAGGTCCTGTATAATTTCACTCCCACCTGCGAAAGAACAGAACCCTCAATCATGCACTGCAGAGTGAGCTTTGTTTTATTTTTCGGGTACGCGATTAAAACCTTGCTTTTGTTTTCATGAAATGATCTGAAGTTACAATCTATATTATCAGCTTTAAACATGAAGCATCCAATGTTTTCACATGCTCTCTCTCTCAGAATATGCCTTGAATGGGAAATCTTATATAATATTGTGTGGTATTATTCGTTTTTAACGCTTTGTGATTGTTCTCTCTTGAAGCAGATTTTTCGTGTGAAAGAAGTGTTTTCTACTTCATTTGTTGGGAAGCTGAATTTCGTGTTTTCTGCTCTATCCGTTGAGGTTAAAAACAATGGCGGTGGACGAACAAACGGAGGTGTTGTTGAAGAAGCGTTACTATGAGAACTGCCCCGGCTGCAAAGTCGACGAGCGTAAGGAATCACAGAGAGGCTGTCCGATCCGCGAGCTTGTATCTATCTGGATCGTTGTGCTTTGCACCGGTAATAAGCACATGTAGCGTTAATTTTTGTTCATAAGCTTTCTGTCAACTTTTGGATTTTCTTTTCAAGGTTCACTAAACTAACTGATGTAGTGGACATGACCATGACGCATGTTCACGTGATATTTTGGAGTTGATTTCTTTAGAATAATTCATTTGTTGATGAGAAGTTAAGGCTCTATTTGGTAACATTTTTATTTTTCTCGATTTCTGTTCTTTTATTCCCTAGGCAAAAAAAAAGAAAAAAAAGAACAGAAATTTGTATAGTGAAATTAGTTAACATTTATATTGCCTCAAATAGAAAATTATTCCGGGGAATAGATTTGGAATAGAAACAAGAAATAGAAAAATATAACCTTTTGTTTCGAAAATAATTTCTAGGATAAGTCATTTTCTTTTTTTTTCTTTTCTTCTTCTTTCTCTTCTAACCGGTTGCCTAATGCTAGTTGTCAACCACTGCCACGAGAAGAACAAGAAAGGAAAAAAAGAAAAGAGAAAAATCTCAAAAAAGTATTAAAAAATTAAAAGAAAGTTTACGTCACAAAAAAGTTGTGGATCTTACCAAACGCATTCATATTCTTTTTTAAATTCTAGAAATAGAAGTTTTATGCAACTATCAATGCGTTCTTTTACTGAGAAATTATTTCAAAGAATAGAAATAGAAAAAAAAACTATTTCTGAAAAGAAATTATTTCTAGAAATATAAATATTACCAAATGCACCCTAAGCAAATAGAAATATTGCATAGCAATGGAGAGTATGTCCCCATATGTTTTATTTCTGAAATATCATTTAACTATAGCATCAATTCGTTCATTAATAAGTATATCTTTGCCAGTTCGAAAAAATGTACTTACAAGATGTAATTTGAGTCACATAATTAGTAACCACTTAGATTAGACATTCTATTTTGGGTGATTTATGATGTTGCTGACCTATGTCTTGTCCTTCCTTTGTCCAGCACTGCCAATATCATCTCTATTCCCATTCCTTTCCTTCATGGTAAGCTCTTGCATTTTATACTTCAATTTTAAGCATGATGTACATATAACCGTTGTGTCTACACCCAAGACATTGTGCCCTAAATTGTATGGTTTGGGCTCTGTTTTCTCGTTGTCGTCTCTCTAGACTCCAAGTTGTTATTCCTAGTCGATTCGTCCTGAAGATTTTTGCTTTTGTTGCAAATGAAACAAGTATGCGTGAAGTGAAAATATTTTTATCTAACTTCGAAGCATCAGAGTTAGCCATTGGCATGCAGTCACATAGGTTATTTAAGCTCAATAAAAAGTTCTATCACTTTCCTCGCTAGACCAAACTTGATTATTCGCTTTAGCCTCTTGTACTCAAGAATCTTCATTTGTTTGTTGAATTCCTAATGGCAAATTAGAGATTTTCATATCGCCAAAAGAGAGGAAGACATCGGGTATTATGCCGGTTATGTTGGTGAGATTGTCAAAAGTTGCTCATCTTTGTTCATTGTAGACTCGCTTTGATCATTTCCGACAAAACTTTTCCCTAACGACTCCTTGAAATCTTGAAGGTTCCTCATTATTGTTCAGCAGAGTCTTGACCTCAATTTTCTGGGGAATTGTGGCGGATCGCTATGGGTGAAAACCCGTTATAGTTATAGGAACAATTTCAGTGTTAGTACAAGATTACCTTTCATTTTGAGTTCCCAAGAAAAACATTTCTCCGACGATTACACTCGATTAATGACTAAGATTCTATTTTATATCAGAGTTATCCTCAACACTATATTAGACCTAAGTGTGAACTTCTGGATGGCCATTGCAACAAGGTTCCTTCTAGGATGTTTAAATGGTTTACTTGGACCAATTAAGGTAAAGGTCTCATACAGTTATGAACTTTGGAATTCATTAGGGCACGAATTATTTTGAGCCTCAAATAAAGTACCCCTTCTTATGTTGTTCCATGAATTTGCGATCGTTCTCATCTATGTATTTCTTAATTCCGTGACAGGCTTATGCGAGCGAAATGATCCGTGATGAGTACCAAGCGCTAGCAATTTCAACCATAAGATCTCCGACATTTTGTAGAAACCTTTTGAACTCTCAATACAGGTTCCTATTTTTTCTGCTAAGTAAATAAAGCTAGGATTGGCCATTGGACTCAGGTTAGTACGACATGGAGGATAGGATTGATTATTGACACACGGACCCTAGGAGTGCCAAAAGTTGGCACAAAAGGACACTTAAATGCCAAAAGTTACAAACGGTACACTTAAGTGCTAAAATCAGAACAAAAGAGATCACTTAAGTGCCAAATCCGGCCAAATTGCCACGTATCCATTTTCCGACGACTTCATTTGCTGACAGAGCATTTTTTTCAAAATAAAAAATTCCACGTGGCAATTTTAATAAAAAAAATTGTCCACATCAGATTTTAAAGTCCACCTCAAATTTTTAAAAAATTAAAATCAATTTTACTATAAAAAAAAAAGGGGAGGGGAAATCGACGAGGGCGTGTGCAGCCCTCGCCGCCCCACCTGTCGCCGAAGGAAGGGCCGGCGACGGTGGGCGAGGGTCGGCCAAGGACGCCGGGCCCCGGCCGACTGCGGCGAGGGGCCGCAAGCCCTCGCCAGATCCGGGGGCGAGGGTCACCGACCCCGCCTCGCCGGCCAAGGGCAGCCCGGCCGACTGCGGCGAGGGCCCGCAAGCCCTCGCCCAAATGCGGGGGCGAGGGTTGCCGGCCCTCGCCTCGCCGGGCCAGGGCAGCCGGCCGCCCGGACCACGCCGGATCTGGGCGGCCGACGGCCCTGGGCCCGGGGGCGAGGACCGGCAACCCGCCGCAGCCGCCAGTGGCCCGGCGACCTCGGGCGACCCTCGCCCACCGTCGCCAACCCTTCTCGGCGACGGTGGGGCGGCGAGGGCTGCACAACCCTTGCCGATGTCCCCTCCCTTTTTTCTTTTTCTTTTTAAATTAATCAATTTTAAAATATTTTATTTTTTAAATTATTTAATTAATAATTTTAAAAATCCACGTCAACGCAAAAACGACGTCATTTTGCGCTGATTTTTCGTCGTTTCAATTTACGGCGAGCCACGTAGGCAAAAAAATTAATAAAAAAATGCCACATAAGATTTCTGGCAGGGTTCCGGCGACCTGGCACTTAAGTGATCCATTTGTAAGTTTTGGCACTTTAATGTCCCTCCGTGCCAACTTTTGGCACTCTCGCTGTACTTTCCCCATTGATTATTGGTCCAGCTCTAGGACGTTATCTTGCGCAGGTATGTCTGATTTTTATCGTATCTTCCACATAGAATTGAGTATTCCACAGAACGATGACAATCCCGACATGAATACGAAATGCTACTCTCATTTTTCGTGCTCCTCTGAGGTTCCTAGTTCTGGACTCTCTTCTCTTCAGCCTGCGGAGAAGTTCCCGTCAATATTTTCCAAAGAATCGGTGTTCGGAAGGTGAGCATGGTTGCTTTTTTCTAAATTAATACTTCAGATCCCTTTTAGTGATCATCGACTAATTTCCAGATTTCCATGCAGATTTCCTTACTTCTTGCCCTGTCTCACCATCTCAGTTTTTGCATTGGTAGTTTCTATCCTGTCCTTCTGGCTTCCGGTATGCACTTTGCTAAACTCGGTTCATGTTTCTCATTCTTGATATTGAAAACATTTGTTTTTTTAATCCTTTCCTCAGACATTACCTCTGCTTTGCTTTATCTATGAAACGATTACCAACTGTTTGTGGCGCTTTGTTGAGTGTCTGAATATCTGGTTTTATTGCAGGAAACATTGCATAAGCACCATGGAAGTACCGAGCTTGACGAGTCTCACAAAGATATCGAGATTGCATCCCACCAGTCCAGCTCGAAATACAACATGCATATAATCGGAGGGGAAACTCTGAAAAATTCACTGATTCGAAATTGGCCCTTGATGTCGTCCGTCATTCTGTACTGCGTTGTCTCCCTTCATCACATGGCCTACACAGAGGTAATGCAAAATGCCAAGCGCTTGTCTAAGACCCCTTCTCAATTCTTCTTTGTGGACTGTACCAGACATTCTACGATCACGAGTGCAATGATTTCAGTACTCATGCTAGCGAGTGCTTCATTACAGTTGCTTAAAGAGCAAAAAATGTTTGTGGATGAACAGTAACTAATTATTTGCAATGCAGCGGTCAGTAGACATTCATTTGGCTAGTTATGATGTAGTGGTTGTTGCAAGAAAATTACCTGGGCTTATTCTTTGGAATTCTATCTTAGTTCGAAGTAGCTCATCAGAATATGGCATTAGCATATTGCCGGTTTCCAAATGAATTCATTTGTGTGTTAAATTGATCTCTTTCATTTTGATCCTCTCATTGGCTGTTCCATGCTACTTTCTCTTTGTAGATCTTCTCTCTATGGGCCATTAGCCCTAGATGATTAGGCGGTTTAAGCTAAACAACTGAAGATGTTGGAACTGTACTTTCTATCTCAGGTATGCAATCCAGTTTCTTTCTTATATTTCAAGATGAACTCGTTCGGAAAAACAATGGGGTGGATAACAAAACTGCAGTTTAGACGTGTTGGAAATTGGTGATCCATTTTGGAGAACTCTAGAATCAACTAGACTACTTATGAATGAAGTACACAAAGAAAAGACTTGCTGGCAACTTGTCCAAGTCGGCAAGCAAGCAACAGCAAAAGAAACCTTTGAAAAAGTCAAAAATAGTGGGCTGAAGAATGAAGAAGAATCTGGACATGGGATGCAAGACAAAAAGCAAGTCCAAGTCAAAGTTGAAAAGTAAAGAAATGTCTAGAGTCATCTAGGTGTCTAAGTCGGTCAAGAAGAGGCGGTGTCGCACGCCCTATAAATAGGACTTGGTGGACGTCTTTGTAGGGTGTGAGGCTTAGACCTCCACCGTGTAGATTATGTGTGAGGTTTAGACCTCCACGTGCGTGTGGGGTGTCTCCTCCACCAACACCTCCATCAAACTATTTTATTCAACTAATGAAACTATTTTCCTTTTATCCCATGACCTATATCCTTGAACTATCTTACCTTGTCCATTGTCCATCCTCTACCAAATACATGCACATACACTTGCACACATCAAAACACAAATTATCAATCATATCAAAACCACGCTTCCGCACACATCCAATTTTTTAACATGGTATCAGAGCCAGATGCGCCCAGGTTCGTAACTGAGCCAGGTGTAAGGAAACATGAAGTCAAAGCTAAGCACATTCAGATGGATTTGGGCATTTTTCCTCACCATCCTCAACTAAAGTCAAGGCCAAAGCCCGAGTGAGAGCCAACAGAGCCAAAGTCGAAGCCAGAGCCAGAATCCAAGCCGAAGTCCAGGCCAGAGCCTACGAGAGCTAGAGCCAGAGCTCGAGCTAACAACCACAACTAAGAGCATTTTGACAGCCCGAGACATACGGGACATCGTTGAAGAAAAGACATGCACATTCAAGATTGGTGCAAGTGTTCTAAAAAATAAAAATGCAAAGGATCATGGAATGACGACGGAATAAAAGACATGGGACAAATTACACAAAAATTTCAAAGTACGTCCAAGACTTTATGATACAATGTCCGGAGTACCCCGAAAATGGATCAAGGGGAGTGTTGGAAATTGGTGATCCATTTTGGAAAACTCTAGAATCAACTAGACTGCTTAGGAATGAAGTACACAAGGAAAAGCCTTGGTGGCAACTTGTCCAAGTCGGCAAGCAGGCAGCAGCAAAAGAAACCTTTGAAAAAGTCAAAAATAGTGGGCTGAAGAATAAAGAAGAATCTGGACATGGGATGCAAGACAAAAAGCAAGTCCAAGTCAAAATTGAAAAGTAAAGAAGTGTCTAGAGTGATCTAGGTGTCTAAGTCAGTCAAGAAGAGGTGGTGTCCCGCGCCTATAAATAGGACTTGGTGGACATCTTTGTAGGGTATGAGGCTTAGGGTGCGTTTGGTACAGCATTTGCAATGAGCTTTCAGTCCAATGCAAATGCTGAAAGCCCAAAACTACTTGGGGAAATACAATTGTGTTTGGTAAAAAAATTTTATAAATGGACTTTGAGTTAAATGTGCATTTGATAAAAAAAACTTTCACAATGGGCTTTGATGGGTATAATGGGTATAATATATGTGTGTGTGTGTGTGTGTGTATATATATATATATATTTTATTTTATTTTTTTAAATAACCTAAACCATTCGCTGGTCCGGCGAAGGGCTACGGCCACCGGCAAGCTAGATTTGGCACTGGCGGCCGTCGGGCGACCTCCGGCGAGGGTCGCGCGACCCAGTCGAGGGCCGCGGGAGGTCGCCCGTGTTGGATCTAGTATTAACACTTAGAGGGGGGTGAATAGGTGTAGAGGAAGTTTACGCACAAGTAATATTAATTTATTGCAATCCACAAACAGAAATTAAATAGAGAGAGTAGAGAAGATTGCAAACACAGTTATAGTGGTTCGGCTTTTGACAAGCCTACGTCCACTCTCCAGGCGATCGGCCAATAGGCTGGATTTCACTATATGATCAAAGGTGATTACACACTCTTGAGTGTTAGCACTTGGTGATGATATGTCTCACTAAGTCACTCTTCTTGGTAATTCACTAGGATCACTCGGTTACGCTCTTTTTCAGACAACTAGTGAAGAATTGAATCGGCCTTAGAATATATTTATCCACCCTTGTCTCCTAGGTCTCATCCTATCCTTATATACTCTCCAAGCCACACTCGACCGTTGGCTCTTTCCTTGAGAGTTTCGTCTTTCCTTTCCTGGACAGACTTTATAAGGCAAGTCTTTTTGACCGTTGGAGGTAGATTGGATCCCCTTGGATTCTGTTCGCCCATACAATCAGAATCCGGGCTTTCATAAGTGTTATATTCTTCTTTGGAAGTTGTCCGTTGATTGATCCTGCCAATCAATTTGATACAACAGAATCAATATAAATAAAGTAAGTGAAATACTTGACCGTTGGTGATCTTATCCTGTAGGTTCATCTTAAGTTCGATGGTCTTAAGTTCTGAATTTGCCTAGATTTTCAGTCTGGTTCGTTCAGACTTAAATCTCAGTCTGGTACAGTCAGACTTAAATCTCAGTCTAGTACGGGTCTTCCGTCTGCTTCATCCAGACTCAGAGAATTTATGTGCTTCTTTGTCTGCTTTATCCAGACTCAGAAACTTTCCATCATCTGCATAGCGGCTTGTGCATTTTTCACTAAGTTACTCAATAAACACGTTAGTAGCCTTTTGATTTATTTTGTCATCTTCAAAACATCATAAGGGATTTCCCTAACAATCTCCCCATTTTTGATGATGACAAAACAATATCTGAATATGCAGATGTGCAATTATGCTTTTTAAATATATTGATAAATCAAAGCATCATAAGCACATAATGCAATCTCCAAAATTTCATATATTCAATGAATGTCATTCAAAATAGGAGATTATATAATAGAAGATAATTGATAAATTGAGCAAAATAATATATAGAAATAATTGTAGCTCAATATTATGCACTAAATAATATAAACCAATTAGCACACATGCATATACATATTTTCTCCCCCTTTTTGACATAATCAAAAAGCGATAACAATGCAAAAGGGTGTCACGTGGAGCATTAATTCACATAATATCTTTAAAAATGTATTAGGCATGAAACACAAACTTTAAAGATATCATGTTGATATGAACATAAAGAATATTCAATATAGCTCATATATATCAACAAAAATCTGCTAAGGAAAGAAATTAATGATATACTTACCAAATTATGTAGAAAACAATTTACCTTTTTTTTCCATAGTAATCAGGATCAAGATCAATTCAAAAAATCTGCCATAATTAATCAATGCTCCCCCTCAATTTGTTTCCTTTTTGAAATGATCATGATTCTCCATTTCTTTTTATATTCACTTTCTCCCCCTGTCCTCATGACAGTATTTGCGATAATACTAATCGCAACTTGTGCACGTTGAATGCAATGTTGTCCATTTATTTCCTTTGTAGTAACAACATTCACAGCATTCATTTACTTTTGAAATTTGAGGTAGAAGTTTGTTTTCTTCAATCAAGCTCGCCTCAAATTTAATCTGCATAAACTTAACAAACTTTCTGCACAAATGCATTGTTATAATATTTCATGTAATATAGAATGCCCTTTCTTGTGAAATAAATTGGATAACATATATGACAATATAAAAATTTCAATTCAAAACTATTCAACCTTACATATGACACATTAGTGGCCTGCTCAATAATTTCTGAAAATTCTGTGCAATGAATAGAATTTTTGAGCCTTCAAAAATCTCCACAAGTTCGAAATAAGCTTTCCCAACCTTATATGGAAATATATTTTGCCACCTACAAATCCTTGTAAAATAGATAATAATATTTGCAAATTATAGACAATATCACGCATATACATTCCTTCAATTTGCGGATTAAACTTGCCTAATATAAAATATCTTCTAAGTTATAGCAAGTGAATCCCAAAATCCAACAATATCTTTCAAGATTAAAGGGATTTCCCTAAGCATAAATTTCAAAAAGATATTATTGATGCAATATGCAAAAACGAAGTAGAATTTTTATCACGTGCCAAATCAAGTAATAAAAATGTGCAATATCTGACAAGAGATTTTTTTTTTTTTAATATAAATCACACGTGAGTCATAAAAATCATCCAGAACCATAAAATTTGTGTATAAATTTGGAAGGCAGGATGATAAAGATGGAATATTTCCTTACCCAAGATATATATATATTTAAAAAATATACCATTGTTTTAGAAAAAGATCTTCCTCAATCATCGCTTGAGATATTCTTCTGATTGCTCAATGATTTGTATAGATTTGCAATCATTCTTTTTTTGTAAAATTTCCTACAGCAAGCTCTTTTTCTTTTGGTATCCATGAATTTGGATCCTTCTTTCACGTTAGAGCACAAATAGGAAATCTTCAAAGATACTCAAATATTCATTCCAAGCTCGACACAAAAGAGAATTCAAGGGAAAATATCTCGCATGATAATATCTCATAAAATAGAATTTCTCTTTGCAAAATATAACAAAATAAGATAGCATAAAATCCAATCGAATAATCATGATTATTTCTAACTAGGATATCAAATTATTCACACGTATCAAATTCCAACTCACAAAACTGCCAAAAAATATATCACACTATTCTTCCTTCAATATAACCAATTATAGAATATAATTATTATAAAATCTGAATCAACCGAAGCATAAAAAGAACATTATGCACAAACAGATTCTTGCTTCCTTACCTTTATTACCTGCAAGAAAGCAACTTATCTTTTCTTTGGTACCCAAATGAATTTGGATCCATTTCGGTTAGAGGAAGCATCAAATTTCTAATTGATTGACTTGAATTTCTTCCAATCAAGTAGACATTGTTGCTTAAAGTGATTATGATCACCACAATTCGAGCAATTAAAATATTGAGATCCAATAGGCTTCACAAATTGCTTACCAAAATGACTTCGATAATGGTGGATCGAAGGTTTGTGCCGCAATCTCTCCTTTACTTTTGGAAAATCATTATTGATCTCACTGTCCTTCTCATAACCGAGACCGGATTTGTTGTAGTACGGCATTTGTATGGAGAGGAGATGCTCCGATGTCTTTGAGCCAATAGAAAATTTCTTGCAAATTTTCGGAATTTCTTCCTTATAGGAATCATTTTCCTTTTGCAAAAAATCTTTCTCTTCCTTAATAAAAGAATTCTCCTTTTCCAGCTCAACGATCCTTGTCTCATTTGTAGAATTTTTTTCTCTCAATTTAGAGATATTCTTCAACGCTTTATTATGTTCTGTGCATAACTCTTCAAAAAGATCATCATAATCAAGAATAATATTTGAACATGTTACCTCGTCTTCTTCAAATTCAATGCTCGCCATTAAGCATAAATCCTCATCATCGTTGGATTCACACTCGATGTCGCTCCATGTCTCGGCTTTCTTTGTGGACTTCTTCCCTTTCGAATTGCTTCTTTTTCTCACAAGGTGTTCAGATTTTTTGATCAACGACCTCATCTCCTCATCGTCATCCTTTTTATCTTCCTCAAAATCTGCCTCATTAAAATCAGCATTAGATTTTAAAGCAATTAACTTCTTACCTTCTGGATCTTCATCATTTATACATTCCACTTCATAAGATTGCAAAGTTCCAATAAGTTCATCAACAGATAAAGGCGAAATCCTCAATGTCTCGTGGATTGAAGTCTTGACGTTGTTCCAATCCTTCGATAATCCTCTCAAGAGCTTGTTAACCTTCATTGGTCCTGGGACAGGTTGTCCTTGATATGCAAGCCCATTTACTATATCAGTAAATCTGCTGAACATATCTCCTATGGACTCCCCCAGTTTCATCTTGAAGGATTCATATTGACCAAGTAAAATATTTATTTTGGTCTCTTTTACACGATCAGTCCCTTCATAGGTAACGTGCAACCTATCCCATACTTCCTTCGCTGTTTCACAAGAGGAAATTCGATTATACTCATTAGGAGATAAAGCACAGTAAAGAGAGTAGATAGCCTTTGCATCTAAAGCTTCTCTTTTTGTTAACTCTTTTTGAGATAGAGTAACAGATGATTGAAGCTTTTTGCCATCCTCTTTTCTAGTAGATGCTGACGCAACATTAGGATTGATTCCTTTCTCAACAACGTCCCATTCCAACAAATCTTTAGATCTTAGGAATGCCTTCATATTGTTTTTCCAGATATTGTACTCTTTCCCATCAAAGTAAGGTGGTCTGGTGATGCTTCGTCCCTCAATCAAACCTGGTGCAAAAATACTAGCCATGAAAGATCTTTAGCTCTGAAGTAATACACACTTCAAGATACTGAGCACGAGACTCTGATACCAATTGTTGGATCTAGTATTAACACCTAGAGGGGGGTGAATAGGTGTAGAGGAAGTTTACGCACAAGTAATATCGATTTATTGCAATCCACAAACAGAAATTAAATAGAGAGAGTAGAGAAGATTGCAAACACAGTTATAGTGGTTCGGCTTTTGACAAGCCTACGTCCACTCTCCAGGCGATCAGCCAATAGGCTGGATTTCACTATATGATCAAAGTTGATTACACACTCTTGAGTGTTAGCACTTGGTGATGATATGTCTCACTAAGTCACTCTTCTTGGTAATTCACTAGGATCACTCGGTTACGCTCTTTTTCAAACAACTAGTGAAGAATTGAATCAGCCTTGGAATATATTTATCCACCCTTGTCTCCTAGGTCTCATTCTATCCTTATATACTCTCCAAGCCACACTCGACCGTTGGCTCTTTCCTTGAGAGTTTCGTCTTTCCTTTCCTGGACAGACTTTATAAGGCAAGTCTTTTTGACCGTTGGAGGTAGATTGGATCCCCTTGGATTCTGTTCGCCCATACAATCAGAATCCGGGCTTCCATAAGTGTTCTATTCTTCTTTGGAAGTTGTCCGTTGATTGATCCCGCCAATCAATTTGATACAAAGAATCAATATAAATAAAGTAAGTGAAATACTTGACCGTTGGTAATCTTATCCTGTAGGTTCATCTTAAGTTCGATGGTCTTAAGTTCTGAATTTGCCTAGATTTTCAGTCTGGTTCGTTCAGACTTAAAATCTCAGTCTGGTTCGTTCAGACTTAAATCTCAGTCTGGTACGGTCAGGCTTAAATTTCAGTTTGGTACGGGTCTTCCGTCTGCTTCATCCAGACTCAAAGACTTTATGTGCTTCTTTGTCTGCTTTATCCAAACTCATAAGCTTTCCATCATCTGAATAGCGGCTTGTGCGTTTTTCACTAAGTTACTCAATAAACACGTTAGTAGCCTTTTGATTTATTTTGTCATCTTCAAAACATCATAAGGGATTTCCCTAACAGCCCGACCTCGGGAGACCCAAGGGCCGCACGACCTAGGCGACTGCCACCTGGGTCTCGCAAGGGACCTAAGCGAGGGCCGCTTGCAGCCGCGAGACCTAGGCGGCGGTCGCCTAGGTCGCCCGAAGTCAGGCGACCTCCGGCAGCCCTCGGCTGGGTTGCGCGACCCTCGGCTGGTGGTCGCGAGACCCAAGCGAGGGCTGCCTGCGGCCGCGAGACCTAGGCGGCGGTCGCCTAGGTCGCCCGAGGTTGGGCGACCTTCGGCGGCCCTCGGCTGGGTCACCCGAGGTCGGGCGACCTCCGGCAGCCCTCGGCTGGGTCGCGCGACCCTCGCCGGAGGTCGCCCGACGGCCGCCGACGCCAGATCTGGCTCACCGGCGGCCGTAGCCCTTCGCCGGACCGGCGAAGGGCTGCCTCATTTTTTAATTAAAAATAATAATATTTAGGGGTAAAATTGGAAATATGAAAAATCAATAAGGGTAGTTTTGGAAGGAAAAATAGTGATTTCAGCATTCCGGGGATGCTGAAAGCCCAAGGCTAGTCCCTACTAGCATTGGGCTTTCAGCATTTTGAAGGCCAGCTTTCAATTGAAAGCTGGCTTCAAAGCTGAACCAAACGGTTCAGCATTTTCCCAAGGGGTTTTCAGACTTGAAAGCCCCTTGGGAATGTTGTACCAAACGCACCCTTAGACCTCCACCGTGTAGATTATGTGTGAGGTTTAGACCTCCACGTGCGTGTGGGGTGTCTCCTCCACCAACACCTCCATCAAACTATTTTATTCAACTAATGAAACTATTTTTCTTTTATCCCATGACCTATATCCTTGAACTATCTTATCTTGTCCATTGTCCATCCTCTACCAAATACATGCACATACACTTGCGCACATCAAAACACAAACTATCAATCATATCAAAACCATGCTTCCGCACATATCCAATTTTTTAACAAGACAAAACTCTGACATGTGGCAATCTTTATTCATTGATATTCAATACTCAGACGTACAGTGGTCTACTATCATTTAACGTATCTAAGTAGTCATTCAATTATTTTTGGGGAATCGCTAATGACCTAATTCTACTATCAGGTGCTGGCCTTCTCGTCTTCTAGACGCGTTTATACCCACACTTGGTTAGACTTCTTGGCCCCATTATGGTAGCTCCCATTGGTGGGGTGTGTTTTTGACATTTCGTGACTTGAACTCGAGCGCCTGGTTGCAAACAATATATTCTGGGTTTTGTATCTCTAGCCATCCACGATTTATTTGATAAAAAGACATATTCACCCGTGTTTTCTTCTCACAAATGCGTGAATGCAGGTCTTAACGATACCACTCTTGTCAAGCTACCCATTTATAGCCATGCTTTATGGGCTAGGTCTCTCCATAGCATTGAATTGCGCATCAGTTGCAAAGAATGTTCTATCCGTGAGTATGCCTTACACTCTAAGCTATAATATATGAGGCTAATATGCGCATAAACCATTCCTATTACTTTTTCTATATGGAAAAGGGAAACAGCAAAACCTCTGTTTGTACCTAATTCTAACTGTCGATTTTTGCATGTCGAAAGGTTTCCATTGACACCAACTTGTTCATTCTTCAAAACAATGCTGTGGTAAGCCTCTGATGATCATTCCTGATGAATCTGATCTCTGCTAACATCCTTGAATGCGTCACTTTGTTGTTAAGGTTTGGCTTAAGTACGAATTTGAAATCGCAGGACCAAGATCAGAGAGGAGCTGCTGATGGAATAGTGATGACTGCCATGTCTCTCTTCAAGGCCTTTGGTCCAGCCGGAGGAGGCACAATGTGAGTTCTGCTTAATTGTGGCTGGCTTTCGTTATAATCACCATGATGGGACAATTGAGCAGCCGATCACACAAAACTCATCAGTGAAAACAAACAATTACTTCTGCATGCTTAAAGAGTAGACTTGATTAATGTTCTCATCCATGGACTCAAAATCTTTGGCAGATTCTCTTGGGCACAGAAGCATCAGGACGCGGCCTTCCTCCCAGGTAAACCGGCCTTTTCCAATTCTGCGATCACAGCTCTGGGCTTCTTTGTATAAGCATGACTAGCTAATCTGTTTTCATCTGCTAAAAGAAAAGAACATGGTGACATGATGTGGACATGAGAAATAAGTCTGCGGCTGCAATAGACGGCGCTTGAGCTCTTAGCTGACTAAGGAACTTTAATGACCCTATGCCTATGCGCAAGCAACCACATGGTCTTCTTCATCTTGAACGTGGTCAAGGCAATCGGGGTGTTGATGACCTTCGAGCCTTTCCTAGTGGAACGCCACAACTAATAGAAAACACAATTGAACCCGCACGAATTCTAAGTGTAGTCTTGCTAAAACTCAGAGCAGAGCTTGCAAAAGATCAGTTTCCGTTCGATTCGTTCACAAGGTGGAGCAGCATTTGCCTGACACGAAGCCAAGCCAGACCTGCTCAGTCCAGAGTCGTCATCCTAGTTGAGTTACCAAATAAAAAATGTAATGTATTGCTCTGTATCATGTAATTTTCTACAGAATTAGCGTCTGAAAAGGATTAGTCCGCAACATTGTAAGGACAGTGCAATCGATTAGGTTATTAAGTACAATGTAAGTGTCAAAACTTAACACAAGTGAACACTTTAGTGCCAAAATTTCGAGATGCGATGGTCTGTATTTATTGATATCCATTATGCTTAATTAAAACTTAGAAATATGATAGTTGGCTAAAGTGCAACACAAGTATCAAAACTTGGCACTAATGGACACTTTAGTGCCAAAACTTCTAAAATCTAGAGGTGTCAAAAAGACCCGGGTCGACCCGACCCGGCCCGACCCTAAACTTAAGGTATTTTCGGGTCGGGCCAAAATCTTGTCCAAGTATGGAGCTGGTATCATTTAGAGCTGGGTCGAAACGTGCCGGGTCAAGTCAAGTCGGGTCGGCCCTTACCTTTTTGATAAATATAATGTATTTGAGATAAGAACAGCGGGAGTGCCAAAAGTTGGCACGGAGGGACACTTAAGTGCCAAAAGTTACAAAAGGTACACTTAAGTGCCAAAATCGGAACAAAAGGGATCAGTTAAGTGCCAACGGCGAAAAATTCCGGCCAAATTGCCACGTGTCCATTTTCTGGCGACTTAATTTGCTGACAAAGCATTTTTCTCAAAACAAAAAATCCACGTGGCAATTTTTTTTAAACAAATTGTCCACGTCAGATTCTTAAAAATTAAAATCAATTTTAACAAATTTTCCACGTGGCAGCCCTCGCCGGTCCCCTCCTCCCCCTTTTTTTTTTTTTTAATAAAAATCGATTTATATATATTTTTAATTATTTAATATTATTTAATTAATAATTTTTAAAATCCATGTCAGCCAAAACGTCGTCGTTTTGCCTGATTTTTGGCCGATTCAGTTTCCGACGAGCCACGTAGGCAAAAAAATTAATAAAAAATTGCCACGTAGGATTTCCTGCAGGGTTCCGGCGACTTGGCACTTAAGTGATCCATTTTTTTTTAAAAGTGGCACTTAAGTGTACATTTTGTAAATTTTGGCACTTAAGTGTCCCTCCGTGCCAACTTTTGGCACTCCCGCTGTTCTTATCTCTAATGTATTCTTAGAGTTTTGCTAGAAAATACCCAAATACCCGACCCAATTTTTTTGTTTGGGTCTAATGCGTTTCGGGTCGGGTCGGGTCAAGTCAGAGTATGACCCTTTGCGATTGGGGTCGAGTCGGGTAACATAAAAACCCAACCTGACCCAACCCATTGACACCCCTATCAAAATCTACACTTAAATGCCAACTTTTCAGAAAAGTGAGACATTTTAATGCCAACTCCAACAACTAGTCTCGAAAATCATATGTGACATTTTTTAATTATATAAATTGCCAACGTGGCTCGCTAAAAAGCTGAGTTAGCTTAAACTCGGCCTAAATTCAATTTTAATATAAAAATTAATTAAATTCAATTAAAAGCTTAAAAAAACAAAAAACAAAGAGTAGCACTGACAAGAGGGAGCTTTCCCCGCCTGTGGGCTTCCCCTGCCTGTACTCACCACCCCCTCGTCGATGGGGCAGCAACAATGGCCAATGACCCTCACTGAACTAAGACAAGGGCAATAGGCCCTTGCTAGAAGCTGGGAGAGGGCAGCAACCCTCTCCCAGATCTGGGCGAGGGTCGACAACCCTGGCCTAGCACCATTGGACCTAGGGAAGTGACCCTAGGCGAGGGTCGCTAGCGCTTTCGTGAAGACTATTGACCCTCGTTCAAGTCAGGGTGAGGGCAAGCAACCCTCACTCAAATCTAGGAAAGAGTTGCCACACTCTCCCAGTCCTCGCTGGTCATCACCACTGCCCCACCTATGATGGGGCAGCAGCCACAAGCGGGAGAGCTCTCTCTTGCCTATGCTTCTCCTTTGTTTTTTTAATAAATATTAAACAAGTTTTTATTTTATTTAACTAATTTCAATATTAAAAATCGAATTCGAAATAAAATGACATCATTTTGGGCTGAGTCTAGCCATATTAACGATCTGCTTGGATTTTTTTCCCCATTGACACTTAAATGTCCCATTTTTCTCCGATTTTGGCACTTAAATATACTTTTTGAAAGTTTTAACGCTAAACTATCACATTTTGCCATGTTTTGACACTCAAGCTGTACTTTAGCCTATGGTAGTCTATTATCATTTAACGTATCTTTGTACTGACTCAACACATTTCCACAGATTGCTGATTATCAAATTTTATTGCCAAGTGCCGGCCTTCTCATCTTCCAAACGTTTTTATACCCATACATGGACAGACTTCTTGGCCCCGTTTTGGTAGCTCGCATTTGTGGCGTACGTTTTCGACATCTTGTACTTGAACTCGATCACGTGTGTGTGACAATTATATTTTCTAGCTAATTCTATCTCCAGCTATTCACAATCTATTTGATAAAAAGACGATATCCGGCATGTTTCCTTACGCACAAATGCTTGAATGTAGGTCTTATCGATACCCATCTTGTCAAGCTACCCTTTTATGGCCATGCTAACCGGGCTAAGTCTCTCCATAGTGTTGAATTGTGCGTCAATCGCGAGGAATGTTCTATCAGTAAGTATGCGTTGCACTCTAACCTATATTATATGAAGTAGATATTCACAGAAATGATTCAAATCACTTTTTCTGTATGGAAAAGAGTAAGCAAAACCTCTGTTCATACCTAATTCTAACTGTCGAATTTTGCATGTCAATAGCTTTCTATCTTCACCAGCTTGTTCCTTCTGCAAAACAAAGCTGTGATAAGCTTCTAATGGTCAGCTTCGATGAGTATGATCTTTATTAACATTCTCGAATACATACCTCTCTCGTGAAGGTTTGGCTTAAGTCCGAATCTGAAATCACAGGATCAAGATCAGAGAGGAGCTGCTAATGGAATCGCGATGACTGCCATGTCTCTCTTCAAGGCAGCTGGTCCAGCCGGAGGAGGCACAATGTGAGATCCGGTTAATTGTTGTCCACTTTCATTATATCATTACGAGTGGACAATTGAGCAGTCGATCATATTAAACTCATGACAGAAAACAAAAGCTTACTTCTGCTTGCTTAAAGAGTTGCCTTGATCAATGTTCTCATCCATGGACTCGAATCTTTTCCAGATTCTCTTGGGCACAGAAGCGTCAGGATGCAGCCTTCCTCCCAGGTAAACCGAACTTCCCATTCTTAGACGACAGGCTCTGGCCTTCTTTGTATAACCACGATTAACTCATAGGCTGTCATCTGCTAGAAAAAGAAGGGTCTTTATATGATAATGTGTATGCGCACGTATTAATGATGTACAATGACGAGAAATAAGTCCATGACACCGTGATAGACCGCGCTTCAACTCTCAGCTGATTGAGGAACTTTAATGACCCCGTGCCTTTGTGCAGGCGACCAGATGATCTTCTTCATCTTGAATGTGGTCGAGGCAACCGGGGTGCTGATGACGTTCAAGCCATTCCTTGTCGAGTGCCACGACTAAAAGAAAGCAAAATTGAATCGGCATGAATTCTCAGCTCAGCGCTGCTAGAACTCAGAGCAGAGCTTGCAAAAGATCAGCTGCCATTCGATTCTTTCACAAGCCGAGAAAAACCTGAGATTTGTTCGCAAGATCATCCAAATGGTAGATTTGGCAGGTCCATCGATCTCAGGCTCGTGAACTAGTGTAATATGGACTTAATCATGGATCTAGAGGCGTGTTAGACCCTCAAGACCTGAAGTAACAAATCTACAATTTGAGTGGCTTAGGGAGGTAATTCCTTGTTTAGCCCGGTCATTCTATGAAGAGGATATTACATATTTTGCGTCATGGGCGCGCCTAAATGTGAAGGTTTAGATTCGACAAAACAACATTGGCTGCCCATTGATCAAGTCTTAATTTCATAGGCACCCCCTTATTCTCACTACTTTTACATGAAATACGGGCCAAAGCCTTTGAGAATCGCTTGCAAGATCAATTTGAATGGGCGCATGCCCATCTTTTTGGGCTACGAGGCTCATGTAATACCATCGAAGCAGCCATTCACCCATAGACAAGTTCATGCATTGCTTATACCATGCGATATGGAGGGGTGAACAAAAGGAACTGCTCGAATCAAAAACCAGGCCAAACTGGCCAGTTCTAGACAATTCCCAAGAATATCGGTTTGGTTCCTGAAAACATGCAATTGGAACCAGTGAATTTTGGTCCAATTTTTTATGTGAAACCATCCACCCTGTCTATCCTGACTGGACCAACTTTATGTATATATATATAATCCCTGGTAGCTTTCATAGCTCTTTCATGCCTCTTTAGTTTTTCCCAAACTAAAAAAAAACTAATCCCTCTCACTCACGGCTCCTCATCCTTTGATCTTCTTTCCCTCGTTTAACATATCTGTCGTGTTTCCCGCTCCGACAAGGAGGACTCGTTCGCTTCCGTCGCTACCGAACGTGTCGAGGCTACTTTTGTTCCTTCTTCCCCGATTAAACCCCGAAACACAGAGAGAGGGAGGCTCGAGAGACGGAGTTGAGACCAAGAGCTACATGGAAGGGATGGCGAGCGAACTCGAAGCGGAGGGAGCATGGGAATACGATTGTGCGGAAGCGATGCTTTCGATGAGTGAAGAATGTCAATGATAAAGGAGGGAGGGAGGGAGGGAGGGAGAGTTAGGGTCCAGTTTCATTTACCCATCCGAGAACCGAATCGGATCAATCAGTCCAGTTCCAAGACCTAGTGGTCCCATTTCTAATTCCAGATATGATAATCATGATTATGGTATCATCCTGACGTTCTGAGAACAAAATGTTTCATTCTTAGTTTTCCTTGAATGTATGGATCAATCTCTCTATTGAAATATACTTGTGTTGTAGTGCCCTTTGTTGCTATAATTAGTGAGCATCAATGTTACGCACATTGCCATTCACATTTTTTGTTAATCCAATCGTTTCATTATACATGTTAAAAGTTGTAGATGTCATACACATACAACTAAACTGTGATAACTGTAACACCACAACTCGATAAGAATAAGTTATGATACCGCCGTCCTTTCACCAAAAGACTTAGTCTCAACATAACCAAAATTCAGCATGATATCAACATATATACATCCACACACCTATGTACATATATAAACCACCAAAAAGATATATACATATGCAAAAAAACTAACTCGCTGACTCATTACTAAGCACAACTCATATAAAAAATTTCCTTTAACAAAAAGTCATCTCCGATACGAATGCTCATGTCCTATTTACGGCTCGCTGAAAAACCTAAAAATCAAGTAAATAAGAAGAGTAAGCTACTACGGTTCAGTGAGTAAAATATTTCTTCTAAGTTAATCGAGAAATCACTATGCAAATTTTATAAAACAAACATAACTCGCTTTAAAATAATACGAATACTCAAGATAATAACAAAGTAAACATTAATGGTTTAGTCTATTGACCAAATTCAAGTTCAAATATCCAGCCATAGTCACGCTTAATGTCTATGACTAAAAAACCAAGATTCCCCTATTCGTTAGGTCTCCACCTATTGTAAGCTAGTAGTTCGACCAACAAGAATATCCTGGACTAATATACACATACCCATACACCTCTCAAGGTTCACAGAAATACTACACACTAACCATCAACCACATATCTCCAACAATTCACAACAAAAATCAAAATCATTTCACAACTTAAACAATTGATATATAAATATCAAAACACTTCAAAAAACCACAAACTTTTCAAGATTCTTTCATAAAGGGTCTCATGAACCATTTCTGGGTAATCATTGAAAATATAATTGAAGGATAACTCCTAATTTGAAACAATAAAATAGTAGTAAAAACTCGATCATATTTTATGCAACAAAGGATGTTATTTATCAACTCATAGCATATATATTATCTATAAGTTTTTCAAACATGAGCTTAAAACATAAAGAAGAAATAGTATCACTCATTTAGGAAAAGCCAAAAACCAATTACGGTAGTTACTCAAGCCAATGCACTCCAATTCCTATCAATTAACCAAAAAATAATATCAAAAGACCTAGTAAAATGACATTTTAATGAACGACTTGACTATGCTATACTTATTTGTCGATAAAACAACACTTACGTGCCAATGGAAAGCTTGCCTCTAGCAGAAACCTATTATTGTCTACTAGGCATAGTTTGTATGCTAAACTTCAGCGCACCATAACTTTTTCCATTAAATTCCATTTCAATCCAACTTAAAGTCCTTAGAAAGGTATTTTGACATGGTACAAGAACCTCAACTCAGCCGCCCCAAGACCTCGCCGAAAATGATTGAAATTTGGCTCCAGAATTACTGTTTGAAACATGATCAGAGCGTTCGCTAAACTTGAAAATTCAAAATTTATTCCAAGCAAACCATAAACTCAAATTGAGATCTGCAAAATATTATAGCTTTGCAACATCCTAAATCATGGTTAGATAAAAATACACCACCAGAAAACTTCCCAATAAATCACAGCAACTCAAAATTGACCAAATTCTGAATTTCAAGCCTTAACTGCGACAATTCCTTTCAAAAGTTTATTAGAGACCTTGATCACTTACTGGCGTCGGTGTTAAAATGGGCTATCTAGGCGCCTAGATTGTCACATGCAAAAACTCTCCTTTCTTCTTTCTCCTTTCTCTCCCTCGAGCTCTCCTCTCCTTTTTTTTTTTCTTCTTGTTTCTGTTTTGTCCGATGGCTTGAACGGCAACAAAGAAGAAGATAATTGAAGATGGGCTGCGGGCTTGCGAGAGATATGGGCTGACTTTAAGAAAAAAATTGCTGGACTTTATGGCCCATATATTACAATAACAACTGCATCTGACCCTCTCTTCACGACTCCATCATCCACAAATTGGTATCTCATAGAGTCGTATCATGTGGCTTTCGAATAGCGAAAATACCATACAATCCATATTGGGAAAATCTCTTAGATTCTCCGAGAAAACTTGACCCAAGCAAACTCCGGCCATTGAATCATGTAGACCTATGTAAATTTCAGGCAATCCAACAACATTGGCCGATAATCCGACTGACCGATGTTCACTCAAATCACGCAAAGTATCGCTTTTACATTGTGGGCTCACCCGTCTCCAAAATAATGGCACTCTAATTTAACCCCAACCTCTTCTCCTTAGTTACTAATCCCAAAATGGACTTTTGTCTCGAACCACAAACATGAGAACCACTCCAACGCCCAATAAAATTTATACATCCAGACATATATCATCTCGACCATCTTTCACGTTTCATATTTGCTTTGTGCCTCGCACGTAGCCCCGCGCCTTCACCCATGTACGGCCACATGTATAAATACCAGCAACGTCCATACCAGCATCACCACAGCAGCGAAGCAGAAAAGATAATCTCTAAGTTGCACATCAATGGCTTCGATCAAGCCCTATGGGAAGATTAGCGAAGCCGAGCAAGCAAGGCTCAACGCTTGCCGCTGTAGCCGGAAGAGAACCATCATCATAAGCTTGTCCTCCGTTGTTCTTGTCGGTATGGTGGTCGCTGCGGTGGTTGGTACTTCAGTGCACGTCAACAACAAAAGCAACGGGGAGCCTCGACCTCTCTCGACATCAGTGAAGGCCATGTGTGACGTCACGCTGTACAAGGATTCGTGCCTTAGCTCCCTTGGCCCGAGGGCCAACTCGAGCGGCCAGGTCCGCCCTGAGGATCTGTTCAAGCTGTCGATCCAAGTGGCCTTGGAGGAGTTGGCCAAGGCCACTGGCTATTTCTCCGAGCAAGGAACGATCTTCAATAACCCCACGGTGAATGAGACGGCAAGTGCAGCGCTGGACAGCTGCCGTGAGCTCCTCGGGCTTGCGCTGGACCATTTGAATTGAGCGATGCCTCAGACCTGCTCGATTCTGCGGATGACCTCAGGACCTGGCTCAGCGCAGCCGGGACGAACCAACAGACGTGCATCGATGGGTTTGACGAATCAGCAGGAGCAATTAAAGAGAATGTCGCGAGCTATCTCAAGATTTCAGGTGAACTGACGAGCAACAGTCTTGCGATCATCACTTGGATTTCGAACATCGCGAGCTCAATCAGGCTAAGGCGGCTCATGAGCTTGCCTCACCCCCACCACCGCCGCCGCCGCCTCCTCCGCCACCGCCATCACCACAAAGTGCCAAAATGGGTGCACCAGAAAGAGCGCGAGCTGCTTCAGAGCTCCGATTTGAGGAAGAAGGCGAATGCTGTTGTGACCAAAGACGGTTCCGGCAAGTACAAGACCATCGGAGCTGCACTCAATGCCGTGCCTGACAAGAGCAAGAACACGTTCATTATCTACGTGAAAAAGGGAGTCTACACCGAGAATGTGGGGGTTGAGAAGTCGAAGTGGAACGTCGTGATGGTCGGCGATGGGATGGATGCAACGGTCGTCACAGGTAGCCTGAACGTCATTGACGGGACTCCGACGTTTCAGACCGCAACTTTCGGTAATTCTCTCCTTAGCAATTTCTTACTCATTTCGCTTGGTTGTTTGGTAGAAGATTAATAGGGATGAATGGTCATAATAGTATACCATTATTATTTTGCTAATGACGATTTTCCTAGAAAGTTTCATCAAGACTCGTTTACAATGACAACTTTTATCAAGATACGAGATTATTAACTTTAAAAGTTTCGAACTAGAACTAATGATTTATTGGCCCATATATTGCTATTTACCACGTCATTAATTTTTAAAGCAAATTTCGTCAAAAAGAAAAAAAATTAATAAAACCATTCTTATTTTTAATCCATGGTTAAAGTTAAGGTTTAATAATAATGACAATGTTCTCGTTTTATCGTTACTCCATTTGTGGAAAGTAAGGTTAGCATTTCTACTTTGCAGCTGTTTTCGGGCAAGGCTTCATTGCTAGGGAAATGGGATTCCGCAACACTGCTGGCCCAGCCAAGCACCAAGCGGTGGCTCTCATGTCGACTGCCGACCAGTCCATTTTCTATCGGTGCCGCATCGACGCCTTCCAGGATACCCTCTACGCTCACTCCAACCGCCAGTTTTACCGGGACTGCAACATCTACGGGACAGTCGACTTCATCTTCGGGAACTCCGCGGTAGTCTTCCAGAACTGCACCATATTACCCAAGACGCCCATGCTCGGCCAGCAAAACACCATCACCGCTCAAGGCAAGATGGACCCTAACCAGAACACCGGCATCTCGATCCAGAACTGCACCATCTGGCCAGCGGGGAACTTGACCGATGTCCAGACGTTCCTTGGGCGGCCATGGAAGAACTACTCTACCACGGTGTACATGCAATCCATGATGTCCAATATCATCAGCCCGAACGGTTGGCTTCCATGGGTCGGAAACTCAGCCCCCGACACAATATATTACGGGGAATTTCAGAATTACGGACCAGGGTCTAAAACAAAGAACAGAGTCAATTGGAAAGGATTGAGATCGAACCTTTCTACTAAGGAAGCTAGCACGTTTACGGTCAAATCCTTCATCAACGGCGACAAATGGATCAAGCCGGCGGACACCGCATATAATCCTAATTTGTGAATTTGATACTGTACACTCGCAAGCTCTCCGATTGCTGGCTTTTCTTTTGGGCAACTTTTTTTTTTAAAAAAAATTTTGGGCAATTTTTTATTCTTCGATTTCACATGACTTTTCGACAAATGAATCAAGCCGGCAAATATCACATATAACCCTCTTATTTCCGCTACTTTCTACATGAAATACGGGCTAAAGCCTCAAGAATTGTTTGTAAGATCGACTCGAATTGGCCCATTCCCATCTTTTTGGGCTACAAGACACATGTTGTACCTTCAAAGTAGCCATTCTCCCATGCACAAGTTCATGAATTACTTGTACCATGTGATATGTTGGTGTCACAATGACATATTATTTGATTTGTTATTTCCATTATAATTTTCAAGCATTTCGTGTATAACTTCAACACAATTTTTTGCCTAAGAAATGGTGCATCGAAATGTCAAGGTGATATGACTATTGCACGAGTTAACTACAAAAGCACATAATAGGAACTCTTCAAATAGTCAATCATTTTGCATATGGCAGTCATGCTTGTTTATCATCTTGGCAGTTGGGAATATCGACACCTAAATTTTGACTACTCATTTAATTATTTAGTAATCACATTGAAAAATTAAGGATTAATTTATAACCCTTTAACAAAAAAAATTTCATTAAAATTACATCACATATAGACATTAGGAGCACTTGCATCACTAATTTTAAAATTTATCGAGAAAATTTTTATAAAAAAATTAATTTAATTTAATTTTTAAAAAAATCGTGGGTCCGGGCCAGGGCTAGGCCTGCCCGGCCCCTTTCTCATCTTCTTTCCCTTCCCCGCACGGGGCTGGCCCGCTTTTCTTTTTTCCCCTTTTCGGCTCAGCCCGCGCCTTTCTTTTCTTCTTCTCTCCTTCACCGTCGCCCGGCAACGGCTCCCTGCAAGAAGAGAAATAAAAAAAATGAATATAGTTAGAGGTCAGAGGTCAGAGGGAGGTCAGAAGTCAGCAGCGGAAGCAGAGCAGAGGAGGTCAGACGTCAGCAGAAAAGCAACAGCAGCAAGAAAGAAAGAGGAGGAGCAAGAAAAAGGGTGACCGGAGAGAGAGAGAATCCGAGGGAAGACACGGAACAGAAAGAAAAACGGAGAAAAAGACAACCCGAGAGAGAGGGGAACCAGCGGCGAGAGCTGAGAGAGCGAACTGGAGAGGGAGCGAGGGAAGCCTGGTTTCTTGCTCAGTCGAGAGTGCTCGAGAGGGAAAGGGAGAGACCGAGAAGAGACACAAGAAAAAACTGAGAGAGAGAGAGAGTTTGAAGGTGAGAAAGCGAACCAGAGGGAGAAGAGGAGCTCGGGAGAGTGGTTCGCCATCGCCGGAGGCCCGTACGCCCGCCGTTGCCGCCGCGACCCGTCATCCGAACGAGGTAAAACCCCCCTGAACTACAAACACTCTATAAACAACATTTCCCAGGGCAAGAATTGAGGATCTGCTTGAAGAAGCAGGATCTCGTCACTTGTTATGGGACTTCTTGCACAGCTCTTTCACCCACTGTATGCTGAACTTCTTCGTCCCGGACTTCGATCCATCTTTCTGCTTCTTCCGGTCCTCGGATGCCTGCGCCGGAGGAGGGTCGTCGTTGTAATCCCATTGGTCCGCCCACGATAGCCCGTTGTCCATCTCTCTCTTCAAGGATAAAAAGAAAATAGAAAAGAAAATAGAAAAGACAAAAAAGGCTAAAAAGGCTAAAAATAAAAATAGAATAAGGAGTTGGGCTTTGCCTCGGGCCTGTGAACGTTGGGTCGAGTTTGTCGCGGGCAGGAAATAGATTGGGCTGAAAACACAAATCAGAAATGGGCCTTTTCTATAAGAACGAATTTTCGTGGGCCTCCTTTTTAATTCCTAGTGATCTAGGGCCGGCCCAGTCTTTTGTGGCCCGACCTGGACCGATAGGGTCCGAATCAGGTTAGCAGGGCCAGGTTTGCTGACCCGGTCCGAATTATCTTTTTTTTTTTTTTTTTAATAAAAATTCAGAAAATCAAAAAAATATTAAAAATATTAAAAAATCATAAAAAAATTCGAAATTTCACAAAAAATATGGGAAATTCAGAATCTTGAAAATTTATAAAAAATTTCGAAAAATCAAAAAAATTAAAAAATAAAAATATTAAAATATTAGAAATTTCAAAAAAAGAAAAAAATCCCGAAAATTCCAAGTTTGTTTTAGAGTTCCCTAAAAAGCTCTAACATAATTCTTAGATCAATTTTCTCTTAAACAGTGTCGAAAAATCATTAGCCTAAGATTATACTTAAAATTAAACAAACATTCACGGCTACACCTTAGGATTTTAATCCTCTCATACAGTTTCTCTTGACAGCACACTTATGATGCAATAGTTATGATTTCTCCCTTAGTTTAATTATAATTGCCATTTATTTATCTTTTAATGCTAGATGTTTATTTTCTCTTACAATTTATTTAATATTTTCTTTAAATGCTTATTGCTATTTTGATGATTGCGTATCCGCATGATCACCTCACATGTTAGTAATTAAGTTTACAATCAATCCAAACTCCTGACAAAAGTCTTTTTGAAATGAATAAGATTAGGTGCACTAATTGGCTAATTAGTGTAATCAAGTCATTAACCCTAAATTATTTGGTTACATAGAAACCTCGTTTAATTTCTAATTGACCTCAATAGACTAGTGTCAACTTTTCATTTAAAGATTGTCATGAAAACCCAATGTTATATGGGATATAAGCTTAAGAGAGCCAATGTCTAATGAGGGACTTGGACCCACCTTTGGACAATATCTCTAAACCTATTTAGATATTTTATTTTCCCCTTGGGACGGAAAAAATAGGTCGTGACACGGAACAAATGTTTTCATTCTAGGTTTCCTTGAATGTATGAATCAATCTCTCAATTCCAAATTACTTATGTTGTAGTGCACTTTGTCGAAATTATTAGTCAATATCAACATTATGCATATTACCAGTCACATTTTTGTTTGTTCGATTTTTTAAATTATGCATACAAAGAATTATATTTTTCTCCATCCCTAATTTATGGAATTTCCTTCAACAATATCTATATTCGAAATTGTCTAATTAGCAGTAAAACTATAATACGGATAACAGTCGGTCTTAATTTTTTCAATTTGCTAATTTAGTCTTAAATTTTTGTGTAAAAATTCAATATAGTCATTCCAGTCAACTTTCGCCTAAAATTACTAATGTGATGTATGCCACATATGACGACTGGCAATGATTGGACTACTATTGCAGTAGTTTCCGACGAAAATTTAGTGAAATGATTATATTAGAATTTCACATAAATGTATACCAATAAGTTGGCATAACTGAAATGTTCGTAATGGATTTGCCATTTGTACAATAGTTTTATGATTAATTGGGTAATTTTCTATTTTATATCATATAAGTTAAAAGTTGTGAATATCATACACCTACAACTTAACTGCAGCAATAATTGCATCCAACCCTTTCGTGACAAATTTTGTCGTCCACAAATAGGTACCTCATGGTCATGTGGCTTTCGAAAAGTGACCGACCCCAATGAATCCTGGCCATTGATTCATGTGAACCCCATGTAAAATTCATGTGATCTAAGGAAATGGCTGATATTTGTTGGATTGATGTGCACCCGAATTTTGCAAGTACTGCTCTTACGTTGGGGGCTTTGCTTGTCTCTAAACACCAACCCTCTAATTGGATGCCAACTTCTTCTCCTTAGTTACTATCCCAAAAATGGAATTGTCTCAAACCACAACAAATAATAAAATGGACCACTAACCTAGGTGGTTTTGCTGGTTCGCGCTCTCTTTCTCTCGTAAAAGTCGAGAATTCGAATCTCAGCTTCGTCATAGGGTGACTTACCTGGTGGTTAGCACGTGCGACTTTCAGGATTTACTCATCTAGTTGTCGACATGGTACGAATTCCCTGAGTTATAAAAAAAAAAAAAGGAAAGATAAAATGGTCTTATGGAGTCACAACGTGTCGATATAGATGACCAGAAGAAACGTGAAACTTCACTCACCACCATCATCAAGATAAATTCCAACAATATATCGTACTGCGACAAGAATCTTTAAAGGGGCCATTGGCTCGTCCAAAAACCAGGGGAAAAGGACCCAAGTAAGCCATAAATGATGGAGGTCCTCTTCCGACGTGACTGGTTGTCTGCGTGAGCCACCCCTTTTTCTCCAATCGACTTGAGATCTAGAATTGTGTTTAGGTGTCAGTGGCTGGGCCATGGACATCATCACGTTTGCTGGCCTCGCTCTCCAAATCTCAAGATCTGACCATCATGACGAAAGGCATTCAGGTGTCACATCGCTTGTCCATAGCGGTGATCAGCATTGTGCGACACTGGCGGGGCGGCTTGGCTTAGACGCACTGAACACGGTGAGGGGAAGGTCCTGCAGCTTGGACGAAAAAAAAATTCCATGCCTGGATCAATCTCGAGCAATTTTTTTTTTTTTTTATTTAATCCCACATCGGCGAACACATGTCATATTATGAGTGGTTTGGACTAAAATTTGCATGCCACTGTTTGTGGCGAACGTAATGATTTTTAAGATTGATTCATTTTACAAGAAATATTATATTTTTAGAAAATATCTTTTAAGAAATTAATTTTTAGAAAAATGATAATTATTTTCCGGTGTTCTCTTAAAATTTAAAAACGAATTTGAAATTATTTTTTGCTATTTAGTGAGAAAAATCTTTTCTCCATGCACCACTTCCAATGATTTTTTTATTATTATATTCTTCAAATCGATTTTTAATTATTTTTATTTCTTTCATTTCTTTCTTTTTCTCTTTGTTCTTCCTTGACTAGTGACTGGCCAAGTAAGAAGAAAAAAAAAGGAAAAGAATAAATATAATAAAATTTTGATTTTAAAAAAATAAAAGGAAAAGGTATTTCATGAAAAAAAAAGTGAGGTGAAAGAAAATATGAAAAATATTTTCCTTTTTTTTGAAAAGTGAAAAAATATTTTTCCTTATTTTAGAATTTTTTTATTGATGGATAATGTTTTGCTCAATCAATTCATTTTTCGTGAAATGAATGTTAAAAAATTCAGAAAATATTTTCTTAAAAGTTATTTTTCACAAAACAAATGAAGCCTTAATCACTAAATATTTTCTCAATCTTTAATGTGGCCATAAAATTGTTGAAGAAAATGTTTTATGGAAGTCACGAGACTATTTCTTTCAAACAATTATCAAAAAAGTCTTAAACTTCTTGTACGAATACCGATTTAATCCTATTTTTTTAAAAAAAAATTGACCAATTTAGTCTTAAATTTTTTAATGATTTGCTAATTTAATCTTTCTAACCAATCTAGAAATTACTAACATAAATGTTAGCCATTTTATGTAGCACAAGCAGTGTAGACATGGACAATTTTTGTAATTTTATTTAAAAAGAAAAAGATAAGAAAAAATAATTTTTTTTATAAAAAGTTCAAAATTTTAAAGAATTGTGAAAAATGTCTAGGTTTCACGTAAGATGGATAGTGCTCATTTCAACTATTGTTAGCCAAAATTGGTTAGAAAAACTAAATTTATAAGGTTAAAAAATTTGTGACTGAATTAGTATTAATTTAGAATTTTTTGATTAATTTTTCTTTAGATGACAAAAGAAAAATGAAAATACTAATGCCGCCATTCACCTAAGATTGATAGCGGTAAAAGAAAAGAAAGAGCTCGGTCAAATTCGTTTGCTGTGCACGAAATCAAAACAAGGAGAGAGAATTACTTGTTCTTGACCACTTTGGTTGAAAATCAAGAGGAGAATTCAATCTTTCCCAACTCTCTCTTATTTAAATTTCATACACTGGACTGTGACCTCAGATTTCAGTTGCCGCCATCATGTCAGAACCATTCTCTTATACTTTTTCCTGCACATTATCAATCCAAGAGACGTGCTCTAGATCGCATCTATCTATTCACGCATATAAATTCCAAGAGGACAGTCATGTTTCTGTCGTTTAGGAAATTATTGTCTTGGGACCTCGTCCTAATTCAATGTGACTTGATCATGTTGCTGTCAGGACTTTAAATTTTTTTTATTAGTGGCTACCATGAATTTTTTATTTTACTCGAACTAACCTAGAAATACTATTGACAAAACTCATTTCATATGTACTGATGATAGGTCTATTTCTTCTTTTCAAGAGTCACTTTCAAAAATAGATAAGTGTGATTTGAAATAGCATGTAAATCATTTGTCCTTTATTAAGGTGCTTGAGATTATCAAATAGAATTTTAAAACATCGACCTATTGAGTGTTCTCGTGAAATTTTTTATCCACTGTCTTTGATCGACCCATTTGTTTATTTTTGTAATATTTCTACAGGACTTTCCTGGAAGCCGGTTGGCTTGCAGGTTTGAGAGTTCTATTTGCAGTTTGCTTTTCCAAACGTTGGACAGATCCCTAGTATTCTAGTTGCATTTGGCCTCTACAATTATTAGCACGTTCGGCGGGGGCGAAAGTTTGGTGTCTTTTGCACGGAGTCCATAATTAAAGCAGTCCCCATCATCATTCCCGCTGTCCTCTTGCCGTCCTAAGAGCCACTCTACCTTAGTTCAATATTCAGCTTTGATGGCGATGCAGTACGTCATATCCAGTCTTTCATTGTGCAATTCTGGTTCGACCTCAGGGATCTGAAAATCACGTAAGTGATCGACATGAGAAGCGATACCATCTTAAGTCTGCAACTTAACAATTTTATGTGCTTTCTTTGTATTTGTTTTTTGAGCGTATGATTCCTAATTTTGTTCCAACGATCTCTCTTGTTATTTGAAACTTATATTGCTTTGAGATTGTTGGGGATTTACTTTGATTTGCAATTAGATTGTACTGTTTTTCTTTTATTCTTTTTTTTATGGAGATGGATGAAGTTTAATTTCGATAAAAAAAAGTAATGCGTTGACTTTTTAATGCTCGAAAGTATTTTTTTAATAATTAGAAGACCCCTGTTCTGTCTAGAAAGTAAATTAAGGGTGCCTGAACCAGTTTCCAATGTCTTGGAGTATGCGAAAGCAAATTTGAGTGGGATGCTTTGCTCCGACTTTTATGGTGCCAAGCAAAATCCAGGAGATTTCGGCCATCCGCGTCACTTCCGTTCTGACTCGGTCCGTAACTTGTCCTTCAACCAGACAAAATGACGTGTGCAATGATGACAATTGGAGCGAGTTGGTTCTCGCATTTAGATCAGCTACTTCTCCAGGCTCATCGTCCTCCATGGCTTCCCTTTAAAAGCCAGCCATAAAAGCTCCTGTTTAAGTTTCCACCACGTGAAAAACGACAAGCCCTCGATCATTGCTTAACAAAATCTTCTTCTTCCTTTTTTCATTCAGGGTATGTGATTCAAACTTTTCTTTCTCTACATGAAACGATCTCAAGTTACAATCTACGTATCTTCAGCTATAAAAACGAAGTGTCTTTAACTTTCTCGCGTGGTCTCGCTCTAGGAATATGCCCTGAAAGTGGAGAATCGGATACACCACCGTGTGGTATTGCTCTTCGCCAACGCTTTGTGATTATTCTCCCCTTGAAGCAGGTTTTGTTCGGGAGCTGAATTTTGCGAGTTCAGCTCTACCTGTCGAGGTTAATAACAATGGCAGCGGAAGAAGAGAAGCTGTTGTTGGGGAAGCATTACCATGAGAATTGCCCTGGTTGCAAAGTCGAGAAGTATAAGGAATCACGGAGAGGCTTGCCGATCCGCGAGCTCGTGTCGATCTGGATCGTCGTGCTTTGCACAGGTAATGAGCATATATAGCATTATCGTTGTTCACAAAGCTTCCGGTCAACTTTTTTTTTTTTTTTTCAAACTTTTTTTTTTATCTGGGTTCTTTTAACTTACCAAGTAACTGGACATAACAACGACCCGGATTTGCATGATATTTCGGAGTTAATTTGTTTGGAATAATTCAGTTGTTGATGTGAAGTTAAGCCGATGGCGATATTGCATAGTGATAGAGAGTATGTCTCCAGATGTTTTATTTCTCTGGTAGCGTTAGTCCGCTTATAGCTATGACGTTAATTCGTTCCATGCTTAGAAGATCTTTGACAGTTCGAAAAGTAAGTACTAGTAGTCTCATACTTACTGACTTGTATCCTGTCCTTTCTCTTTCCAGCACTGCCAATATCATCACTATTCCCATTCCTTTACTTCATGGTAAGTTCTTACATTTTTTACTTATGATGGATATGTAACTGTTCTGTCTACACTCGAGACATCGTGTCCTAAATTGTATGGTTTCGGGGTCTGTTTTCTTTGTCTCTCTAGGCTCCTGGTCCGTTCGTCCTAAATTTCTTTGCTTCTGTTGCAAATAAAACAAGCATGGGCGAAGTGAACAGTTGCTTAGGATGGTTAAACTTGACTAAAAGTTCCATTACTTTCCTCGGCAGATTATTGTATAATTGACTCAAAGCATATGATTTAGCCTCTTGTACTTAAGAAATCTCTATTTGTTTGTTGAATTTCGAATGACAGGTTAGAGATTTTCATATTGCCGAAAGAGAGGAAGACATTGGGTATTATGCCGGTTATGTAGGTGAGACTATCCGAGTTGCTTATTCTCTGTTCATTGCAGACTCCTTTGTTTGTCTTCGACTCAATTTTTCACTAGCAAACTCCTTCAAATCTCGAAGGTTCTTCATTCATGTTCGGTAGAGCCTTGACGTCGGTGTTCTGGGGAATTGTGGCGGATCGCTACGGGCGAAAACCGGTCATAATTATGGGAACAACTGCAGTGTTAGTACAACATCACCATTCATTTTGAGTTCCCAGTGAAAAAAAAACTCCTCCGACCAATACAATCAATTAATCGTTCTGATTTAATTTATACCAGGGTTATTTTCAACACACTCTTCGGCCTAAGTGTGAACTTTTGGATGGCCATTGCCATGAGGTTTCTACTGGGAAGTTTAAATGGTTTACTCGGACCTATTAAGGTAAGATCTTGTGAGGCATATGATTGTTGAGATTCATTGTGAACAGGTTATTTGAGTCTCAAATGAGGTATCCCATCTTCTGTTGTTCCACGAATTTGCGACCATTCTCATATATGTATTTTGCAATTTCGTAACAGGCTTATGCTACCGAGATATTCCGTGAGGAGTACCAGGCGTTAGGAGTATCAACCGTAAGATCTTTGACCTTTGTAAAAACCTCTGAGCTCTCAATACAGGTTCCTATTTCTTCTGCTAAGTAAATAAAGCTGAGAATTACACTTTGCACTCAGGTTAGTACAGCATGGGGGATAGGATTGATTATCGGTCCAGCTCTAGGAGGTTATCTTGCACAGGTACTTCTGATTTATCATATCTCGAAGCATGAAATTCGGTATCCAAAAGCGATGACAATTCAGATACTGCGTGCGAAATGCTTCACTGGTTTTTCATGCTCCTCTGATGCTCCTGTTTTTCTGTTTCTTCCGTTTCAGCCTGCAGAAAAGTTCCCGTCAATATTTTCCAAAGGATCAGTGTTTGGAAGGTGAGTGGAGGTTGCTTCTTCCAAATTAATCTTGCCGATCCTTTTAAGTGATCATGGACACAACCCATAAAGATTTGATATGTTGATGTTGATGCAGATTTCCCTACTTCTTGCCCTGTCTTGCCATCTCGCTTTTTGCATTGGTAGTTACTGTAGCATCCTGCTGGCTTCCGGTATGCACTTTACCAAACTCAGTTCATGTTTCTCATCCTTAATATTGGAAAACAATCTTTTCTCCTTTCACGAGACATTACCTCTGCTTCACTTTATCTATGAAAGAATTACCAACGCTTGTTGAGCTTTATTGAGAATCTGAGAATCTGGTTTTATTGCAGGAAACATTGCATACGCACCCCAGTAGCGAGCTTGATGAGACTTGCGAAGATGTGGAGACAACATCCCTCGAGTCTGGCATGAAATGCGAGACTCAAAAGCCCGAGGGGAAAGCTCCGAAAAAGTCTCTAATTCGGAATTGGCCCTTGATGTCATCCATCATCGTGTACTGTGTCTTCTCGCTTCACGACATGGCTTACTCAGAGGTAATCTAAAATGTCACGCACGCACTTGTCTACCTTGCCTTCTCAGTTCTTCTTCGTTCACCATACCGGACATTCTACAATCATAAGTGCAATGATTTCAGTACTCATTCTGCCGAGTGCTTCGTTGACAGCTGCCTAAAGAGCAAAAATTCTTTCATTGTGGATGAACACCAACTTATTATTCGCAATGTGGTAGTCAGAGGACATTGTTTTGGTATAGTTACGATTTAGTGGTTGTCGTAATGACATTACTCTGGCTTGTTCTTAAGAACTCTATCCTAGTAGTAGTTGATTGGAATATAGTAACAGCATATCGAGTTGGTTTCCTAATAAATTCATTTGTATTATTATAAGCTATTTTAATTTGACCCTCTCATTTGCGTTCTGTGCTACTTTCTCACTGTAGATCTTCTCACTGTGGGCCGTAAGCCCCAGGCGATATGGGGGCTTAAGTTACACGACTGAAGATGTCGGAACTGTTCTTGCTATCTCAGGTTTATACTCCAGTTTCTTTCTTATATTTCATGATAAATTCTTTCAGAAAAACAACGAGGAAGTCCGTATAACTGTAATTCATACGAAACTTTGAGTGGTGGCGGTCGTTATTCATTGACATGCGTTTTGTCTATTTGAGACTTAGAAGTATGGTGGTCTATTACTGTTTAACTCTCTGTACCCGTTCAATATATATTTGCTGGGAATTGCTGATTACCAAATTCTACTGCCAGGTGCTGGCCTTCTCATCTTCCAAACGTGTTTCTACCCATACTTCGCTAGACTTCTCGGCCCCATTGTGGTTGCTCGCATCGGTGGGGTATGTCTTCAACGTCTCATAACAGGAACTCGAGCACCTGCTTGTGAAAAATATATTTTCTGGCTACTGTATCTCTGGCCATTTACGATCTATTTGATAAAAAGAAGATGGTCACCCCACGTTTACTTCTCACAAATGCGTGAATGCAGGTCTTATCGATACCCCTCTTGTCAAGCTACCCTTTTATAGCCGTGCTGACCGGGCTAAGTCTCTCCACAGTGTTAAATGGCGCATCAGTCGCGAAGAATGTTCTATCTGTGAGTGTGCCTCACACTCTAATCTACTATATATGAAGCTAGTATGCACGTTGATCATTTGAATTACTTTTTGTGAATGGAAAAGAGAAAAATCCAAGCCTCTGTAATTCTAATTGTCAAATTTTGCATGTCAAAAGACTTCCATCATCACCAGCTTGTTCATTCTGCAAAACAATGCCGTGGTAAGCTTCTAGTGACCGTCCTCGAAGAGTCTGATCTTTATTAACATCTTGGGATACGTACCTTTCTTGTGATGGTTTGGCTCAAGTCTGAATCTGAAATCATAGGACCAAGATCAGAGAGGAACCGCTAATGGAATCTCAATGACCGCCATGTCTCTCTTCAAGGCCATCGGTCCAGCCGGAGGAGGCACACTGTGAGTTTTGCTTAATTTTTATTGGCTTTCGTTATATCACTACAACGAGACAATAGAGCAGTTGATCATATCAAACTCCTCGTTGAAAACAAATAATTACTTCTGCATGCTTAAAGAGTAGACTTAATTAATGTTCTCATGCATAAAATCAAAATCTTTGGCAGATTCTCTTGGGCACAGAAGCGTCAGGATGCAGCCTTTCTCCCTGGTAAGCTGACTTTTTCCAGTTTGTATAGACATGACTAGTTCATTTGTTGTCTTCTGCTAAAAGAAAAGAAGGTGTTCACATGAAGATGTCTATATGCACACATTCATGATGCAAAATGATGAGAAAATAAGTCTATGCCACCGTGATAGACCATACTTGATCTCTCAGCTGACTGAGGAACTCTATCGGCCTTGTGCAATGTGCAGGCAACCACATGATCTTCTTCATCTTGAACGTTGTCGAGGCAATCGGGGTGCTGATGACTTTCAAGCCATTCCTAGTCGTTCGCCGCAACTAAAAGAAACGGAATTGAACCCACATGAATTCTAAGTAGAGCCCTGCTAAAACTCAGAGCAGAGCTAGCAAAATGATCAGCTGCCATTCCACTTTTTCACAAGGGGAAGCAGCATTTGCCTTCCACGAAGCCGAGCCGGCCCCTTTCAGGCCATGAGTCTCGATCCCAGTTGGATCGACAATTTGGCACCTATGTGCTAATATTGTTAAGATTCCAGCAATGGCACCGAACAGAATTATGATGCATTGCTCATTATAATGTAACCTTCGGCAGAATTAGTCTTAGGAAGGATTAGTCGGCGACATTATAAGAATAGTGCAATTGATTGGAAACAGAAAAACCGGTCGGGTCAATCAGAAGTTTCATTGGTTCAACTCATTGACATTGCTACACTTTCTGATTCCTTCCAAGTACCACAGCAACCGGCTTAACAGAGACATCGCGACCGGAACAGAATGTTCCTTGCCAGGCAGAAATCAAATACAATCTGTAATCTGTATCAGATTGCTAAAATACCATTGTTTCGATAGATTGGTCCACCTATATCTAGGACTCCTTAACACCGCATCAAACATTTCAAGATAAAGTCCGCCACAATCTTAAAACGAGGGAGAAAAGGAAGGATAGCGCAAATATCTGATGCTGTCTCATCGTCCATTAAGTCAGCTGCGGCAAAGAACCGGAGCTCGTTACAGCTCACTTAAAAGAAGCACTTCCATGGTCAATTTTTCGGATTGCAGCTGCGATTGACAGTTTGTAAATAGAAATATATGTGTGTTTCTCTATTAGTTTCCGTTTGAATGTGTGAATCAATTTCTCCATTGCGTTATGCCTGTGTTGTTGTCTAGAGTGTCACAATTGATAGTAGCAACTTTATGCATCACATTCCTTTTTGGTCCAATCACCTCACCCCCGGAAATAAATAAATAAATATGCACTAAAAATCCTAAAACTTGTCACAAAATCCAATTGAATCCCAAATCTTGCAAAAAGTGTAATTAAATTATAAAGCTTGTCAAATTGGTACAATCGCATTATTTAGTTAATTATGTCCAATTCGGCCAACGAAAAATGCTAACATGGCTTTTATTAGTATTTTATTTATCCCACGTAGCACTAACATGGTTAAATCACAAAATATTAAGTTAAAATGACGTCGTTTTGATCCAAATATGAATTTTAATACAATTTATATTTAAATCAAATTTAAAAAATAAGCTATATATATAGAGAGAGGGGTAGCCATCATCGCCGGGGGAAATGGTTGGCAAGGTCTACCATTGGCGAGGGATTAGCTGCCATTGGCGACCCTCGGCCAGAATTGGGTGAGGGCCCACAATTCTCCCACAAATCTAGGCAAGGGCCAATAAGCCCCAATTTACAGGCCTAGCGACCTCGCTAACCATTTTCCCACTATCATCGACCCTTCCTAGGTAGGGTGGGGTGGCCCCTCGCCACATGGTTCAAACCTTTTTTGTGTTTTTTTAAAATTTAACTAAATAAAAATTATATTAAAAGCATATTTACATCAAAACAATGTGGTTTTAACTTCATCATCGCCATGTATGATAAGGCACTAATAATAATAACAATAATAAAGTAATATTAACGTTTCCTATCAGCTAAGTTGGACGAAGTTAACGAAATAACTCACTTGACTAATTTGACAAATTTTAGAACTTAATTTTAGTTTTTATAAATTTAAACACTCAACCTTACTTTCGTAATAAGTTTTATAACTTCTAATAAATATATCCAATAAAGAAATAACAAGTCAACACCTTACAATTGTGTATGTAGAAATATGTTTATATTTTCTTCCATCCCCAATTGAGAAAATTGCCTCCGACGGTATATATCATGCGGGTTATGAGTAGTGGACCACACACATACAACTTAATAATAATTGCATTTCGACCCTCGAATCACAAACTGTCATCCCCAAATTGGTGTTTCATGTCATGTGGCTTTCAAAAGCCACTTTACCGTATGATATGTGTTGCAAGAAATTCTTGGATTCCATAAGAGTACTTGAGTCAAGTAAATCCTAGTCGTTGAATCACATGGATCCCATATACGATCCATGTGATCCAACAGCTAATTGATGTGCAGTCAAGTCATTCATGTACCGCAACCAAACGACACACAAGTCCTCTAGTTGGACCCCAACCTCTTTTAACGCGTCGTTGGCGATGGGCGAGGAAAACGTGACATTTGATTCCCCACCACCATCACCATCAGTACGGGGTCCAGCAAGATATCACAGTGCCCCCAACGACCGATATCTTTAATGTTGCGATTTGGATCTTGTGCCCTTGGTACTGTTTAAGAGAAATGACAACAGCTAATGAAAGATGATTCTCTTGCCGACATATCATTTCATCGGGCGAGTTCAAGACCTCGCTCTGTCAGTAAATCGATGAGGGGAAGAAACCAGAAGAGCGGCAAGTGAAATTCGATTCGGAATAAATAAATAAATAAATAAATAAAAATTCATTATCAACTCCGAAAAAAAATCCAAGTTTTGCCTGTTTTCGGCTCTCGCTTTCGTTCCCTCCATTTTTCCCTCGACTCCTGAAACGGAGCCTGATCTTCTTCTAGTAGATGAAAGGAAATGCTTTCGTGGGAGTCGCAAAGGCTACTTTTATTCTGGTCCTGTTTCCTATGAATGAACCACGTCGAGAAGGTAAAGTTGAATTGGCGTGGGACAGTTCCATGGTTGGTTCAAGATGGTCCATGTTCTATTTCTTTTACTTTCCCAGTTTCTGTCGTTTAGGGAATGAATGAATGGCTGTGGCATCATGATGATAGCGTCTCTGCAGACTTTTGACCATTTGTCCTCATCCATTCTGACTTCAGCACGTTACTGTCAGTGTCCTTAATCTTGGAGTCAAGTCCGTCCAAAGGAAATATATTTTCAGAAAAATTATTTTCCAACCTTTTCGATATTTAAATGGAAAAAAATTAATCAATTTACTGAAAAAAGTTACAAATTTTTATTTGTGGAAGAATACTTTCTTTTCTGGCAAAAAAGAAATCGTCTTCCCTAAGATCTCATGAACAATATTTTCAATTGTTTGGAATTTTCAACGAAACAAACGCCCTTAAATTATTAAATAATTAAGTAGGAAAAAATTTAAAATGTTGAATGTACTTATAAAACATATCATCAATGTATGTAAAAATCTTGTTTCTTTATTTGGTGCCTTCAACTAAGTGACATGAGATATTCACTTTTCGCTAGATGAAATTTCACGCATAATTGTTGTTCCTTTATTTAAATACCGTTTGTTGTAATCAAAAAAATAAATATAACTAATGACTCTGTTGAAAAGCAATGATAAATTTAATAACGACTAAGTTCAATATATATATCTTTAACAAGTAAGGAAGACTAAATGACAAACAACATATAGATCTGCTAGATGCTATAAAATTGTAAAGGAATTAAATAAGAAATAATATACGAATTAGTAAATCATATTAAGGCGATTAATTCTTGTCAATAGTGCTTTGCAAATTTGCGAACTATGCCTTGTATTAATGCTATACAAATATAACTCATTTGAATACTTCTCGAAACCGACACACCTCGAGAACCACTCTTAATGAACTAAAGAGACAGGTCTATTTTAAGATAAAGAACTCATCTTCTCGTGAACTAAAGAGATGCATCTATTAAGGCTGCTACATGTAAACTTTAGAGATCACTATTAAATCTCCTACACTTAAACTGAAGAGATGACTATTAAATCTTCTGTAAGTGAATTGAAGAGATGCCTCACTAATATTGAGTCATCAACAACATATAATTTCATGCATAATTTCGTAATATATTCTAGAGTTCTATCTGTAGTTTGCTTTTCCAAATGTTGGACCGATCTACTATAATTGCAAATGAACTTGTCCCCTACAATTATCACGTTCTATCTGGGCAAACGGTTAATGTTATGCGCGCGTAATCCATAAATAAAGCAGTCATCATCTTCGGTCCCTTTGGTGTGATTCACATGACACTTTATGTTATTTCAATGTTCAGCTCAATGATGCCTGACCATGTCCCATCTCCTCATTGGATGTGCAATTTTCGATTTAGGGTCGAGAAGCAATCTTAACAACTAAAGTCGCATCCGATGCTCTAAGCACCGATAAAAACTATAGTTTCAGGTCAGTTTATATTATTTAATTCACAAGAGAATATTGTGTAAGTTGGAAGGGATCTACAGAGTTGATAAGCTAAGTACGCATTTCATCATGCAAGCCTCGTTCAACATTGGATAATAAGTTGTCGTATCGCTGGATATATTAATTTTGCAAATCATTTTGATATTCAATTTTATGTGCTTTTTGTGTACCTTGTTAGATGATTTTGCCTAGTCATCCGTCCATAAATGAGAAATTCGCTTTCTTAGGCTCGATTATATTTTTAATAAAAAGAAAGCCCCTCAAGATGGTAGGTGAACGGCACTAGACCACTTTTCAACATCATAAACCTATAAAAAGCGAACTGAAAGAAAATTCGAGTGCGTTGCTGGACATCAATGATGCCAAGCCAAAACCAGAAGATTCGATTCATACGTATGGATGTTATTCTAATTATGCCTAACACTCACTTTGTCATATTTGCTTAAACCAGTAAAAACTGGCGTCAATCATTTCCTGAATCATCTCCTTTAAAAGCCAACCATATAGAGCTCCCCGATAATTTCACTCCCAACTGCAAAAGAAGAGAACCCTCAATCATGCACTGCAGAATCAGCTTTGTTTTAATTTTTGGGTATGTGATTAAAACCTTGCCTTTTTTTTTTTCATGAATGATCTGAAGTTGCAATCTATATCATCAGCTTTAATCATGAAGCATCCGACGTTTTCACGTGCTCTCACTCTCAGAATATGCCTTGAATGGAGAACCTTATCTAATATTGTGTGGTATTGTTCGTCTTTAACGCTTTGTGATTTTTCTCTCTTGAAGCAGATTTTTCGCTTAAAAGAAGAAGGGTTTTCTACTTCATTTGTTGGGAAGCTGAATTTCGCATGTTCTGCTGTGTCTGTTGAGGTTAAAAAAATGGCGGTGGATGAACAAACGGTGGTGTTGTTGAAGAAGCATTACTATGAGAACTGCCCCGGCTGCAAAGTCGATAAGCTTAAGGAATCACAGAGAGGCTTGCCAATCCGCGAGATCCTATCTATCTGGATCGTCGTACTTTGCTCTGGTAGTGAGCACATAATAGCCTTGTTATTGTTCATAAGCTTTCTGTCAACTTTTGCATCTTCTTTTCTGGGTTCATTGAACTCAGTGATTTACTGGACATAACCATGATGCATATTTACATGATATTTTGGAGTGAATTTTTTTGGAACAATTCAGTTGTTGATGAGAAGTTAAGCCAATAGTGATATTGCATACCGATGGAGAGTATGTCCCCAAATGTTTTATTTCTCTAGCAGAATTATTCTGATTATCTGATTGTAAAATATTATTTAACTATAGTATTAATTCATTCAATAATCAAAGGATCTTTGCCGGTTCGAAAAAATGTACTGACGAGATGTAACTATAGTCATATAATTAGTAACCAGTCAGATTAGATGTTCTATTTTGTGTCATTTATGATGTTATTGACCTATGTCTTGTCCTTTTTTCTTTCCAGCATTGACAATATCATCTCTATTCCCATACCTTTATTTCATGGTAAGTTCTTCTATTTAATACTTACAACTTTTAAGTATGATGTATATATAATTGTTGTGTCTGTACTTGAGACATTGTGTCCTAAATTTATTTTCTCAAATTTCTTCTCTCTAGGCTCCTCCTGATTGTGAAAATTTTTGCTTTTGTTGCGAATGAACCAAGTATGCATGAAGTGAAATTTTTTTTTATCAAATTTTGAAGCATCAGAGTTAGCCATTGGCGAGCAGTAACGTAGGTTATTTAAGCTAAATAAAAAGTTTATCACTTTCCTCGCTAGACGAGACTCGAGTACACGCTTTAGCCTCTTGTACTCAAGAATCTTCATTTGTTTGTTGAATTCCTAATGGCAGATTAGAGATTTTCATATCGCCAAAAGAGAGGAAGACATCGGGTATTATGCCGGTTATGTTGGTGAGATTGTCAGAGTTGCTCATCTCTATTCATTGTAGACTCACTTTGTTCATTTCCGACATAACTTTTCCCTAACGAACTCCTTGCAATCTTGAAGGTTCCTCATTATTGTTCGGCAGAGTCTTGACGTCGATCTTATGGGGAATTGTGGCGGATCGCTGTGGGCGAAAACCTGTTATAGTTATAGGAACAATTTCAGTGTTAGTACAAGATTACCTTTCATTTTTAGTTGCCAATGAAAAACATTTCTCCGACAATTACACTCGATTAATAACTAAGATTCTATTTTATATCAGGGTTATCTTCAACACTCTATTTGGCCTAAGTGTGAACTTCTGGATGGCCATTGCGACGAGGTTCCTTCTAGGATGTTTAAATGGTTTACTCGGACCGGTCAAGGTAAGGTCTCGTACAGTTATGAACTTTGGAATTCATTGGGGCACAAATTTGAGCCTCAAACAAACTATCCCTTCTTATGTTGTTCCACGAATTTGCGATCGTTCTTAACTGTGTATTTCTTAATTTCGTGACAGGCTTATGCGAGCGAAATGACCCGTGAGGAGTACCAAGCGCTAGCAATTTCAACCGTAAGATCTCCGACCTTTTGTAAAAACCTTTTGAACTCTCAATACAGGTTCCTAGTTTTTCTGCTAAGAAAATAAAGCTGGGGTTGCTCCTTGGACCCAGGTTGGTACGGCATGGGGGATGGGATTGATTATTGGTCCAGCTCTGGGAGGTTATCTTGCGCAGGTATGCCTGATTTTTATCAGATCTCCCACATAGAATTGAGTATTCCACAGCACGATGACAATTCCGACGCATGCGTGCGAAATGCTTCTCTCATTTTTTCGTGGTCCTCTGAGGTTCCCGGTTTTGTATGCTTATCTCTTCAGCCTGCGGAAAAATTCCCGTCAATATTTTCCAAAGAATCGGTGTTCGGAAGGTGAGCGTGGTTGCTTTTTTCTAAATTAATACTTCAGATCCCTTTTAGTGATCATCGACTGATTTCCAGATTTCCATGCAGATTTCCCTACTTCTTGCCCTCTCTCACCATCTCAGCTTTCGCATTGGTAGTTTCTATCGCGTCCTTCTGGCTTCCGGTATGCACTTCGCTAAACTCAGTTCATCTTTCTCTTTTTTTGATATTGGAAACATTTGTTCTTTTCACCCTTTCCTCAGACATTACCTCTGCTTCGCTTTATCTATGAAAGGATTACCTGCTTGCAGCGCTTTGTTGAGTGTCTGAATATTTGGTTTTATTGCAGGAAACATTGCATAAGCACCACGGAAGTAGCGAGCTTGATGAGTCTCGCAAAGATATGGAGACTGCATCCCTCGAGTCCAGCTCGAAATACAACGCGCATAAAGTCGGAGGGAGAACTCCGAAAAAGTCACTGATTCGAAATTGGCCCTTCATGTCGTCCGTCATTCTGTTCTGCATTGTCTCCCTTCATGACATGGCTTACACAGAGGTAATGCAAAATGCCGAGCGCTTGTCTACGATGCCTTCTCAGTTCTTCTTTGTGGACTGTACCAGACATTCTACGATCATGAGTGCAATGATTTCAGTGCTCATGCTGCCCAGTACTTCATGACAGTTGCTTAAAGAGCAAAAAATGTTTTTTCTGTGGATGAACAGGAAATAATAATTTGCCATGCAGCGGTCAGTAGACATTCATTTGGCTAGCTATGATGTAGTGGTTGTTGCGAGAAAATTACTTGGGCTTGTTCTTTGGAATTCCATCTTAGTTCGAATTAGCTAATTGGAATATGGCATTAGCATATCATGCCAGTTTCCACATGAATTCATTTATGTGTTAAATTGATCTCTTTCATTTTGATCCTCTCATTGGCCGTTCCATGCTACTTTCTCTTTGTAGATCTTCTCTCTATGGGCCGTTAGCCCTAGGCGATTAGGTGGTTTAAGCTACACAACTGAAGGTGTTGGAACTGTTCTTTCTATATCAGGTACGGAATCCAGTTTCTTTCTTATCTTTCTGGATAAACGTGATCGGCAAAACAATGAGGTGGACAGTAAAACTGCAGTTTAGACGAAACTTTGAGATGTGGCGGTCTTTATTCATTGATATGCATTCCGCCTATTTGATACTCAGAAGTACGGGGCTCCGCTATCATTTGACTTATCTCTGTACTCGTTCAATTATTTTGGGGGAATCGCTGATGATCCAATTCCACTACCAGGTGCTGGCCTTCTTGTCTTCCAGACGTGTTTATACCCACACTGGGTTAGACTTCTTGGCCCCGTTATGGTAGCTCGCATTGGTGGGGTATGTTTTTGACATTTTGTGACTTGAACTCAAGCGCCTGCGTGAAAATATATTCTGGCTTTTGTATCTCTGGCCATTCACAATTCATTTGATAAAAAGACGTATTCACCCATGTTTCCTTCGCACAAATGCGTGAATGCAGGTCTTAACGATACCACTCTTGTCAAGCTACCCATTTATAGCCATGCTTACTGGACTTGGTCTCTCCATAGCATTGAATTGCGCATCAGTCGCAAAGAATATTCTATCCGTGAGTATGCCGTACAGTCTAAGCTATAACATATGAGGCTAATATTCACGTAAACCATTCCAATTACTTTTTCTATATAGAAAAGGGAAACAGCAAAACCTCTGTTTGTACCTAACTCTAACTGTCAAATTTTGCATGTCGAAAGGTTTCCATTGACACCAGCTTGTTCATTCTTCATAACAATGCCGTGGTAAGCTTCTGATGATCATGTCCGATGAATCTGATCTTTATTAACATCCTTGAATGCGTCCCTTTGTCATTAAGGTTTGGCTTAAGTACGAATTTGAAATCGCAGGACCAAGATCAGAGAGGAGCTGCTAATGGAATAGTGATGACCGCCATGTCTCTCTTCAAGGCCTTTGGTCCAGCCGGAGGAGGCACAACGTGAGTTCTGCTTAATTGTGTTCGGCTTTAATTATAATCACGATGATGGGACAATTGAGCAGGCGATCATAAAAAACTCATCAGTGAAAACAAACAATTACTTCTGCATGCTTAAAGAGTAGACTTGATTAATGTTCTCATCCATGGACTCAAAATCTTTGGCAGATTCTCTTGGGCACAGAAGCGTCAGGACGCAGCCTTCCTCCCAGGTAAACCGGCCTTTTCCAATTCTGCGATCACAGCTCTGGCCTTCTTTGTATAACCGTGACTAGCTAATCTGTTGTCATCTGCTAAAAGAAAAGAACATGGTGACATGACGTGTGTATGAGAAATAAGTCCATGCGGCCGCGATAGACTGCTTTTGAGCTCTCAGCTAAGGAACTTCAATGACCCCATGCTTATGCGCAGGCAACCACATGGTCTTCTTCATCTTGAACGTGGTCGAGGCAATCGGGGTGCTGATGACCTTCAAGCCTTTCCTAGTGGAACGTCGAGATTAAAAGAAAACACAATCGAACCCACATGAATTCTAAGCGTAGTCTTGCTAAAACTCAGAGCAGAGCTTGCAAAAGATCAGTTTCCGTTTGATTCTTTCACAAGGTGAAGCAGCATTTGCCTGACACGAAGCCAAGCCGGACCTGCTCAGCCAAGAGTCGCCATCCCAGTTGAGTTACCTAATATATATATAATGTATTGCTCTGTATCATGTAATTTTCTGCAGAATTAGCGTCTGAAAAGGATTAGTCCGTGACATTGTAAGGACAGTGCAATCGATTGAAAACAGTAAGACTGGTTGGGTTATTAAGAAGTTTCGTTCAATTCATTGACATTGCCACAATTTCCGCTTCCTTCCTGTTTGTGCCGCTGCAACCAGCTTACGAGACCAGCAGAGATATGGCAACACTGGGTGGAAAGCGAATACAATCCATACTCAATATCAGATCGCTAAAAGAGAGATCCGTGTTTCGCTAGTTGGTCCATCCACACATGTAAGAATCCTCTGACGTCGAGAAGGAAAATTTGAATCGGCGTAGGACAGCTCCATTATTGTTTCAAGATGGTCCGCTTTCTATTTCTCCTTCTTTCCCAGATTCTGTCGTTTAGGGAATGAATGGCTGTGACATCGTACTGATTAATAGCGTCTCTCCAGACTTTTGACCATTTGTCCTCATTCAAACTTCGTCATGTTACTGTCAGTGTCCTTAATCTTGGAGTCAGTCTGTTCAAACTAAATATATTTTCAGAACCTTTCGATAAACAAAAGGTGCTTCGATTTAGCTTTGGAGAAATGTATTTAAAAAAATATAAATAAAAATATTTTTTGAAATGCAAATACCGTTTGGTAAATTTTGTATTATGAAACAATTTTGGTCTAAATGCCGTTTGGTGAATACCACATTTTGCTAAGGGATTTTTTTTTTGCAATCCACATTTCGGCGGCCAAATCTAGCCATTGGTCAAGCTTTGGTGACCAAATCTGGCCATCGAAGGCCTTTCCTGAGGTCGGGCGATCTCAGGCGGCGGTCCTAGTACCCCCAGGCAATGGAGGCGGCTGCCTGGGTCGCCTTCGTCGCTAGGTTCGCAACCCAAGTAGTGGTCACACAACTGCCTGAGGTTTGGCGATCGTCAAACCTCAGGCGGTCGCACCTGGGTTGAGCGACCCAGGCATGCTACCGCCTAGGGTGGCGGTTGCCCCCCCTTGGTCAGTGGTCACCCCTTGGCCAGCGGTCGTCAGCTTCGTTGGCCACGTGAGGAAAATGAACAATAGTCCTCCAAGTTGCATTCCGAAAATGCCACTTGCAAATGCACTTCTGAACCTGCATTCAGTTAAGGGACTTTGAAGACACTTGAAGATCCAATCGCATCCCCCCAAAGCCTCCAAAATGCTGAACCAAACGGGTTTGCATTTTCTTAAGGGGTTTTGGGGGCTAAAAGCCCCTTGGGAAAACTAAACCAAACGGGCCTAAACTAATCGATTTATGAAAAAAGTTATAAATTTTGATTTGTGAAAGACAGCTTTCTTTTCTAGCAAGAAAGAATTTGTCTTCCCTAAAATCTCATGAAAAATATTTTCCATTCTAACGAAATTTTCAATAAAATAGATGCACTCTTAAATAATTAAATAATTAAATAGGAAAAAAATTAAAAATATCTAATGTGCCCGTAAAATGTACCATCAACGTTCTTTGAGTATCCTGTTTGTTTATTGGATGCCTCCAATTAAATGGCATGAGAAAGTGGCTTTTCGCTAGACGAAATATCAGACATATAATTGTTATTCCTTTTTTTCATTTTTCAATATTGTTTGTTGTATCCAGAAAAAAAATAACAGAAATAATAATTCTGTCAAAAAGCAATAACAAATTTAAAAACGATCAAATCAATGAATATATATATGGAATATAATTGTAGGCATAAGGGTAAAACAGTAAGACGTCAATAAATGCTCATATTTAAATAAAAATGCATAAATAAATTGCAGGTAATTAAATTACCAACCACAGGCGGTTAAACCGGCCGATTGTGGGGTATAGACAGGTAATTAAATCACCAACCACAGGCGGTTAAACTAGCCAATTGTGGGGTATGAGCGATAATTTAAATAGACAGTAGGAAATCTTAAATAAAATATTGCATTAATTGAAAGTCATAAGTACAGATATTTAAATTTGCATAAGAAATACAAGTGCAATAAAGAAAAGATCTTTTGATTTACAAACCATTACAACCATTGATCTAACAGGGGTAACAAGGGTTTATGATGATAAAATGGTAAGATGGAAATATGAAATTCTTACCAAGGACCGATCAGAACCAAGTGCTTGGTTATTGATCTTGGAAGGAAAAGAAAGAGGGATGGTTGTTGGATGGATGACGAAGTGGAGAAGGGAGAGGATGAGAGAACTCTTTCTGAATGAAGAAGGTTTTCTTGAGATGAAGGCAAGAAGGAAGTCGAAGGGTTTTCTCTGTTCGAAACCCGCCTCTCTCTTTTATGGAATGGTCTATTTATAGAAGGGTCAAGTTACTACAGATAAAGGATGAACAGTGTGTTCACGAGCGGTTACTATTTGTTTGCATTGAGAAGTGACTTGATTGGATCGAAAGTGCACAATGATACAGTGAGAATCTTTGTGCTGAATTCAAAATATGGAATCTGATTTGACCTAAAGTGCACAGAGATTCAGTGAGTCTTTGTGCAGAACTTATAGAATATTCGGGCAGAGTCATGTGATGCATTGGTTGTCCCACCTTTGCTTTTCAGTCTTCATCTTCCGCCAGATTAATGCCATAGCAATCATCTTCATTGGTGTTGCCACTATGGTGGGAGTGGGAGGACTCTGATTCGGCATCAAAACCCAAAAATATGACTAACATCAGAAGCTGGTTACAAGCTGCCCAACAACCTTTCAATACATCAGAAAGTCAGATTATTATATCTCCCAAAGAGGAACCCTCCTCACCACCTTCAAACTCTCAGTTTTCCATATCCAACCTCTCCCATCAGGAGGCCTTAAAACTTCTTGAAATAGCCTTCAATAAGCCAAACAACCAGGTAAAGGTAAGCCTGAATCCTTCCCCTTTGAGTGTTCGAAAACCAAAGGGAAAAATGACTCTTAGTGAGGTGGTGATTCAGCCTACTCAGACAACCTAGGCAACCCCTCCAAAATCAAAGTTTTTTGATAAAACGAACTATCAAAATATTTGCACTGTTGAAAATGGTTTTTATGACGAAGACCCGATCGTCTTTGCAAGAAATATGTTTTCTGAAAAATTTAATTATACTCCGCATGATCCTTACAAAATAGTGGAGTTTTATGAAAGAATTTTGACAGAAACCAAGTCTGTCACTTTCAAACACTTTTCTGATAAAAATCATATCAATTATTCCACGGCAATGATACACAAAATCATTCATCCTACCATGTGAAAACCCACTCCCATAACCATGATCAAATTTGATACCAAGATCACCGAACCAATACCATACAGAACCTCTTATTCATATTTTGATTACTAACAAGCTTGGTGGAATACTTTCCTCAGGAAAAATGCGAATAACTCCTGATGAGTTATTCATTTTTTATAAAACAAACTATCAAAATATTTGCACTGTTGAAAATGGTTTTTATGACGAAGACCCGATTGCCTTTGCAAGAAATATGTTTTCTGAAAAATTTAATTATACTCCGCATGATCCTTACAAAACAGTGGAGTTTTATGAAAGAATTTTGACAGAAACCAAGTCTGTCACTTTCAAACACTTTTCTGATAAAAATCATATCAATTATTCCATATATATATATATATATATATATATATATATATATATATATATATATTTGTATAACCTTAACAAGTAAGGATGACAAATTACAAACCAAATGTAAATGTGCTAGATGCTATAAAATCATAAATGAATTAAATAAGAGGGGAGGTATAATTTATCGAATTGCTTTAAAGCAATTAGTTCTACTTTGAAAATTTGCAAATTATGCCTCCAAGTTACAATACCTCAAATATGTTTGTATTAGAACTATATGAATATGACTTAGTTGAAGACTTTTCGAAACCAACACACCTCAAGAGCCACCCTTAATGAACGAAAGGACTCATCTAATTTAAGATCAAGAACTCATCTTTTATTAAAACTATCACACGTGAACTGAAGAGATTGCTATTAAATCCCCTGCGACTAAATTGAAGAAACATCTCACTAATGTTGAATTATTAATAATCTATAATTTCACGCATAATTTTGTAATATATTTCAAGGTTCTATTTGCAGTTTTTTTTTTTTTTATCTATCCTGCTCTATCTCTCAATTAATTCTTAAATTTTTACTTTAAATGCTCCTATTCTTACTCTTGAAAAGGTGGGATATTGAATTCCTCACCTCTCTTTTTACATATAAAAAAAGTTGAAATTTAGATCACGCCTAGTGATTTTTATCTTCAGGGTTGTTTTTTCCATATTTTGGACCGATCCACTTTGATTGCGAATAATGTGATCTACTACAATTATTGTCGCGTGGGCAAACATTCCGTAATTAGTCATCACCTTCATACCCTTTATTTGATTCACGTGTCACTTCATATTATTTCAACGTTCAGCTTGATGATGGCCAGGCATGTCCCATCTCCTCGTTGGATGTGCAATTCTTTTTTGATCTAGGGTCGAGGCGCAACCTTAACAACTAAGATGCTCTAAGCTCATATAAAAATTATGATTTCAAGTCATTTCATTTTATTTAATTCACGAGAAAATATTGTGTAAGTTAAAAAGGGAGTTACAGAGTTGATAAGCTGAGTATGCATTTGATCATGCAAGCCTCATTCAACATTCAATAATAAGTTGTGGTATTGCTTGATATATTAATTTTGCAAATCATCTTGATATTCAATTTTATGTGCGTTTTGTGTGCCCGGTTAGATGATTTTGGCGAGTCAACATCCATAAGTGATAAATTCACTTAGGCTCGATTATATTTTTAAGAGATAAGTGCACTAAATGTTTTAAAACTTATCATAAAAGTACAATCGAGTCTTAAAACTTTCAAAAAATGCAATCAAGTTTAAGAATTTATTATATTAATCCAATCAAATCCTTCCGTTGATTACACATTTTGAAAGTTTAGAACTCAATTGAACTTTTGTAACATATTTTACGACTTAATTACACTTCTTGAAAATTTTAGTATTCAATCATACTTTCGTGAGAAAGTTTAGGACTTATAATATACTTATCCCTATTTTTAATAACAAAAAAGCCCCTCAAGATAGTAAGTCAACGGCACTAAACCACTTTTCAATATCATGAACCAAATAAGGAGCGAAGTGAAAGAAAAATCCAGTGGGTTGCTGGACATCAATAATGCCAAGCCAAAACCAGAAGATTCGATTCATACGTATGGATGCTGTTCTTACGCACTGTAAAGATAATTATCCTAATTATTAATTATCCCTAACACTCACTTTGTCACATTTTCTTGAAATAGTAAAAACTGACGTCAATCATTTCCTGAATCATCTCCTTTAAAAGCCAACCATATAGAGGTCCTGTATAATTTCACTCCCACCTGCGAAAGAACAGAACCCTCAATCATGCACTGCAGAGTCAGCTTTGTTTTATTTTTCGGGTACGCGATTAAAACCTTGCTTTTGTTTTCATGAAATGATCTGAAGTTACAATCTATATTATCAGCTTTAAACATGAAGCATCCGATGTTTTCACGTGCTCTCACTCTCAGAATATGCCTTGAATGGGAAATCTTATATAATATTTGTGTGGTATTATTCGTTTTTAACGCTTTGTGATTGTTCTCTCTTGAAGCAGATTTTTCGTGTGAAAGAAGTGTTTTCTACTTCATTTGTTGGGAAGCTGAATTTCGTGTGTTATGTTCTATCCGTTGAGGTTAAAAACAATGGCGGTGGACGAACAAACGGAGGTGTTGTTGAAGAAGCGTTACTATGAGAACTGCCCCGGCTGCAAAGTCGACAAGCGTAAGGAATCACAGAGAGGCTGTCCGATCCGCGAGCTTGTATCTATCTGGATCGTTGTGCTTTGCACCGGTAATAAGCACATGTAGCGTTAATTTTTGTTCATAAGATTTCTGTCAACTTTTGGAGTTTCTTTTCAAGGTTCACTGAACTAACTGATGTAGTGGACATGAACATGACGCATGTTCACGTGATATTTTGGAGTTGATTTCTTTAGAATAATTCATTTGTTGATGAGAAGTTAAGGCTCCATTTGGTAACATTTTTATTTCTCTCAATTTCTGTTCTTTTATTCTCTAGGGAAAAAAAAAAGAACAGAAATTCGTATAATGACATCAGTTAACATTTATATTGCCTCAAATAAAAAATTATTCCGGGGAATAGATTTGGAATAGAAACAAGAAATAGAAAAATGTAACCTTTTGTTTCGAAAATAATTTCTAGGATAAGTCATTTTTTTTTTTCTTTTCTTCTTCTTTCTCTTCTAACCGACTGCCTAATGCTGATTGTCAACCACTGCCACGAGAAGAACAAGAAAGGAAAAAAAGAAAAGAGAAAAATCTCAAAAAGTATTAAAAAATTAAAAGAAAGTTTACGTCACAAAAAAGTTGTGAATCTTACCAAACGCATTCATATTCTTTTTTAAATTCTAGAAATAGAAGTTTTATGCAACTATCAATGCGTTCTTTTACGAGAAATTATTTCAAAGAATAAAAATAGAAAAAAAAAACTATTTTTGAAAAGAAATTATTTCTAAAAATATAAATATTACCAAATGCACCCTAAGCAAATAGCAATATTGCATAGCAACAGAGAGTATGTCCCCATATGTTTTATTTCTGAAATATCATTTAACTATAGCATCAATTCATTCATTAATCAGCATATCTTTGCCAGTTCGAAAAAATGTACTAACAAGATGTAACTGGAGTCACATAATTAGTAACCACTTAGATTAGACATTCTATTTTGGGTGATTTATGATGTTGCTGACCTATGTCTTGTCCTTCCTTTGTCCAGCACTACCAATATCATCTCTATTCCCATTTCTTTACTTCATGGTATGTCACGCCCCGACCCTCGAGCACGCGGCAACCCCTGTTCTCTTGCGGTCATTTGATTTGCGACTCCCCAGGATCCGTCGCCGACCGTTATTTTTATCTTTTAATTAAACGCATGCGGAAGCGAATCACAATCCCCGGTCAATTACAAAAACAGGGATAGCAGGAAAACCCAATAAGAACACATCAAAAGTATCGCTTTATTAACTAACTGATTAACTCTAGGAAGTTTACACGTACAAGCCCTTACCACGGGCATCTTCCTATCGAGCCGGTGAAACTAGCGAGTCGGGGTTAATCTACTCCCTTCAAAGACGGCCACGAGCCGTAACACGCGTCGATCCTCCATCCTATGGACTGAAAAATGTTAACCACGACAGGTTGAGATAAACTCAGCAAGTCAAAGTCCTAAGCCCCGGTTAGGAACTTCGCTCGCCTTGGGAGCAATCTAACCATGCAATCTAGTTCCGACAAACAACATATACCACACCTCAAGCAACATTATCAGACGACAGTTCAATAAGCAGTTGCAAACACAAGCGACCCTACCTGGCCTTGGCACAAGCAACCTGCAGAAACTGTCAATTCAGTCATCACGACATTAAGAGCATGCGAATAATCAGAGTATCTCACATAACTTTCTCATGTCTCACACCCACACATGCTCCGATTATTACGACCCCTCCTCCTGGGCCACGGCACAACCTTATGATTGGCGGTTCCTAGCTAAACCAGCTTCGTCCTCTTTACCTCGAGGCACGGCGACGTCAAGGGCTCACTCCCAAGACGGCATTCCCGAAGGAGCACAAGACTCGCCCACTACCGCAGTCCCGCTGCGACAGAGGCCCGAGACCCGCCCCCATACCGCGATCCCACATAGAACCCCTCCCGTCGGGCATCCGACCGAAGTCGGGCGACCCCACGGCCACGGCGCAACCCCATAGGGATTGGCGGTCTTCCGGCAACGCCGGGCTCTCCTCTTAATGTGACCATGCAACACATCATCAAGCAATCCATTTATATCTTTGCTCTGTCGTGAATGAAATATCACTCATGCTCATGCGACATGCCATTTCAGATAACCCACGCAATATGTCATACGATCTCACTCGACAATTTTTCCAAAATTCAATTTCCGATCAACATTCAATCACACACATTCCCTAACTCTTTGGAACAACTCAAGTCACAGTCTGTCGATCAATTCCGACTGATCAACATCACGATACTTGCACATTTTTCCAAAAATCATGTATATTTAATAATAAATAATTACGTGTCCTCAAAACGACGCCAATCAACTATTTCCAACAATACTCAATTATCCAAAAGTAAATATAAAATATAATTATATTCAAAGATACTCCTTTAAGAAACATATAATACTATAGTCGATTTTTCCGATAAAATAATTCAAGTCCCACAAAATACTTATAATTATTTTTCAATCCCATAATTAATTATCCAACCCAAATAATTCCATTTAGTAAAATCCTTCTTTAATAAACCAATGTCCTTTAATAATATAGTATATAAATACTATTGACTTTGGAAAAATAGACCATAGTAATTTTCCCCCAAAATTACTCAATTAAAAACCATTTCCAATGAATAATCACCAATTAAATCATTTCCAATAAATAATCACCATTAAAAACCATTTCCAATGAATAATCACCAATTAAATCATTTCCAATAAATAATCACCATTAAAAACCATTTCCAATGAATAATCACCAATTAAACCATTTCCAATAAATAATCACAATTAATTATTTTCTCCAAAAATAATTAATTTTCAGCAATGAATAGTAACAACAATATTACTATTAATAATTCGAAATTATAAATTAATTTAATTAATTAATAATTCCGAAAATAATAAATAATTATTATTTATTCCAAAAATAATAATAATAATATTTATTAATACTAACCATGATTAACAATAAGCAAGCTTAATCAATAATATTAAAACACTAACAATCATCATCCAAAACACTAATCAATAATTAAACTAATCAAACTACTCCTAAGCAAGATTAGCCCCTAAATAAGGATTAGGAAATCGACTCATGGTTTAGCGATTCCGACGACACGAGCGCGATGGCAGCGACGAGGGGAACGCCCGGGAACTTCCGGCGCGTCGGGACGAGGCGGCCCGGGGCCGAATCTTGGCCGAGGGCGGCTGTCCAAGCGACGAGAGGCTGAGGAACGGAGGAACCAGCGACTGAGGTGGCATGGGGCTGACTGGTGGGCGGTCCGGCAACTCCGGACGGCGGCCAGCAGCTCCGGCAAGGCAGGCGGTGACTGCGGCGAAGGCTGAACAGAAGCTGGAGAGGGAAAAGAGAGGCGGTCCAGCTGGCTCGGGGGATGGCAGCAGGTCGGGGGTGGCTCCGGTGCGGCGGAGGAGCTCGGGGGTGGTCCTCCGACGGGCCTGTGGCGGTGACCGGCGGCGGCGTGCAGCAGCGAGGCAGCTGGCCGCGTGTCCAAGTCACGGCCAGAGGGCCAAGAGGGAGAGAGAGAGCATGGCGACGGCGGCGGCTGCTGGGTGGCTCCCGAATGGTGCCTAGCGGCGGTCCAAGGCGGCCAGACGGTGGCGGAGGACGGCTGGACGGCGAGCTCGGCCATCCCGACCCCAGACCCGAACTGAAGAAGAAGGGAAAGATGGAGGTGGCAGCAGCGGTTTAGGCAGCTCGTCGGCGACTCCGTCGTCTGGGCAAGGCGGCCGGCGACAGCGGTGGCGTCGCGACCAGAACCGGAGCAAGACAGCAGCTCGGACAGAGGTGGAAGAGAGGAGGACAGAAGTTAGGCGGGCTGGTTCGGCTCAAGGCCGGCGGACGGCGGCTCACCGGCGACCGGGCGGAGAATAGGGGCGGTGGAGGAGCTGCAGTGGCGGTCGGTTCTGGTGGCGGCAGCAAGAAAACACAGCAACAGCAGCCACCAAGGACGTCGGCCAGCAAGGAAGAAGAAGAAGAAGAAGTTGCAGGGGGAAGGGGTGGGCGTCGAACGTGCATGGGGGGAAGGGGAGAGAGAGAGAGAGAGAGAGAGAGACACGCCCACATGGGCTGTCAGACAAGTGGGAGAGAAAGAAGAAAGAGATAAGGGAGAAGACCGGTCAACAAGGGGAAAGAGAGAAAGGATAAGGGCAAGTGGGGGTTATCGACGGGGGAAGAAACGTGAAGGGAGGAGAGAGAAAAAGGGGAGAGAAAGAGAGAACGTGCGGAGGAAGATGGGGGGAAAAAGAAAAGAAAAAGAAAAAGAAAACAATACAAAATTCAAACAAGCTTCTAGAAAGGGCAATTTGGTCTTTTTGCCCTTGAAGCACAAATTCCCAAAATTTGGCTTCAAAACTCGGCACGCTAAATCATTTTCCAATAATTTCGGGCTTATCGAAAAATTCGAGAATTAATGAGACAATGTCCAATATTTAGTCTCGACACCCTTAAAAATTCGATACCCGATACCGGATTGAAATTCGCGGTTAACATCGATCAATCGCGACTTTAGTACGACCTAACTTTCGGGCGGCGTTTAGGGGCTCTCGCGCGTTTGACCCGTGGTTGATAGCTTTTCAATCCACGATCGTGCATTCGAATCAGGGCAATTCTCGGTTGTCATGTAATCACGAGAGGTTAATTGCTCACACCGAGTACATGGCCAAAAAGGAAATCGGTTTAACGTCGTCCGCAATTAATATCGAGTCGTGCGGAATCACCCGCAATCCGACCTCGTATTTTTGCCGACTCGATTTATTTCCGTTTGCTAATTGGCCTGCAACAATGTAGTATTATTCATCTTTGATCCTTATGGTCGAGCGGCCTATCCCTGATTAAATTTACTAGTCGTACGCGTACCGATCCTTAATTGCCTTGCCGAACAGTTAGTTAACTCGTGAGGGGCCAACTCAGAGTAAACGTAACTAACAGTGCATTGATAAATTAACCATTTCATCTATCCCGGAATGGGTCGAAATTCAGGATGTTACATGGTAAGCTCTTGCATTTTATACTTCAATTTTAAGCATGATGTACATATAACTGTTGTGTCTACACCCAAGACATTGTGCCCTAAATTGTATGGTTTGGGCTCTGTTTTCTCAATTGTCGTCTCTATAGGCTCCTAGTTGTCATTCCTAGTCGATTCGTCCTGAAGATTTTTGCTTTTGTTGCAAATGAAACAAGTATGCGTGAAGTGAAAATATTTTTATCTAACTTCGAAGCATCAGAGTTAGCCATTGGCATGCAGTCACGTAGGTTATTTAAGCTCAATAAAAAGTTCTATCACTTTCCTCGCTAGACCAGACTTGATTATTCGCTTTAGCCTCTTGTACTCAAGAATCTTCATTTGTTTGTTGAATTCCTAATGGCAAATTAGAGATTTTCATATCGCCAAAAGAGAGGAAGACATCGGGTATTACGCCGGTTATGTTGGTGAGATTGTCAAAAGTTGTTTATCTTTGTTCATTGTAGACTCGCTTTGATCATTTCGGACAAAACTTTTCCCTAACGAACTCCTTGAAATCTTGAAGGTTCCTCATTATTGTTCGGCAGAGTCTTGACCTCAATTTTCTGGGGAATTGTGGCGGATCGCTATGGGTGAAAACCCGTTATAGTTATAGGAACAATTTCAGTGTTAGTACGAGATTACCTTTCATTTTGAGTTCCCAATGAAAAACATTTCTCCGACAATTATACTCGATTAATGACTAAGATTCTATTTTATATCAGGGTTATCCTCAACACTATATTTGGCCTAAGTGTGAACTTTTGGATGGCCATTGCAACAAGGTTCCTTCTAGGATGTTTAAATGGTTTACTTGGACCAGTTAAGGTAAGGTCTCATACAGTTATGAACTTTGGAATTCATTAGGGCACGAATTATTTTGAGCCTCAAATAAAGTACCCCTTCTTATGTTGTTCCATGAATTTGCGATCGTTCTTATCTATGTATTTCTTAATTTCGTGACAGGCTTATGCGAGTGAAATGATCCGTGATGAGTACCAAGTGCTAGCAATTTCAACCGTAAGATCTCCGACCTTTTGTAGAAACCTTTTGAACTCTCAATACAGGTTCCTATTTTTTCTGCTAAGTAAAAAAAAGCTGGGGTTGCCGTTTGGACTCAGGTTACTACGGCATGGGGGATAGGATTGATTATTGATCCAGCTCTGGGAGGTTATCTTGCGCAGGTATGACTGATTTTTATCGTATCTCCCACATAGAATTGAGTATTCCACAGAACGATGACAATTCCGACATGAATGCGAAATGCTACTCTCATTTTTCGTGCTCCTCTGAGGTTCCTGGTTCTGGATTCTGTTCTCTTCAGCCTGCGGAGAAGTTCCCGCCAATATTTTCCAATGAATCGGTGTTCGGAAGGTGAGCATGGTTGCTTTTTTCTAAATTAATACTTCAGATCCCTTTTAGTGATCATCGACTGATTTCTAGATTTCCATGCAGATTTCCTTACTTCTTGCCCCGTCTCACCATCTCAGTTTTCACATTGGTAGTTTCTATCCCGTCTTTCTGGCTTCCGGTATGCACTTCGCTAAACTCGGTTCATGTTTCTCATTCTTGATATTGAAAACATTTGTTTTTTTAACCCTTTCCTCAGACATTACCTCTGCTTCGCTTTATCTATGAAAGGACTAGTAACTGTTTGCGGCGCTTTGTTGAGTGTATGAATATCTGGTTTTATTGCAGGAAACATTACATAAGCACCATGGAAGTAGCGAGCTTGACGAGTCTCACAAAGATATGGAGACCGCATCCCTCCAGTCCAGCTCGAAATACAACATGCATACAGTCGGCAGGGAAACTCCGAAAAAGTCACTGATTCGAAATTGGCCCTTGATGTCGTCCATCATTCTGTACTGCGTTGTCTCCCTTCATAACGTGGCTTACACAGAGGTAATGCAAAATGCCAAGCGCTTGTCTACGACCCCTTCTCAATTCTTCTTTGTGGACTGTACCAGACATTCTACGATCATGAGTGCAATGATTTCAGTACTCATGCTAGCGAGTGCTTCATTACAGTTGCTTAAAGAGCAAAAAATGTTTCTGTGGATGAACAGTAACTAATTATTTGCAATGCAGCGGTCAGTAGACATTCATTTGGCTAGTTATGATGTAGTGGTTGTTGCAAGAAAATTACCTGGGCTTATTCTTTGGAATTCTATCTTAGTTCGAAGTAGCTCATCAGAATATGGCATTAGCATATCATGCCGGTTTCCAAATGAATTCATTTGTGTGTTAAATTGATCTCTTTCATTTTGATCCTCTCATTGGCCATTCCATGCTACTTTCTCTTTGTAGATCTTCTCTCTATGGGCCGTTAGCCCTAGACGATTAGGCAGTTTAAGCTAAACAACTGAAGATGTTGGAACTGTACTTTCTATCTCAGGTATGCAATCCAGTTTCTTTCTTATATTTCAAGATGAACTCGTTCGGAAAAACAACGGGGTGGATAACAAAACTGCAGTTTAGACAAAACTCTGACATGTGGCAGTCTTTATTCATTGATATTCAATACTCAGACGTACGGTGGTCTACTATCATTTAACGTATCTCTGTACTCATTCAATTATTTTTGGGGAATCGCTGATGACCTAATTCTACTATCAGGTGCTGGCCTTCTCGTCTTCCAGACGCGTTTATACCCACACTTGGTTAGACTTCTTGGCCCCATTATGGTAGCTCGCATTGGTGGGGTATGTTTTTGACATTTCGTGACTTGAACTCGAGCGCCTGCTTGCAAACAATATATTCTGGCTTTTGTATCTCTAGCCATTCACGATTTATTTGATAAAAAGACGTATTCACTCGTGTTTCCTTCTCACAAATGCGTGAATGCAGGTCTTAACGATAGTCAAGCTACCCATTTATAGCCATGCTTTCTGGGCTAGGTCTCTCCATAGCATTGAATTGCGCATCAGTTGCAAAGAATGTTCTATCCGTGAGTATGCCTTACACTCATAAGCTATAATATATGAGGCTAATATGCGCATAAACCATTCCTATTACTTTTTCTATATGGAAAAGGGAAATAGCAAAACCTCTGTTTGTACCTAATTCTAACTGTCGAATTTTGCATGTCGAAAGGTTTCCATTGACACCAGCTTGTTCATTCTTCAAAACAATGCTGTGGTAAGCCTCTGATGATCATTCCCGATGAATCTGATCTCTGCTAACATCCTTGAATGCGTCCCTCTGTTGTTAAGGTTTGGCTTGAGTACGAATTTGAAATCGCAGGACCAAGATCAGAGAGGAGCTGCTAATGGAATAGTGATGACTGCCACGTCTCTCTTTTTCTCCTCTTCAAGGCCTTTGGTCCAGCCGGAGGAGGCACAATGTGAGTTCTGCTTAATTGTGGCTGGCTTTCGTTATAATCACCATGACGGGACAATTGAGCAGGCGATCACACAAAACTCATCAGTGAAAACAAACAATTACTTCTGCATGCTTAAAGAGTAGACTTGATTAATGTTCTCATCCATGGACCCAAAATCTTTGGCAGATTCTCTTGGGCACAGAAGCATCAGGACGCGGCCTTCCTCCCAGGTAAACCGGCCTTTTCCAATTCTGCGATCACAGCTCTGGGCTTCTTTGTATAAGCATGACTAGCTAATCTGTTTTCATCTGCTAAAAGAAAAGAACATGGTGACATGACGTGGATATGAGAAATAAGTCTGCGGCTGCAATAGACGGCGCTTGAGCTCTCAGCTGACTAAGGAACTTTAATGACCCTATGCCTATGCGCAGGCAACCACATGGTCTTCTTCATCTTGAACGTGGTCGAGGCAATCGGGGTGCTGATGACCTTCAAGCCTTTCCTAGTGGAACGCCACGACTAATAGAAAACACAATTGAACCTGGATGAATTCTAAGTGTAGTCTTGCTAAAACTCAGAGCAGAGCTTGCAAAAGATCAGTTTCCATTCGATTCATTCACAAGGTGGAGCAGCATTTGCCTGACACGAAGCCAAGCCAGACCTGCTCAGCCAAGAGTCGTCATCCTAGTTGAGTTACCAAATAAAAAATGTAATGTATTGCTCTGTATCATGTAATTTTCTGCCGAATTAGCGTCTGAAAAGGATTAGTCCGCAACATTGTAATGACAGAGCAATCAATCAGGTTATTAAGAAGTTTCGTTCGATTCATTGACATTGCCACAATTTCCGCCTCCTTCCTACTTCAATCTGCTTATGAGCCCAACCGAGATGCAGCAACACTGGGTGGAAAGCGAATACAATCTTTACTCAATATCAGATCGCTAAAAGAGAGATCCTTGTTTTGCTGGTTGGTCCATCTGCGCATGTAAGAATCCTCAGGATGGCATCAAACATTTCGAGATAACGTGTTATGATAATCTTTAGACGAAGAGGAAAATGGAAGGAAAGTGCAAATATCCAACGCTGTCTCAACGCCCATTGAATCAGATGTTGCTCGAAACTGTTTGTGTCATCCATATCCCAGATCATTTGATTTACTTTTATTAAATGTACTATGAGCAGTGACAATAATGTCGGCGAAATAAGATCCAAGCAAACATCTATTTTATATATTATGTTTTTTACTCATGTTTTTCCGCCTACTTGATTTTTCCTTCTCAGCGCCAAGTAGAGAATTTTCCTTGGCCCCTGCTGTTGTTATTTATTGGGGAGAAAATTATTGTAGGCGAAAAATTACTTGTTAATTTCCAATTAAAGTCAACAGTTCTTTTTAAATTGATTTTTTTTTAAAAACTCCACATGATCTCAAGTTAGATTACGCCTATTTTTGTTAAGGAAACTGAAAGCCGCAGACCCGTCGAGTTCCACTCATCACAAAGTAATATTCGAGCGTGTGAACATTGTAACTCTGATTCTCCATATGAAACATTTACCGCTAGCTCTCCCTGCAAATTAGGTATCTACACTTAAATCGAACCACATAAATTATCTTTTATTGTTCCTCATTTATTTGTCGATTTTACATTGATTTAATTGCAAGATCCTATCAATGTTCGCCTTATATTGCACCACCTGCATACATGCAATGTGACCTTAACAACAGGAGGCAAGGGAGGCTTTTGCCTCACTTGGTCATAATTCTTGCTATTAAGCGAACTGATGTTTGAACTAAGTGATTCAATTTGTTGTTTTGTATTGCAAGATCCCGTCAATTTCCGCATTATGTCACAATACCTGCATAAATAGGATGTGACCTTAACAATTGGATGTGAGGGAAGCTTTTGCTTCCCCGGGTCATACTTCTTGCAGTCAAGTGAACTGATGTGTAAACTGCTAATAGCAGAGCATATGAATGTCTCTTTGGCCCAAGAATGTTTTCTATGGTCCTTGGGAAACTGTGTGAGTCGGGATGAACATGGTAGTAAGTCCTGTTGGTAATGATCTGTCACTTCACTCCTGTCCTTTTCAGTTGCACTTCATATGATGCAAGAATCCACACTCCCCATCGGCAATTGGCCTGAAGAATGCAGAGCCTCTTTCCCAGGGTGCTGAATCTCGTGACAAGATTTAGTCCCTTTCGGAGCACCAGCTCAGCACTTGACTGAAAATTTTTCTTTGACGAATGACTGGCAGCAACTACATGTGATGATTACGAACTTAATCCTTTTTTAAACGCTTTAAATGCATGGGGTGATGGATGGATCCACCAGAGGATATTGTCCTTTCGATACTAAGATCTCTTTTCAAGAATATCATGCCCATGTCCTCCGACTGAGACCACAGTATTCGATCATGTATTGTTTTTGTTGCCACCATCAGTTTTGAAACCTTCTGTTCCTTTTCCCCTGTGAACGAACGACGTCAAAAAGGACAAAGGAATGAGCCCATGACAGCACCATTATAAATTGCAGAGATGTGCCCTGGATCGCATCTATTTAACTCCAGAAGGACCATATCAGTATTTCTTCTTTCCCACGTTTATGTCGTTTAGGAAATGAATGTCTGTGACCTCGTACTAATCATGCCTCTGCAGAAAAAGGAAAATTCAGACTTTTTGGCCCAATTCATCATAACTTCGTCATGTGGCTTGACGTCAATGGTCTCAAGCGAAACCCAGAAGATTTCATTTCGTATGTGGCCATTTTGTTCTTACTTTGTCACATTTCCGGGCTTCCTTTTGAAAGCCAACCATATAAACCATATAAAAAGTTCCTGCATAATTTCTCTCCCACTTGCAAAAAGAAAACAATATTCCTCAATCATAGATTACCAAACCAACTTTTCTTTTTATATTCTTTTTGTGGGGTTGTGAATCAAAACTTGCTTTTTTCACATGACATGATCTGAAGTTACAATCTATATTATTAGCTTCGATCAAACATTAAGTAAATAATGTCGTTGAAGGAATAAGGTAGGAAAGACAGAAAGAAAGCACGTGAAGTGCATGTTTCAGAATCACATATGATACCATGTGGTATTGGTTTTCACTTACTCATTGTGATTATTCTCTCTTGAAGCAGACTTTTTGTGTGAGAAAGAGAAGGGTTTTCTATTTCAATTGTTCGGGAGTTGAATTTCGCGAGTTCAGCTTTTTCTGTTGAGGTTAATATCAATGGCAGAGGAAGTGCAACAGGAGGCGTTGTTGAAGAAGCATTACTGTGAGAACTGCCCTGGCTGCAAAGTCAAGAAGCTCAAGGAATCACAGACAGGCCCCCCCATCCGCGAGCTCATGTCGATCTCGTTCGTCGTGATGTGCGGCGGTAATGAGCATATATAGCATTATTGTTGTTCGTAAGCTTTCTGGCGACTTTTGGATTTTCTTTTGTGGGTTCATTGAACTTACTGAGTAACTGGACATAGCAACGACATTTACGTGATATCTTGTGGTTAATTTGTTTGGAATAATTCAATGGTTGCTGTGAAGTTAAGCCAATGGTGATACTGCCTAGTGATGGAGAGTATGCCTTCAGATGTTTCATTTTCAGCATTAGTCCACTTATCTGATTGTGAGATTTTGTACGGCTGTAGCATTAATTCGTTCAATGATCAAAAGATCTGTGCCAGTTTAAAAACATATACAAACAAGATGTACTTATAGTCACATAATTAGTAGCTAATGAGATTGAAATTATGTCTCGGGTGATTTATAATTGGTTACTGACCTGTATCTTCTCCTTTCTCTTTCCAGCACTGCCAATATCATCTCTATTCCCATTCCTCTACTTCATGGTAAACATTTTACACCACAA